>OZ014440.1:16708188-17212968 GCA_963966035.1 Acleris laterana
ATTTCTCTATGTAAGTATTTATATCGTTGTCTAGTATCCATAATACAAGCCTTGAGCTTAGTTTGGGACTAGGTCAATTGGTGTGACATTGTCTCATGATATTTATTATTATTTATTATTATTTATTACACTCGGGAGGAGCGCAGAGGGGGGGGTGTGCTCGTGTATTCGCGCGCCGAGCTCGCGGCGGCGGCAGCGCGCGTCGGCGGCGGCGCGGGCGCGGCCCTCGCCGAGTCGGCGGAGTGCGTTCCCATTACCCTCAAGCATAACGGGGAACTTGTGTATATTATTTCAATCTATAGACCACCGAAAACCAATAAAATAAATAAATTTTTCAGCGAACTAAATACATTATTGTACAACCTACCCGTAAATTCAAAGGCAGTATTATGTGGTGATGTTAATATTAATATCCTGAATAGTCAGGACAGTCATGTCTCCACATATGAAAATATGTTGGCAGAATATGGTTTTGCAAAATGCATAAATGATGTAACACGAAAAGAAATAGTAAATGGTAGAAAAATAGAGTCATGTTTAGATCATATCTACGTTAGGGGTCACTCCGATAACATCCATTCAGCTGTTATAAAGCATAAAATATCAGATCATTATTGTATTTCTGTAGCGGTAGACTGGGAACCCACTCCGTCGCCGCGCGGGCTTGCGCGCCCCGCGCCCCCCGAACCGCACGCGCCTGCGCCTAATGTCAAGCGCCAAGTCCTAGACAACCGACTGGTTAGAGAAAAGTTACTGGCAACCGACTTTGAACAACTATTAACCATCGAGTGCCCTGTGGAAATGTATAAAGCCTTTTGTCAAATTTTTAGTAAGATTTATGCTGATTGCTATAAGACGGTAACTATAAGTAATGTTTTTAGAAATAATAAGGGTTGGGTTAGTGCAAATTTGAAATTGATGATACAAGAAAGAGATAGATTATTTACGATATGGAGTGATGAACCAAAGAGTATGATAAAACGCCTCGCATATACCAAATATAGAAATAAATGTCATAAAGCTATTATTAAGAAGAGGAGTGAATATGATAAGCAGAGTATTTTAGATTGTAATAAAAATATAAAGAAAATGTGGGACAAAATTAATAGTATGTTAGGGAATGATGAAAAGTCTTTAGACACACTAATATTAAATAATATGGAAGGACAAGGAAGTACTTATGACATATGCAACGGGTTTGCGGAAACCTTTTCTAAAGAAATTTGTCTTATTAAACATGAGTGCAATGATAAATGGCTGTGTAGAGATAACTATGTTAGGAGATCAGATGTGTGTATGAGATGGCAACCAGTAAAGTCTAAAAACGTAATGAAAATTGTTAATAACATGAGCTCTAAGAAATCACCAGGTAGCGATCTAGTACGCATGTCTGATTTAAAAGCTGTTTCAGATAAGGTTAGTCCAGTGTTGGCTAAGCTAATTAATTTATCAGTAAGTAAGAATATATTTCCAAACGGGCTGAAACAAGCTATAATCCGTCCTATTCACAAAAAAGGGAGTCGTAAAATATTCTCTAACTATAGACCTATAGCCATACTATCTAGTGTAGACAAAATTATTGAAAAATGTATTGTTCAGCAACTCGGAGAATACATGCACAAAAATGATATAATAAATAAAATACAGCATGGCTTTCAAAGGGGTAGAAGTACAAACACCTTATTGGGTCAGTTCACTGATGAGATAAACTCACACTTAGCTAATAAGAAAGTAGTTGTAGCAGTGTTCTTTGATTTCACTAAGGCGTTCGACACGTTAGACACTAATACGCTTTTGAATGCTATGAGCGAGTGCGGGGTGGATGAGCCGCTGAACCAATGGTTCCGCGACTACCTCACCGCGCGCTCGTACCGCGTGAAGGTGGGCTCGGCGCTGAGCGACGAGCGGCGGGTGGCGTGCGGAGTGCCGCAGGGCTCCTGCAGCGGCCCGCTGTGCTACCTCATGCATGTGAACAGCCTGTGCGGCGCGCTGCGCCACTGCTCGGCGCACATGTTTGCGGACGACCTGTGCGTGTTGCGCGCGAGCACCAGCGCCGACCTACCTGACACTTGTCGCTTGGTACAGCAGGATGTAGATGCTGTAGTCCGGTGGTCCCATGACAATGGCATTGTTTTGAATACCGATAAAACCAAGCTTTTAATTATACGTTCGCCTTATTTAGATATCGGTAGTACGCCATCGCCCATAATAACCCATGATTTTTCTTGTTTTCATAGTAACCAGTCCATTTGTCAATGTAAACCAATTTCACGCGTTAACTGTGTAACTTACCTTGGTCTTAAGGTGGATGAAGGCTTTTCATGGTCCCATCATATCGATTTTATATGTAGTAAACTCAGAGTATTATTAGGCAAGTTTTACCACTTAAGTTATTTATTTATTTATTTATTTTATAGCATAGAGATGACAAACGAGCACACAGGCCACCTGATGGTAAGTGGAAACTGTGACCCATAGACATTTGCATTCACAAGACTACAGAGCAATCCTAAAACTGCAAATGCGTTGCCAACCCTGAGGACTAAGATGGAATGCCTCTATGCTAGTCATTTCGCCGGCTGTCTTATCCCCAAACCGGAACACAACAATGCGAACACTGCTGTTTGGCGGTAGGTTAATGGATAAGACGGTGGTAGCGAAGTTTCAAAGTTCCTTTACATACATTAAAGTGTTTGTACAAAGCTTTAGTGGAATCTATTATAGATTATGCTCTTGACTGTTATGGATTAACCTTTAAAACAAATTTGACTAAAATTGAAAATATGCAAATTAGATTCCTAAAACTTCTTGTAAACAGAAAAACTAAAGCTAAGTGTAAAAAAGATTATCATCAACTGTTCAAAATCTGTAAAGTTCTCCCAGTTAGCCTTAAGCATAAGTTCCTGTTAGCACTTCATCATCACGGCGCTCAAGAGCATAATCTATCCCATGTAAATAACGCATGCGGCACTAGGTCGGCGGCTGCAGGGAAGTACGCTGTGCCGAGGGTCAGTAATTATTACGGTGACAGATGCCTGCAGAAACGTCTACCCTACATTCTTAATAGCTTACCCACTGATATTAGGTTGGAGGCCAATAAGGCAAAGTTTAAAAGAAGAATGTTTAATTATTTAGTTAGTATTATATAAATTTTAGAATTAGTTTTAAGTAAAGTTATGTCATAGTTAAGAGACTCAAAGATCCCGCAGTCAAACTGTGTAAACAGTTTTGTGGGACAACGTTGTATTGATATACTGTAATTGTTTTCATTAATAAATTTTAATAAATAAAATAAAAAATAATGTTAGTTAGACCAACTTTTTCCAAAATCTCTTATTAAAAAAGGCTAACTTTCCTTCAAACACGTATGACATATTTACATTATTCGATTTGACCATATTCGATTGCAGCCCGTTTTCGGTCATCAATTTTTTATAGCAAATAACAAATCCCATTAAACCAAAAGCGGCCGATGCGTTCGGTCACCGACCTAATTTAAACGCGCCATTATTCACAATATACCATTATAATACTCGTGCGCACACAATTATTGCATTAACGTGTCGTTGTATCGGATGACAGTACAAACAGAGTCCCTTGAGAGAGTTTAATAAGGGGTCCGTTGGTGATTCATCAATTGAGGACCCCTACCTCCTTTGGCTTGAGTGCCTGACGGGGCATATGGAATATAATATATGCGCAAATATTTGCAAAAACGTAACAAAATAGGGGACGGTAGAATTTTGTGACGTATGATGAAGTATTTTTATAATGTTGTCTTTTTACCAAATGAATTCTTTGAGCGTTGGATAATTTAAAAAAAACCGTCAATATTGCACGGTATTTTAATGAATGTTATTTAAAAATCATTTTTGATTATTTTTAAGTCATTCTTTAAAAATCGAAAAACTAGTTGGTCACTGCATAACGCAGCGTGCGTGATGTTAATAATTGTTATTTAGGCTTAATTAAACTATACCTAAAGAGCGCAAAAGCACATAAGATCTTGCCACCCTAATTTAGGCTCATTTCATGCATGAGAAATATAACATGAAACAGCACGACGCATTTTTAATCTTTAGTACATCCTTGTAAAGTTTCTTTAAAAAATTATGGTAATTTTGAGTTTTGACGCTGATTAACCATAATTAAAGTTGATTCGCTTGTTTTGTATACTATTTTCTTGTTGTATTTGTACTGATACTAAAATTTGTACTAATTCTAACAGTTATATGATTCAATTAACCCAACCCTATGCTGCACCGCTTCAAAAGTTAACCGGTAGAAAATGCCTTACGGCATTACGTTCTCGTTTTCTATGTTAAGGTCATGATTTTGTGCAATAAAGATTAAATAGACAAATTAATAAACACAAAACTATTCATAAAGAATACGTTGCGGTTAGATTCCATGAATTAATGCTAATTCTTGAAAACTAAAAAGATAACGATTAAAGTTACATTTATAAAAAATAAAAACAGACAGACATAAAACTGTACATAGACGTCACTTTGACTCAGTTCCATGGTAGACGACCATCATATATCAAATTTATCGTAGGAATCAAATTGGTTGACTGTACATATGTTAAAAAACATGAATACTTTTACTTACGTAGCGAGGTCCTTTAACACGTTAATAATAACCCTAACTGCTAAGAACCACTTAAAGCTATAAAACCCAAAATTTCACTATATTGTAAAGTGCAACAACAATTTCATATCAACCTGCTTAGTATCTAGGACAAAGTACTACAGCGCTTTTCACTCCCGTTCCCATCCTAGGTTGCTGCAATTTTAAGCAAGACCGAGCGTGCAGGTACCTCTAACTAGGCCACTGGAGCCACTTGCATATCATATCACTATGTGGTTTCTTTGGCTTTCATATTAAAATGCAGCGGTGAATTTTGTTTCTCGTTTTTGACGGGATGGCGAAGGCAAACAGATGCACATTACAGCGAGCCTATTATGGTTGTTTTTATCGTGTGGATAAAACTCCTGTAATTTTGTAACAGCAGTGTTCGCATTGTTGTGTTCCAGTTTGGGGATAAAACAGCCGGTGAAATTACTAGCAAAGAGGCATTTCATCTTAGTACTCAGGGTTGGCAACGCATTTGCAGTCTTAGGATTGCATTGCAGTCTTGTGAATGCGAATGTCTATGGGTCACAGTTTCCACTTACCATCAGGTGGCCTGTGTGCTCGTTTGTCTTCCCTATGCCATAAAAAAAAAAACTTTACTTTATCCACCGCGATAAAGCATCCGCCCAGGGCCGAGATTCTAAGGCCGTAAAAATTTCGTCTTTGACGTGTTATCATAATTGTCAACGTTTTTATAGTTCTTATTTACTACTAGATATATGGTTTTTACCGCCTAGAAGTTAAGTGGGATCCGTGACCCATAGACAATTCTCAAAGCAACAATCTAATGATTGCAATCCTAAGACCGCAAATACATTGCCAACCCTAAGATGGAATGCCTCTATGCTAGTAATTTTACCGCTTGTCTTATCCCCATACCGGAATACAGCAATGGACGGAACTTATACAAGGCACTTATCACCACAAAAAAAATACAAACACCAGGAGGGTTATTATAACATAACTATGCAGTGGGGCTAGACAAGTTGCCATCGTTCACGAACGCTAGCGTTAGGTGATCACTGGCGACATGTGTTGTCATTGAAAAATGTATGGGAATGACGTAAGTCACGTGATATATCACTCGTTACAACTGACACGCTGAAAAGTGATCACTATCACTCGATAGGTTTGACGACTACGGTCGATACGCGGTACTATTTTGACACAAAGGCTAGACAAGTTGCCCTTTTGACAGGTCGAATAGAACACGAGCACAATCACCATGTCGCACTGCTAGATCAAAACAGTATTAACTCAAAATCATGGCTAGTTTGGTTTTAAGTTCAAAGAAGTTGAATTAAAGTTGATTTTGACATGCATTGTATTTTGAGTTACTACTATTTTCATCTAGCAGTGCGATATAAACGTCGGTATCTAAGGGCGGTATCTATGGACGGCCGTAACGACCAAGAAACTGTCAACTGTGTCCGTGTCATCACTGTCATCATTGCTTCGCGGTCGCATAAAATTATATTGTTTGAACTTTGATTTCTTATTAAAAATGCTTCCGCTGAGACTTACATATACGCTGCTCACAACAGTACGAGCTTATCCAGGCGCCGACTCAGAGAAATCTCTCGTGCGAGCCTGGAGGCCGCGGACGGGATGCATGAAATGCTGTTCAGGAACATTTTACGTTAAGCAAGGTCTCATTTAGAGTTCTTTGCAGCCTTTTGCGTTCCCTGACTTCGTTGAGGAGATTGAAGGAGGTTCTCCTTGAACTGAAGGTAAGCATCATTTTGATTTTAACATGTATAAGTTGGTATGTGCATTATATAAACAATACTTACCTACAATGAAACTTGTCAGTACCAATAAAGATATTTATTACGATTATTATTTACCGACAAGGTCGGATCAGAGGATCACGGGGTATCCAACCAATTAACGCAACGGACCGCTGCTAGTAGATGCATCCGTCAAGTGGGGGATGCTCTCAACAACGACACAGTCTTGAAGAGGAGGATCGTCTTCCTACAATCGGATGAAGCTAGGTCTCGTATAAGACAAGACGTAAGTTATGACATATATTTAATGAAAGTATTGGATGTTTCATTCCCTGAATATGTGTAATGTTTTTTATTCACAAGGTCCCGCCCAACGTTTAAATTAACCGAGGGAGCGTTTTTTCTTTTATTGAAAACTCTATAATAGTATGGTTTTCGGAAAAAAATAGTACTTAGTTACTTATAGCGAGGTCAAGTAAGTATACTTAACCGATATCATACAATTTATTGATAAAATAACTTTTGTGTGTTTTAGGCAACAAAGAAAATCCTACAGACGGCTGGTTGACGATGCCGGATGTCCATATACTATTATCAACCCCTTGTCGCAGAATTACAAACTCCGGTGTTTCATTTTTACACGGAGCCTGCAGCCTGTATGGAAGGAGTATCTCAACTTCCATTCAATGTCTCAAAGGTCGCCCCCTAGGTTATATTGTAGTGCGGAGCAGTCCTTTTATAATTGGAGCCAAATCCAGGATGAGCCCTACTAATTAGAGGCAGGATTATACTTAATTGTTTGGTGAAATGAGTTTGAATTACTATTCATTTATTATGTTTAAAACCTCATCCAAAAAATGCTATGAATCAAAAAATTATTGATTTCAAGTATTAAACGTTCAAAACAAAATCGAAGTACATTATTTTAGTAAAGTTTCATTACTCGAAGTTACACTGATGGCCATATAATTAGGAACCGAACGCTTGCGTTTTTCTCGTAAGATATACTTAATACAATTATGACTTAAATTTTGACCACCAATCAAAAATTTCTTGACCAATTTTATTTTTAGTTTACACTTATCATTATATAATAATCTGTTTAAATGTATGTACAGTTTGTCGCTGCTAAAATCGAATATTTCATCAATTTCATGTTAAAAAACTTTGTATGGATACGTCAGCACTAAGTTTTTAAATCCCTTTAAAAAATATTCGTTTTTAATAGCGGTAAACTGTACAAAAATTTGAGGTTTAGTTTATTAATTAACGATAAGTGTAACTAAAAATAAAATAGGTCTAGAACTTTTTGATTAGTTGTCAAAATTGAAAGTATATTTGTAGGCAATTATATGGGAAAAATGCAAGCGTTCCTAATTATTTAGCCACCACTGTTATTACAGGAGGTCACGACTAATTTGGTTACGATCTCGGAAATGGATTATTCTGGCCTGACAGGATAGAGAGCAACTCCCTGATGCCAAATATGTCGTTCTGCCTGCGCACAGCGGTCGCATTAACTAATATGGCGGCTGAAAGACGTGTTATCGTTCCCAAAAAAAAGAGATAAAGGAAATGGCTGAATTTTGTACATAAAGTAAGTACTAGTAGTACTCATGTCAAATACCTATGCAAAAACTGTTCAAAAATAGTTATGGCGTTATGTACTTTCAACGGCCGATAGTTGTTACCAAAAAAAACGATAAGGGAAATGGTTGAATATTATGAGCAAAGTAAGTATTAGTTGTACCCATGCCAAATATGTAAAAACTGACCAAAATTTTGGTCGCGTTAGGGCACTAGGACCTTTTAAAGATACTTCGAAAGTATATAACGCCATAACGTGACCAACATTTTTGACAGGTTTTGCATTTTGGACATGAGTACAACTAGTACTTACTTTATTTACAGTATTCAGCCATTTTCCTTATCGTTTTGTTTTGGGAACGATACCACACGCATATAACGCGACCACTGTGCGCAGGCAGTCTGACAAATTTGTAGTCAGGTTCCTCTATTCCCACTAGTTCAGTTGTTTAGTTCAGTTGACTGAACAAGTGAGATTTTTTTACTCGTTTGTTCAGTTGAAAATAAAATAAGTTATAACTGAACTAGTCAGATTTTTTTTCTCGTTTGTTCAGCTGAATAAAATTAATAACCGCTTAGTTCTACATCCATGTATGACTTCTTTGAACACGTAAAATGGTACTTTTTTGTTCTGTCTAGTCATACACCTACACGATGTGTACGAAACGAGTTGTTTAAAATGAGGTAGGTTTAGGTTATGTTAGTTTTGCAGCAGGCCCGGAGGGCCAAACCACCCAGAAATAGGAGCTCCGCCTGAGCGGAGCTCCGTCGACACTCTTATTTCAAATCAATCAGACAGTGTCGACGGAGCTCCGCTGACGCGGAGCTCCAATTTCTGGGTGGTTTGGCCCTCCGGGCTTGCTGCAAAACTAATATAACCTAAACCTACCTAGTTTCTGGTTATGAAAATGGAAAAAAAGTCTTGTTTAATAACAGGTTAAGAAACAGTGAAAAAAAATCATTATTCATAACCAGTTATGAAATCTTACTTGTGAAAGTGGACGAAAGGAAATTGACGACTTCAAGCATATTTTTCTTGAAATGGGTGTCAAATTAACGCTCGTGACCGTACAGTCACCATCAAATATCGGAGTAGGCGTTCAAAAATACCCGCACTCAACTCAATTAATTAAGCAGTGTATGTAGAGTGTGTTGATATATTTTTGCACACTTTGTTTGCTGCGATGTGTTTAAAGTCGTACCTACTTTAGTTGCTTACATTTACTTCAACCGACCTACAACATCCGACATTATGGGAAAACGAGCATATTTGGAAGGTATTATAGGAATGAAGACAACATGAATTGATTATTTTACTGAGCAGAAATTATGGAAAAGTACATAATTGTATTAACGCAGACATCACAGGAACATCGGAGTGCACGGATCCAGTTAATCTGCATTGCAGTCCTTCTAGACAATGCATACTATGTGGTAAAATTGGTGGGTGAAGTGGCTGGAGACAGTGGTGTTGGTTTTTTTCTGAAATTAAAATAAAATGACTTATCATAATTTTTGTCATGAATATAAACTATAACTTTGTTTCTACATTTTTTTTACATTCAAGTCAAATATCCGTAAGGGCGCTAAAACACTGAGATATTGTTGGACAAAGGTTAAGAAAGGTTATGTACTCGCTGTCTCCAAGAATAATATATTATCCAATATAGGGCTGAAACTATTGGACACGTCTAAAGGCAGAGAGTGTGTCAGATAATTTTGAGCGTAACGCAATGTGAAATATAAATTATTATTGGCGACTGTACTTATTCTCATTTAGTTTATATTGGTTTTGCAGACACTTTAGAGAGATCAAATAACTTATATGAATAAAAAGCAAATTATTTACATAGATTTAATGCTTAATCTTTGGCCAAAGTAGCTGGTCACCCGAAACGTCATTTAGGCATGAGGAAATTTCCTTAATGAATGAGTTATCTCACGCCTCCCCCAAAACATAAAGACTTGGCTAAAAGCAGATATATTTATGCCATTTCACTGGTTTGACTGATGCAGCCGCCGTTCTCAGTTTGACAGAGGAAGTTTGAAGTGGGACCTAGGCAGCGTATGCATGCAGGTAACGTCCGCCAGGTTAGGTAAAATACTGAAAATACGGAATAAAACTGTATACACACCATGATCTGCATTTGCGAATATCATTATAGGTATCCAGTGGACTTCATAAATATTTTCTTAGTTCCAATCACGTGTAGTCTAGGTCCCTGTAAATTAAAAATTAACTGTAGGTATATCTATATCACAAACACGCTGCTCTAGTTAATTTTATCGAGTACAGGCTTCTGTACTATTCTGCCCATGTCATTACGATTAGTACAGTACCGCAATTTTAGCAAATGTTATCCGATTTTAAGGTGTAGCTGAAAGAAAGTCAAACACAACTACACTAAATAAATAAAAAATCGTACATACATACATACATTAACCCTGAAAACATTACACTCCTTATTTTAGGCAGTCATGTAAAAATACTTGGGTATGCCTGTGCGCCCCTGCTGCGCTTTCACGTGATTTGAACATAAACCTGTATCTGATCTTCATTATTGATTTAAATAGGGAAACTATTTAACAATGCCTGGGAGACGCGTTCATACAAAGGAAGTAACTTTTCTTACATGTTACAAGAATTCATAACACATACATACACGTACATATTTACCTTAGAATAACACACAACACACAACACAATCACAATCTCATAACATTTTATGAAAAACCACATGTAAATAAATAATGTAACAAATACAACATAATACGTACCTAAATATGTTTATTTCCAATGCACATCTGCGACAGCGTCAACTTGACTTTTAAGGTCGAAAAGTATAGACAAATTTATCATTTTTAGAAAAAAAAACTAGACTGTCGAGCGAGGTTGTATCCATCGTGGGCATACACTTTGGCTAGATTTTTCATTTTTGACAACGCATGTGGACAGTGATCGCCTAACGCTAGCGTTACATTCGATGGCAACTTGTCTAGCCTATTTCGCCAAGTGACAGGTGATCACCAAAGTGATCGCCTAACGCTAGCGTTCGTGAACGATGGCAACTTGTCTAACCCCACTGTTCTGTTTACGCTGAGAGAAGAGGACAGAGCTATACAATTTCTATTGCTCTGTCCTTTTCTCGCAGCGTAAATTGAACTGCATAACTACGTCATAATAACCCCCCAGGGATATAATCGCACTACCATTATTCACTACTAGTACGGACTAGATGCCATTTTTTCAAAACTATTACGTTTGTATACTTTTCGTTTGTTTCTTACATTTAAAAGTGTAAGCATGAAGATATAAATGTGAAGTTTATGCCAGAGGAGGTAAACGAGCAAAGTATGAACCTGGGGACCTGCTGAAAAAGGGTATAAGTCGACTTAACTGGTAATAAAAAAGGTTGTATATGTAAACGGAATATAGTAAACTTATACCCTTTTTCAATTGATCTTCAAGAGAGTTACGCCCTTTTTTACCCCAGTTTCTCAAATGCAAAGTTAAATGCTGACTTCCATTTATTATTCCGAGTTTGTTTGTTTGTCAGCGGTTAGTTTAGTTTAGTTTATTTATTGCATAAAACAATTAAATCATAAATTACATTAAAATTTACATGCATTGATTTTCGTCAAAAATTTAAACAAAATAACAGTAGAAGACGTAACATAAATAATAAAATTTGACAAGTTACAGAAAACTGGAAAAACTATACTAATACTAAGTCAAGTGATACAAATACAACATTTTTTTTTGTTGACTTCATTACGTACCAGGGGGGTTATCATGACGTGCTAGCAGTTCAGTTTTCATTGAAAGAAAGAGAGAGAGCTGTATTATACCTGCTATAGCTTTGTTCCTTTTCTTAACCTACACTGGACTGCTTTAGTTTGTCATAGTAAGCCCCAAAAGAATGGATTGAAACTTTCATTCAATCCGTCCATACATACAAACATCCTCGTAAGGCCCACGTCAAATTTCGTTAGTCTAGTTCGATAAAGAATCTTGTTAGCTAAAGTCCAAAAGTTAACTAAAGTCAAAAGTCACTTTGACAAATGTCCTACATTTAGGACGTTGGGCCTTACGAGGATATTATGAATTTGAATGCTACTCTGTCTGTCTGTTTATAATGCTTTCACAGCTAAATAGCGTGAAAAGACTTTTACGCGTAACAGCTGGATGTTTAGTATACGAGTTCAATTTTTAACTCTTTGTAGTTACCCTAAATAAAAAGTTAGTTTGTTAAATTTTGATCCTTGATGTTTTTCATTTTATGTTATTTTGTGTTAAGTGTGTCACTTTCCGTCTCTTCACCAAGCGGTTCCAACGGAAGACCAGTGCTGGCTTTACGACTAGCGAATGCTGAGTTGGGACCGTTTCGCAATTGTTTGAGTCTTATTTTTTCTATCTATATGTATGTACATAATGTTGTTTTGTATTGTTGCGAATAAATGTCTCTTTATCTTTTATCTTTATCTTTAAGGCATAATGAATAACAAGTTTATTATGTAGTAAATTCTTGCTAGTTAAGTTATTAGTTATTATCAACTAAATCGTCAACGTAGTTAGAACGCCATAAAAATGTTAAAACTTCAATTTAAACTATGAAAACAAAAATTTAAAATCCAGTATGTTTTAAGTGGCTATCTAAAACCACCAGGAAGAGATGTTGTGGACTTAGTTAATGATATTTGTCCAGACAGTGCCTTAGTCAGAACAAATTAAGTCATCTCACATACACATCCCAATTCCAACTTGACCTTCTACAAAATAAAGCTTAAATTCCAATGTGATCTAAACCGGCCAGTCTTGATACTTGTACTTTGAGGATTTCTCCAAGAAGAAACTCTAGAATTTTGTTTGAAATTCATTTCGACGATCAAAGTTTGCGAACTACTTTATATAAAGTTGATGCTGCAGATTGACTTTAAAAAGTGGCAGTTTTTCTTTGAATATAAATGTAATTAATGTTTCTTCTTTAATGTGCTTGCTTTAAACGTTTAAAACTTATTAAAGTGTAAGTTTTTACGTAGATAAATTATAATTAATAAGAATCTGAAAACCGGCCAAGTGTGAGTCGGACTCATAAACAAAGGGTTCCGTACCACGCCGAAAAAATACGTATTGTGTATGGTTTTTTTTTATGTGTGTGTGTGTGTGTGTGTGTGTGTGTGTGTGTGTGTGTGTGTGTGTGTGTGTGTTTGTGCCATATCTGTTAAACAAGTAATCCGACTTGGATGCGGTTGTCTTTTATTTGAAAGCAGGTTTGGTGGTTCTTAACTACGTTTCATTAAAATCGTTTAGGCCCTAAAATTAGGGGTCCCTTATATTGGGGGTTTTATCTACTCGTAACTAATAGTTAAATAATTTGTTATTTGGTTCAGCGGCTAATATTCATTAATACATATTCTGTCCAAAATTCAAGGGTCTACCTATTACGGTGCATGAAATACAACCCGAACCAATCGAAAAACGGGCAGCGAAGGCCCAAGCCTTACTTAATAAAGGGTTAGGTAGGTAGGGGTTGGCAGCCCTTAAGGTACGGAAACCCTAAAACGAAACCCCGATCGATAGGAGTCAAATTCAAAACTCAAATGTCAGTCAGCAAAGCTCCATCACGTATATAATAATTTATTAAAAAACTACAGCAGCCATTATCCTGTCACACACCGGAAACGCCAACCGCGACGCCCCTAACGACTTCCGGTGGCACGAGTTGACAGGTACAATTACCAGTTACGAGCAAGTATTAATATGGCGGTTTTGGGCTTGGGATGTTTACAAGTCTTTAAAAAAGGATTAATGGTGGTAGCGACACGTGTGTTGCTTTTTAGGGTTACGTACCCTGCGGCAGTCAAACGGAACCCTATTTACTAAGCCTGCACTGTCCGTCCGTCCGTCTGTCCTAACGTGAAACAGCAGTATCTTTTAAAAGAAATGTGCGCAAAATTTGCCGCTTATTCGTATTCTCAGGGATTATAATAAAAGATTTCATAACGTAGACCTATTTGACTGTAGGAAGCCTGCGCTTAAGAAACGTTTCTCTCTACTTATGGGGAATCATTAGGTGTATAGACACACACTCATACATACACACCACATACACACCACATACGCATGCACAGACATACACACACACCGCATACACGCACACTCACTCACACACACACACACACACACACACACACACACACACACACACACACACACACACACACACACACACACACACACACACACACACACACACACACACACACACACACACACAAGCATTTTCTCGCACTACTCAACATATCCTTGTGCTAAGTTTTGTTATTGTATTCTTCTATAATATGAGTTAAGCAAGTTGTTACATTTTTTAATTATGGTTCACTTAAATTTATTTCTGTGGTCATCTTTTATTGGCTTACTATTATGTATCATGTTTTATTTGTTTTGTTAAAATGTATTGCTGTTGATCAGATGCCCTAAATAAATAAAATAAAATAAAATAAACAGTAAGAGATAGTGCTTTTTCCCGAATATGTTATATTAAGGGAGATCCGTTCTTGTTTTATAGTGGAATCCGAACAACAGTACATCAAAGCTGTAAACAAAATACAATTTTCTTACCGTAATAATAGCAGCAAGGAGAAACTTTCGAGTTTAATTTATTCCAGGCTGTCATCTTAAAACAATTTAAGTGGAAGCTTTCCATTTATTTGTATATTAATATTAAGCAATATTGTTAAAAGGTTTTGTTTATTCATAAGTTTATGTAATAACTGTTTATGATTTGTTGGACGGATTTCAACTTTAGTTTATTTGTTTGACGAAGTTGGGATGAAAATGTTTTTTTAATGCAAGCTTTTGAAAGCCCATTCGAGAATTTAATTTTAAATGCAAAATTGTAGTAACATTTCATAAATACATAATGTAGGTACAATCTTGCTCAATCTTCTCGACAGGCAATGCTGCAATGATATAAAGCAAAAGATCCAAGACTGGGTGCATAAGAAATTAATTTTCTATGAAACGCAAATTCTGCGAAACAAGCGGACACCCTTGGAAATAAACTTTAATTATTGAATGTAGGTACAGTAAAAGAAAATGCTAAGCACTTTAGTGCATTGTCAACTTCAAACTGAACATCAAATGACAAGTATGAAAATAACAATGAAATAAAAAGGTTCAAGGTTGAAATGACAACGTTCTAAGTAGGTATGCTCAATTTTTTTATTGTGTGACTGTATTTAAATAAAGCATTAACTTGCATAAATATTCGGACAACAGTTGGCCTGGTTGGTAGTGACCCTGCCTACAAAGCTAACGGCTCCAGGTTCGATTCCCGGTATGGCCAGATATTTGTGTGATGAGTGCGAGTATTCGTATCTGAGTATCGGATTTTTCTATGAATTAAGTATTTATTTCTCTGTATAAGTAATTATATCGTTGTGCATCCCTGTTACATATTCGCGTTAAGAAATTAGTTCGAGCATAGACTTACGTATGTATTTTTTTGCATGTGCCTATGTTTGTATAATTTAATTTATGTATTGTCGATGCTATGACACATATTGAATTGGAATGTATAAAATTAGTTTATACTTACCGCATAATGTTTTTATTGACGATGTATATTCCTTACAAATAAATGTTCTATTCTATTCTATTCTATCGTTCATATAATAGTGCACCGCCTACAAAATCTGATTTACCCAAAGGTCAACTGGTAGAGAATGCCATTAATCATTAAGTTAACCTTTAGTACTCTACTATGGGAATGAAGGGGTGAAGGTATGTATGTATGTTAAGATTATATAAATAAAAATAACAAGCCTAGAGCTTAGTTTGGGACTAGGTCAGTTTGTGTGAGATTACCCCTGTTTTTTTTTTATACGAGTATTATACATCGGTTTTTCACACAAATAAGCGCACATACCTGGAATCGAATCGGGGAGGCCAGTTTCGTATGTAATATTACATACATGGTTGATCAATAAAAAACACATTTTGTTGTGATGACTAGGGTTAGGATTCTCGTGGCATTTTTGGACAAGAAATGCAGTGGAGTCGTCATTATTTACTTTTTATAATTGAATGAATGACTGAATGGTACAAATCTTAACTTATGTAAAATTATACGTAAACGATTTCCATTAAATTATTTTACGACTCGAATTAAATTTTCCACTTACTCAAGCTACCAATCGCCTGATCATTTCATCAAATATTATACCTTTTTGGTTGACTAAAAATTATCTTCAAATAAAGTCAATCACTATGACATTTTTATATTGTCAATCTTGACAATTCACACAAATCGTAGTCTCATTAATTTTCGGAAGCAACACATAATTTACGAAACGTTGTCGACGTGACCTTAAATAATAAATAAAATGAATTTTCGTCAAGTTAGAAGAATTTTGGGATGGACAGAACCATATGAAGAACTTGTATATAGCGAAAAAAGCAAAACTATATATTGTTCAGCTTGTGCAGTAAATCTGACGCAGATGAAAAAATATAACGTGCTGAAACACATCAATAGTGCTCAACACCGAATGAAATGTGGCGACCAACATGACTTTGTTTATGACTTGTGCATATTTCTCATTGCGTGTAATATTCCTTGGAACAGGGTAAATCATCCGGAATTTCGAAAGTTTTTTGAAAAATACCTTTGTTGTAAATGTACAAATTATAAAAAGCTGCCGGAGCAAAGTGTTTTGAAAAAAAACTATCTGTCAAAAATTTACGTGGCAATAATTGATAAAATAAGACTTGCAGTTTCCGACAGTAATCTATGGCTCACTGTAGACGAAACAGTTGACACTGTTGGCAATTGTGTCGTAAACGTTATCGTTAAGTCTTTGGAAGATAATTTGCAAAGACCGTATTTGTTAGCCTGTAAAGTTGTGACTCTAGTAAATGCTAATACAATTGCTTCTGTGGTTGACGACAGCTTAAGGTTTTTATGGGAAGAGAACTACACAGAAAATATAAATAATTTTTTGATATTCTGCACAGACAGTGCTGCGTACATGCTTGCCGCTGGTAAGATCTTAAAGAAGACATACACCAATGTTAAACACGTTACTTGTTTAGCTCATGGTCTACATAGAGTCGCGGAGCAAATTCGATCTAAACATAGTTTGGTAAATACTTTAATATCAAATGTAAAAAAAATATTTTTGAAATCGCCCCACCGCGTTCGACTTTTTAAAGAATATGCTCCAAATATACCATTGCCACCAGAACCGGTAATCACTAGATGGGGCACCTGGTTACAGGCTAGTTTCTATTACGCTACCTACTTTGAAGATATAAAAAACGTTGTGATGCAGTTAAATAGTAGAGATGCAATTGCTATCAGAAAAGTTCAAGCTTTATTTGGAAATGAACATTTGAAAAATAAGTTAAAATTTATACAAGATTGCTACGAAATTATACCAGATTCAATAAAACAATTAGAATGTACAAATATTTCAATAGATGAAAGTCTCCTAATAATTGACATTGTAACAAGTACACTGAACTCGCACGGAACTGAGACTGTGCGAAATAAGCTGGAATATGTACTGAATAGAAGTCCAGACTTTTACGAAGTGAGAGATATGGTAGATTTTGGAAATCATACTCAGATTCTAAAGCATGCTACATTAACATCGGTGGATGTTGAGCGATCATTCTCGACACATAAATGGATTTTTAACAAGTTAAGAAATCGCTTTACTCCAGAAAATATGGAACAGATTGCCACAGTATATGCATTTCATAATCTTAACAATAATTTAACATCAGATGAGGATAACATGCAAGATTTTGAAACTTTAATTCCAATTGCTAATTATTCAACATCATAGATAGATAGTTGTGTTCAAAAACCTATTGGTTTACTCTAATACCTCACTTCCAGTATAGGATAATCAATTTGTTTGTTTATAAAAAGTAATGTTACTTACTATTTTTGTGTCATTCATTATCATTTATTCATTCATTCAATCATAAAAGTATCTATAATAACGACTCCACTGCACTCTGTTCAAAATTGCCACCAAAAATCCCAACTCTAGTGATGACATTTCATTTAAATTCTTGTTGGCATACAATAAAATTTAATGTTGCTTGTTGTTGTTGTAAGGGAAAGTTGAATGTTTAGACCGGTGCACGGTGCACCTGGGTAGTAATTATCTGAACAACAATGGTCGCACGGACGGAAGAGTGAATCTCCAAGCGGCGAGTTTAAGTAGTCCCGTCAGTGCGAACAAAACATATTTTAGCGCATGCATTTTCAATTTCGCAGCATGGCTTCTGCCGATGGATCGAACGTATAAGGCTGCTTAATTGAAAATGGACGCGCTAAAATGTGTTTTGTTCGCTCTGACGAGACTACCTAAACTCCGTAAAGTCCGTTGTTTTTGAGAGAATGACACCCCTGGCGTTCTATAGTCTTTGCCTACCTTGGGAGACAGGCGTGAAGGTATGTATGTAATTTAATGTTATACTAAGTTTGATAAATTTTTATTCATAAACGCAAGATAGCTAAAGTGTGCTAAAAATACGCTTGGGTATTCTAAAAACCTAAATCTCAATATGAATAAGTACATGGTGCTATTTTTACAACTGTGCTACTAACACATTTTACCTTAACAAAGGGTCGTATAGTATCACTAACTTTCCCAAATCTTCTTCGGATGACACAGAAACTTAGCTAATATGAGAAAGATGCCCCACTTTTTGTAACATTTCCCGAAGTTCCTGAATACTAACGTGAGGATAAGCCGGGCGCCGAACTTTGTCACCATCCAACTAGCGGTGTCTCTGGGGAAATATTCCCGTACATCTAAAACACACGTTTTAAATAAATTACACTTTTTTTGTATCATTTACAAGTACATCAATTTTTATCTTTTAACAAGATTCTTTCGTTGCGGGAGGTACGACCTTGTGCAGGGTCCGTCCGGATCGCTACCACCATCTTATCCATTGACCTACCGCCATACAGCAGTGTTCGAATTGTTGTGTTTCGGTTTGGGGATAAGACAGCCGGTGAAATGACTAGCATAGAGGCATTCCATCTTAGTCCTCAGGGTTGGCAACGCATTTGCAGTCTTAGGATTGCATTGCAGTCTTGTGAATGCGAATGTCTATGGATCACAGTTTCCACATACCATCAGGTGGCCTGTGTGCTCGTTTGTCTTCTCTATGCCATAAAAAAAAACTGAATTGTAGATTAAACGCTTAATTTGTTTTATTTTAAGGAAATTACGAACGACTCGATCAAAGCCTTCTTCCTATTTTTTTTTATTTATTCAGAAAACCAACGAGCTTTAAATTTACAGTAACATCTAAATGGCATGCGCGTGTTCCTATTTAATGGGGAATTATAGGTTTTCACAGTTAAAAATCAATCCGTGGGATTACAGCATAATGACAGTGTAGTAGATACAATGCATATAGAGATATAGCTAAAAAAAACTGCGTGCGTGTGTTTGTGTGGGTGTGTGTGTGTGTGTGTGTGACTGTATGTGACTATGTGCGTGTCTTGATATTGGATCTCATTAGTCAAGCCTTATTTATGTTGAGAATACAAAGTAAACAGCTGGCTAAATTCTTATTCAACTACAACGTGCAATGCTATTCAATACATTTCAATCTACATAAGTTTAGCTAAATCAGAAGCTTATAAATAATTGATCAAATAAGTTATTAAACGACATGAGTCACCTTACAATTTCAAAACCGGCCCCGTTTTATTTGAAAATAAATCCGAAGAAGGGAACAAAATTATTATTAAAACATCTTTCTGCCAATTCACTTCGCTTGAGAAGGTTTCGCAGGAAACTAGAGAAATTTTCCCCGGCTGAATACTTTCATTTCAATAAAGTAAAACGGACTACGAAACACACGGACTTGGGAAAATAATAATAATAAATCGGCTAAGTGCGAGGCGGATCCGCATACGAAGGGTTCCATAATATTTATTTTTACTTATTTTTATAGCGGCAATAGATATACACACTGTAATGTTTTTAATTTTCTACCTATTATGCTGCATGAGATACAACCTGCTGACAGATAGACGGACGGACGGACAGCGGAGCCTTATAGTTATAGACCATGAAGAGTATTTAGAGAACTCAATTTACGAAAAAGTTGATTAAAGCCAATGATTTTGAAGCCTATACCTAGTAACGGCTCAAAACTTTTTAAGCGGTCATTTGACATATAGATTTTGTATTTCAAATGACATATTCGAATTTCGATTAACGGACATTATAGCACCAGGCGTTACGAGTTTTTTTTTTGGATAAAAATTCAAATAACGAAATTAATTTGATCCTCAGACATATGTTTTATAAAACATAAGCCTTAAAGTTTCTTATTTATAAAGATTGTGTCAATCGTTAAAAGAAACTCTTGAATGATAACGTGACTTACCATGACTAACGTATGGTATAGCATTTGTACCATTATGTTTTACAAGATTAATCTTTATAGCGTCATTGTTAAGAAAATAAAAACCAGTAAAAAATAAATAAACACATACACACAAAACACAAAACATTTAATTAAGATACAACTTAAAACAACGAGAAAAATTAAAATCTCTAACTCCACAGCTTCTGTGTCGGCGCAATAAACACAATTTTATTATGACTGCGGTCTCTTTTAAACGCAATATTGAGTATTTCAAGTTCTTTTGAAATTTTTCCGAGTGTGAAATTCAGCTCCATTCGCTTACGTTTAATAAAATTTTGGGGACAATTCATTTTGAGGCGTCGCTACCTGGCATAATGTTTCATTAAACACGGTTTTTTATTTGAAGCTATTTTTAGAAATTAAAACAGGGTTGAATGAACTTGAAGGTAATGAGACAGAAACGCTTTGAAATGAATTTTGAATGAATGAATTTGTGAATCAAAATTAATAGTACAGTAAGTCGTCCTCTCCCATCTTTGCGGTGCCCATCAGGGTTCATAATGAGCTATTCTAGTGTTAACTTCTGAGCTAGTAAGTAAGATCTATTTAAAACATTATGATTGCAATAAATGATTGAGTATTGAGTATTGAGTATAATTGATGAACCCCATATTGACACACACTATTACTAAGCCGTTGTCCGTCTGTCTGTCTGTCTATCTTTTAGCAGGCTGTATCTCGTGCACCATAATAGGTATACAGCCCGTCAAGTAAAAATACCTCCTGCATGCCTTCTAATAACTCTAATCGAGTTACGAACCAAGAACATCCAATTTCAGCAGCTTTTTATGTGACGTGCTTTGTAGTGTGTATTTCTATATAGGCGATATAGTTTTACCTTGTAGAACTCATTAAAACTTTATCGCTTTTGACATGTTATCGTATCGACAACGTAATATAGTTCTTATTTAATCAACAGTAGTGACTGCCGCAAAACAATGCCATAACATACATTCATAACGAATTAACGGGGCTAAAATATACCAGTGCTAGTGATTCATTAAATGTTGACTAAGTTTATCGAAATCGATAAAAAGCTATTTTTATTATCATTACCATAAGTAATGGCCAAGTTTGAGTATTTACCTTTTAATTATGTGCCAACCCCTGTTATTTATACTTATTGCAACTATAAACAACCGGTATCTGACATTGACTCTAGACTTGAGTCATTTTTTACAACGATATTATTTAGTATTCCGACGAATTGAGAACCTTTTATTTTTCTTCATCAAAAACATCGATTATCTTCATGGACTGCTGATCATTCAGATATAGAATATAAATGTACGACTTACTTTTACACGAAATGTAAGATCCTTATGTCACGAAAAAAGTTGTCGGAAAGCTTAGTCGATATTTAATAAATCACTAGCACTAGTACATTTTTGCCCCCGTCAATCCGGTGTTTGTTCATAACAATACTCGCATTGAGTAATGTTTTACCCTGGTTGTGACTATCTCTACCTTATTTAGAAAACGCTTACTTTCAAACGTCTCAAATCTGAAATCGACATAATTTCGCCGACCCTCCACAGTATCAAGTGGCTGCCCGCGGCATTTCACTTATTAAAAACCCGGGTAAGTCGGCACCCCGCATTGTAATCCTGACAATGGCCTGAGGCCATCGATTTCCTTCCAAATGAAATGGAAAACAAAGAGCTATCGGCAATTTCTATCAGTCAAAGCGATTTAGTTCTAGATAGATTTATAGAACTGCTTCTCCTGTCACGTTTTGCCTGTTGAATCTGTATTACCCGACTACGCCGAAGCAAATAAGGGTAATGATTTGACACTCTTAAGTATCTAATGAAACATCATAGCAACATTATTCTGGTAATTCTTTATTTTTAAAGGATTTTTTTACCTTCACTCATCATTATATTTTTTCCTTGTGTATTTCAGAATGACTGTCCCATTTACTATTGTTAAAATAAACAATCAGAATTAGTTAAGAGTAAAAAAATATGATGATGATGAGTGAAAGTAAAAAAAATAAAAAAAATAAAAAATTACCAGAATGATGTTGCTATTTTTTTACAAATCGATAAATCATCAATAATCAATATAGGCAATCCCTAGCTGTCATTTATTTTTTCCCCGTATCTCTTACCTCATTTTGTCGGAGGAAGAGCAGTGTCTCCAAACACAGGCAACATTTTTTCTAAAGGGTGACTCCATCCCTTGTATCATATACCTCATGTATTTTATGAATAAAATTCCTAGTTCTGAAAATATAACAATACTAACAATAATAATAATGCTGCTCGGCGACGGGTTACCTGAGAAAAAAAAAATCGACAGCAAAATAAAAATCCACCCATCTACCAGTGACGCGATTGGTTTAAAATCTAAACGAAGAAAAACGCTAGCTATCGTAGAGCATCTTGTTTGGGCCCTCTGAAATCCCTCAATAACAAACCATTAATTGTGTTTCTGAAGCAATCCTGGCTAAACAGCGGAACAACTCTGTGCTCATCCGCGTCTGTCAAAGTGCTTCCTTGCTACTACAGGTTCTCGAGTGGCGAGGTTATGATCAAAATAACATTTAGTGGGAATCTGGTAGTCTGGGTATTAAATGTATATAATTATTATGTATGTATTTATATTAATTTAATATATTGATATGTCTGTATAAGTTACATACAATTAGACCCTATGTTGCGCCGCCATCACAATCTCTACTTTGCCCACAGGTTAACTGGTAAAGAATGCCTTACGGCATTAAGATCGTCTTTTGTATGTTAAGTGTTTTCTTTTCTGAAATATTTATTAAATAAATAAATGGTTCCATAAATAAATCCTGGGACAATACATAATCATGGGACAACCATGAAGATTCCGTATATTGATAATATTATAGTAAAATTTATTTGTCTCATTCTATTACATAAAAGAGTAAAACAGATATTATTGCCGGCTATAAATTGACATAAGAAGTTGCCCGTGCACCATTAAACATATACATTGGTACTCTTTCTTGAATTGAACTCTCCCTCTAGCAAAATACTGTGACTTTTATTCCTACCCCAAACTCGGCTTTACATTATTTTGTCACCAACCAAAGAAAGTCATTAGATAGTTCCATGTTTTAGAAAATTTTGTACATAAAATAAATTGTCTAATTATGCTTCGAGAACCACTAGTTCTACCAACGTAACCTCGCCATCCCGCGCGGCTCTTTGAAACTAAAAACCGGAAATTGCGGCGCTCTTCCCTCAAGCTCAAAACCTAGTACATACCTAACGTCTTCATTAGCGGCATAAATTAAATTCTTTCCGACGACAAACGCCCTTTGTGCGGTTTAAATTTATGTCAAGAAGGACACTTTGTCTTCAGATTGCGCAGAAAAATAGAGCTTGCATTTTTGCGTTTCAATTTTAAATCTTGGAAACTTTTCGTTGTAAATATCATGTTCGGGGATGTGTCAAGTGGTCAGTTTAATTTGTATTTTGAGCTTGCTTGGAATGAATTATTTATTTAAGGCTCTATTTTTTTATTAATAACAAATATACTTCAAACTATTATTCATAAAACTGTACTTTACATCAGAGAGAGAGTTCTTATTAAGACTGCGCCGAGCGTACGCCGGATGTACAGTGGCGCCCTCCTTACTATTATTGTGTTTTCTAATAAACTAAAGTACTTTCTTGAAATTGGTCGGTAGGTTTTTGTACTACAAATGAAAACACAACTTATAAACTATGCGATATAAGTTTAATAACAATTCACCTTCGAGTTATCAACTTAACGGAAAAAACGTGGCCACCTTTTCTCGTTAAGCTGACTACTCAAAGGGTAATTGTTATTAAAGTTCGTTACATATCCCATAAATTGTGTTTTTACTTGCGCTACAAAAACGTATCGTTTGATTGCAAGGAAATTCTTTAGTTAATTAGAAAATGCAATAATAGTAATAAGGGTGCCACTGGTCGCTCGACGTTTTCTCGGCGGAGTCTTAAATAACTATTTTATCAAATTACTAGCGACCCGCCCTCGCTTCGCTTCGGTTTATTTGAGTTTTCCATAACACACGTACATAAAACAAAATTTATTATGCATAAAAACCTTCCTCTTGAATCACTCTATCTACTAAAAAAAACCGCATCAAAATCCGTTGCGTAGTTTTAAAGATCTAAGCATACATAGGGACAGACAGCGGGAAGCGACTTTGTTTTATACTATGTTGTGATATTTTGCCGTGGGGTTGCCGGCTTAGAATAATGCCACTCCATGTCTTCCTGTGGAAGTCGTGAGAGACGAGTAAGGGATTTGAGCCTTGTAGTATTTATAGGCTATGGGCTTGCAACCTGTCACTATTATATACACATGGTAAACATCTTAGCCTGTTTGTGCAAAATGTGGTTATAGAATTAACAACTGGTTGTCAGAGTTGTGTGTTGGTAATTCTGTAGCTTTATCAAATTATTTAGTTTACATACAGGGCCATAGCTCTAAGAAGATGCTTCGAGTATGACCTTATCTCTCACTCCCTCTCATACGCTCTTATTAAGAGTGAGTGAGAGAGAAGTACAAACCCGAAGCACCTTCTAAGTGCTCACAGACTGTATGCCTGTATAGGGGTTCTATTTTACTCGGTAAAATCATATTGCTTTTGTAACATTATCGTATTGTTCTTAACTCCGCCGCCATTGCCGTCAAGTAAATAAGCTATTACGTTGAAAATACGATAACATGTCAAAAGCGATATGAATATACCAAATAGAATACAGGCCCCATATACTTTTTAGGGTTCCGTAGTCAAACTACAAACCGTTATAGTTACGCCATTTTCGTCCGTCCGTCCATCCGTTCTTCCGTCCGCAACCTAGCTCAGAGACCGTAAGAGCTAGAAAGCTGTTATTTCGCATGAATATACATAAAAGTCACCCCCCTCCAGGTAACGTGGGGATTTTTTTTTTGTCTACCCCATAGTGTCGGGTGTCGTTGAACAGGTATTTCAAAAATATTGCGGCTTTTGAACACAGATTTTCGATTAAGGGATCCGTTTATGAAATATTAAGCTTTAAAGCACTAATTTTTGTTAAGAGTCAAGAGCGCATAATATAATGAATTTAAAAGGAAAACTATCACGACTAAGTTGACTTAATTAGTTCCTGAGATACAGGCGACTAAAGGTGTTTATATCTACTAAAAATCATGAAAGACCGCACCAAATAACTTTAAATTAAAAATTAGTTCATACTTCATGCATGTTGTTTTTTGAAATCGTTTTCTCGTAACGGCTTCGGAACCGTACACTGAGCATGGTCCGAAATGTTCTTGCCTGTTTTTTTTTTACTATAGAATGGCAAACGACCATGCAGGTTATCTGATGGGAAGTAATCGAATCACCACAGCCCATCAACACCAGCTACTCAAGAAGAGTTAAAGAGACTTTACACACCGCCCAACTTCCTGCAGGTAATTTCAGTGAACATTGTGTAGTGCAGGTGCACTCAACCTAATGATATGTACGTATACTTTTAGCCTATCATGCGACGTAAAAGTAAGAAGTAGGGCATCATTGTGGATTTAAATCGTATTCTCTGTCAACTCTCATGTTAGAATAATAAATATCTTTAAAGTTAATAACCATTTGACCTCTCGTTCAGTAAATTGAGTATTTTCACTATTCATCACAGCAAACCTACTATATTGTTCATGTTTCTTTGTTTTTTTTTATTACAATTTTTTATTACTGGTTCACGCAATGATATTTTATATTTAGATACGTTATGCTCATACTAAACGCGCTTAAAACCCGTTGCCAATTAGTGACTGTTGCTACGTTGCCATATTTCTACAGACAAAGACGGCAATCTGTAGCGAACGCTATTGTTAAAAAGAGATAAATATGTAGTTGTGTCTCGTGTTAAGCAGGTGATAGTGACACAGGTGCAAATTAAACAAATTATAGAGATGTAAACCAAACATAAAAAAGGTACTTACGAATGAAATAAGACATCCTTTCTCCCTTTCACAGTACCTAACAGTATAATTTCGGCAGCCTCGAAAACACAAATCGGCATTTTGAAATATATAACTAAACATAAGTAAGGTAATTACCTTCCTTTTTTAAGGAACGCTTTTACGCGCAGATGACGTAATTATAAATATCACTGGATTCACGACGTCTTGAATTTTTGCCAAATTAAGAGTTTATTCAAGTACCAGACTCCCAAAATTTTGAAACGTCCATAGTAATTTCATGCAAACCTGCCATTCCCCAGAGCTTGTAATAACGCAACTTTTTTTCATCTAATGTAGGTAAACTTTCAACGGGTTGTTTGCCTGCCAAGCCTTCATTCCGTTCGCCGCAAATTGTTATTAAAACCCCTCTGCTTGCTCAAGTTTTTTCGCTAAAAGGATTGTGTAGAAGCTGACGGACCATTTTGAAATTATGCTCGAACATGATTGTATAAAATTGTTTGCCAGTGAAATTGTGAAAAGATTTTTATAGAAGGCAACTGCGCTGATTGCGTATGGCGGGATAGAGATAACAATGCATGAATCAAGCAATGCTATAATCATGGTCAATATAGTTAGTTAGTCTTCTATTCATTTCTCTTTTAAACTGGCAAGCAGATACTCTCTCTTTTTACCCGATCTGTCGGCAGACGGGTTATGTTAGTGTTATGTATAATCTACCGCCATACAGCAGTATTCGCATTGTTGTGTTCCGGTTTGGGGATAAGACAGCCGGTGAAATGACTAGCATAGAGGCATCTTAGTCCTCAGGGTTGGCAACGCATTTGCAGACTTAGGATTGCATTGCAGTCTTGTGAATGCGAACGTCTATGGGTCACAGTTTCCACTTACCATCAGGTGGCCTGTGTGCTCGTTTGTCTTATCTATGCCATAAAAAAATATGTATTTCTAAATCTGTGGCATGCTCTACAACCCAAAGGGGATATCCCAGAAGTTCCATATTTTCTATTTCCATATTATTTCTTAATTTCGACGACGCGCTGGCCTAGTGGGTAGTGACCCTTCCTACGAAGCTCGCGGTCCTGGGTTCGAATCCCGGTAAGGGCAGATATTTGTGTGATGAGCGCGAATATATGTTCCTGAGTCATGGATTTTTTCTAATGTATTTAAGTATGTATTTCTCTATATAAGTATTTATATCGTTGTCTAGTACCCATAGTACAAGCCTAGTGCTTAGTTTGGGACTAGGTCAATTGGTGTGAGATTGTCCCCTTGTATTTATTTATTTATTTATTTATTTATTATGGATCTACCGGGATATTCATTTTGAAGGAAATGTCCCAGAAGTACCATATGGAACTACTGGTACATATTCATATTAAATGTCTACCTCTGCAAAGTACGACCTTTGTTTATAATAAATATATTTACTTTACATAATTGGCCACTTCTTCACGTTGATAAGGTACCTACATACTTCTGGGGGGTTATTATGACGTAACGAATGTAACTATACAGTTCATTTTACGGCGAGCGTAAAGGACAGAGCTATAGCAGTTATAATATAGCTCGCTCTATCCTTTTCTCTCAGCGTAAACTAAACTGCATAGCTATGTCATAATAATCCCACAGTTAACATTGTCAAGTATATGACACTTCAGGTTTTACGTTGTTTCTTATACAAGTGATCGTGTCCCTCGGTAAAAAATGCGTTTTACAATAGTAAAACGCGGCCGAAGTAAGCACGGCGTGTTACAAGATCTCGGGCACAAATATTGCTATCACTCAAATTTCAGTAAAACAAAAACCCATAAGTAATATGTGCAGTGCCAACCCTAGCGTTTTCAATGATTTTGCAACACTGATAACGGGGTATGCTCCAAAGATACTTAACTGATTTAAAACTAAAATAAAAACAAAACCAGGTGTAAAGCCTAGTATGTAGTTCCATATGGAACTATTGGGATCATTTATTTGACATTTACATATGTACCGATTTTTCCATATGGAACTAGAATTATGGAACTTCTGGGACATCCCCAACCTAAACAGCTTGATGGATATTAACATGAGGTGTGGTTAGATTCTTGTGAGAGTGGCATACTGGCCTCCCAATGAGAAAAGGCAGAAGTGTTATTAATTCATAGAATCATATCTTATTACAAGTTCGCAACGTGGTCTTAGGATTGCAGTCTGAAAACTGCGGTCTTAAGAATGCAGAAGTCCTTGAGTCACAGATCCCACTAACCATCAGGTGGCCTCTGCGTTCGAATGCCTTCACAATAAAACAATTTTTTTTTTACTATGACGTCTTAGAAATTAGCGCATTTTATATTTTTGTACGATTATTCAGGTTATTTGTCTCATTTCCACGTATTATGCATTATTATCAGCGTAATTATTACCAATTGGCTGACCTTAGCTCACGACATATCACGCTCCATAGCATAGTTACGTACATAATTAAAGGCCCTGTAATATATGGTAATACCAATTGAAATGTAAATGTAATTGACTGCTAATGTATTCAATTAATTCAGTGTTAGAAACTACACACCTTGAGGTTATACATAGTATAGATACGATCTATCCATTTAGGTGCTCTTGGCAGCCAGAGCTACCAAATTACAAAATTTATTTTTTATTTCGGCAGCTTTGGTGCCAAACGGACTTCAATATTCTTTGCGCAAGTCGTATAATGACAAATGGCTTTTTACTATGGAATTCTGTTAGTGGAGTAGTGCGGCGACTTTTAAAAAATAAAACAAAAGGACAGTCGAACAAAATTGTAGATTAAAAAAATATTGGAATTAGACCATTTAAACGTTGCAAATGGAAAAGATTTCGACTGTATACAAACCGATCTTTAATAAAACATTAACGACTTCGATTACGTAGCTATAGATAATAATGTTGCTAAACTTAATTAAAAAAAATCGTCAAAACTTAACATAACGGAGGATCACTGGAAAAAATGACCAGCCTGTATATACATTTTTCTTTAAATGGTTCGGAGTTGAGAATTATCTGTTGCTACTGTTATCATTTAGTAAGACGCAGAGCAGGCATAAAATCGACACTACTCTTTGCTCCTATTGGCCTTTTTTCATTTTTTAGCCTTGTGAGGCTAGACAAGATTCTTAAGGTTATCGTGAATGATTTTCGAAAACTGTCAAAACTAATAGAATTGACGTAGGCGCTCGACGCGGCCGTCTGACAGCTTACGTTATAATATGATAGCGAACGCCAAATGCATATACCTATTGGCTAAGGTATCCGACCTGCTGGCCTATTGCCTACAGCACTCGCAATCGCAATCGACTTCAATGCGGAACAATTGTTTTCGTTTTGTATGCAGACAAGCCTTCAATTTTTAAAATGAAAACAATCGCGATTGTGAGTGCGTTAGGCAATAGCCCCTCTGTTTTAAATTGTCTACATTAATGACAATAAGTAAGGAAAATACAGTAATTACAAATGCGCCCTCACCGCCTACTTACTACTTCCTAAGATTTCCTTCCCCGTCCGTGCTAAAATTAAAAATCATAGTCATCATCATAACCATCAACCGCTAGATTGTACCTACTACATTAATAGTACACTTACTTAATAGTTGTTTTAAAGCCAATCTTCGTTTGTCTATGAAACATGAGTGACAAAATTATACCGACAGTTTCAAGTGCAAGCGAGATAGGAGATAGCAATAGCCAGCCAAGAAGATTAAGAAGCTACGAAACTAAGGAGTACTTACCTCCTGGTGGACATTGTACTCTCTTGGGACTATCCCAAACTGCCCACAACCTAAATCTTGCTTCATTTACATTATATCACCCCACTTGAACCCAATAATTACCCAGCTCTTTATTTACTGAACCCTCCCACATCTTTCATTACACAACAGTCCAATTAAAATGTTTAATTGCCTGTATCCCTCGGACTGCTAGTTGAAACAGGAATTTTCTTAACTCTGTTAGTTTCCGATAGTCGTTAGTTGGTGAAATCCACAACTCAATTAAACTTTAAAGGTTCTTGACAGACCACTTCCACGTCCAGTGCCAGAAACTACAAATAGTATGCAACTTGTACACGCCAAACGTGTCAGCAGCCCTGAATGTGTTAATGAAAGCAACCCTATGAACGACATGACCAAATTGAATTTCACCAGTTTACGAATACGGTTTGAATTTCAGCGATGCCAGTTTCAGAGGGGATCACAATGTTGGTAAATTATAAAAGTCCTTTTAATTTGTTGTGCATTGGTAGAATGGTAAATGCTTGAAAAATTCAATGGTTGCTTAGCAATGCGGAGTTGGAAGAGGGGAGATTATTTTGCGCCACTGGTTTCTGGCGAGAGTTTAAAATCGTTTGGTGTCAATCACAAATTGTAACTATTTTATATTTTTAACAAGCTTAAACTGAGTTTTAAAATTTAAAATATATATTGTTGAATCGGCTGGATCTGGCCGTAATTGTAGTTTTCCTATTGTACTATAATTTTTTTAGCCTCAATGCTTAACAAAATACAATCAATCGAAATCTTGGATTTTTTTGCAGGTATTTATTTGTAAAAAAAAGACAACTATTTACACTTGAAGTCATTTATCTGATCAATTTAATCTTAAACAGTCGTAGATTTCTGACTTAAACTAGTCAAAATTTCAACAACAAATGTGTCACTATTTATTACCTACGTTCAAATTAATAACACTCCCAAAATTCTCATAAAGTCTGAAGCATTACGTGAAAGTTGAAACTTTCATAAAAGCTACTTTAGAAGCAGTTAAACATATCCAAAGTTCCTGAGTACTTCCAACTTTCATAACCAACTACTGAGTTGATGCCTAAAATTATATATGGACGAATTCTAACCAGGCTCAAGCAGAGGAAATAACCTACTTGTATTTCAGTGAGTCCCGTTCTTTTTATACAAGTTTAAGAGAGACACACTGAGGGATGTTTATCTTTGGATGATCCCAGCTAGGCCCTTTGAATGGATTCCCTGGAGTGGTCCCGTATGAGGCGTCGTTCAGAGGTTGAAGCGTCATCTAACTCAGCCAGACAGTGGATAATTTAACAAGGATTTTGACTTAATGTGCACGTTTGTGAGTAGTGTGCTAAGATCATATTAAATTATATTGGTTCATATTGAAATTCCGCCAATATGACGGTTGATTTTAGCTGGGTAGCTTTCACTTGCGATTTTTTTTATCGGTGATACCGAAATGCTTGAGACACAATGATGTTTCTTGTGCTTCTTCCTGATTATGAAGTACAAAATGGCGGACTTAACAATACTAAATATGATAAATGAGACGGCAAATTTAGCCTATTTGGTAGCGACCCTGCTTACCCCTTGCTGCTTATTTGTCCCTGAGTCTGGGATATTTTCTATGTATTTCTTTAGATAAGTATTGTCTTTGTCTAGTAGGTACCCATAGCAAAAGCGTAGAGCTTAGTTTGAAACAAGAAAAAATTGTGTGATATTGTCCCTTGTTATTTATTTATTTCATTATGTATGGTTATTAACATATTGTATATCTATATAGACGACCGTATCAAAACCACACTTTAATATCAAAATGTAAATATAGCGTTTGGAATGAACTGAACTGTCAGTCATAGATTTATCCTCGTACAAGTACAAATTAATAATAGTAGTTCAGACCTGAGTATTCACTATACCACTTTTTTTTTATAATATCGTTCATAATGAGGTGTTATAGATGCTAAACATACCGAACAAAATACAAAAAAGTATGTACTTGGTATAGTACATTCAGTTAAGACTACCGTTATTAATAACACACTGGACTCACAACTCACAAGGATAAAATCTTAATGAAACTTTTTTTTTGCTTTAAGAACCCTCTACATGAAAATTACGTACGAAAATCCTTTCTAAGGAGACTAGAAAGTTCTTTCAATATACCCTTCATATGTCAGCATCGCAAAAGTTCAAAGCATTAGACATGTAATTGATTTTCATTCATCCAAAATAGTCCAAATAACAAACTTACATTGAATACAAAATCAATTACCTAGAAATCAGTATAATTACAACTTCATTACAGCTATGTAGATTATTAAACTACGTCTCAGCAGTAATTACTTGTGAAACTTAATCATTGTAATTACGACTTTGACAGGCGAACGAACTTCCTTAAATAATTATCGAAATAACATAGCTAAATTAGTTTTAACCTTGCTTTTATTAACGTATCTTTTATTTATTAAAATATGGTCTCTGATATTTGCGATCGCCTAATTAATATATTTTTAATTTCTCATGCTTTTAAAATGGTACTTTATTCTCTGCACATCGGGACTAAAAGTCCTTATTAATCTCTAAGTATTAAAGATATTTTTTTTCAATTTACTTTGGACACCCCATTACAACTGATTACGGTGTTTGTGAATGGGGTGGAATGGGAGTATGGACCATTTTTTGAGCGTGGAAATATCCTCAAAAAGACATCTATGCAAAAATACAAAAGAAAACGACTTCATTTCGTAAAACACGTTAATGGGTGTATATATTATATTAAACATCTCGTGTCATTATAGCTTGTTTTAGTCCCTTGTTGAAAAATCTTCTATTTTGAATGTCTTTTATGTACGCCAAAAGAAAAGGAAAAGAAAACGAATAGGGTTATGTCCGCGTTCGAAAAACCCTAAAAAGCACCGTTTCAACTAAATCAAATCCCCAAAACCGCTAAAATTTCATCACAATTAGCAACTAAAACTACAAATCGACCTAATTATGAACTCAACATTGCCCCACTAAATCACGCGGAACACCCACCTAAGGTACAAAACACTAATTCCTATTGCCCTAACAAGATCCCTTGGGCGGGTTATTAAGTACCTCATAAAGTTACGGGCTATAAATAATAACACCCTTGTCAAAACGGCTTAGGACCTGTGTTAGCGTGACGAAGGTGTTAGATCGGGTTTCTTACGTGAAAGTGGACAAAATAACCCGATGAGGGGTAATTTGCTAAAATCGCTGAAATGCTTGTTTTTTAATTTCATAATTTATTTGACTACCCTTATCGAAGTAAGTATAGGGTTTTTTATATTTAATAGAAATGTCTGTTGCGAAATTCTAAACTATATTAAAGCGAAAAGCGTGATCGCTTGCATTGTCATACTCAGAGGGTATGCTGGCGCCATCTATCGTTGTTTATTAACAAAATGGTAATGCGCCTGCATCAGCCCGGAGAGCCAGAAATGTACCTACATTCGAAACTTACCTAAGACCGACGAAAAAAATTCGCTTTAATATAGTTAAGTATAGGGTGTTCGAATAATGTATTTTTTTTGGAATTATCTTCGAGTTCATTTATTAATGATGGCTACAGTCAGTTGATTTGATGCTTTATGAAAGTTTGAAGGAACCATAAAAAAATCCCTTAACTTAACTAGAATTTCACCAAAACAAAGTATCCAAGGTACACAATAATTAAGTTATCAGTGCAAAAACTTCGACAAAAACGTTCGATAACTACTATTAATTACACGTTTAGATTAACTTACCTAATTGAGTATTAATTCAAGTTTGATATTATTACTGGGGTTGCTAGTTTGCCCTGAACAGAAACCTAAGTATTTCCTCCCCTTACCCTCATATTCGAACTTAAAAATAGTATTTACATCAACTACTCTTCTAACTCTTCTTCTTTTGCGGGTGGTAGGACCTTGTGCAGGGTCCGTCCGGATCGCTACCACCATCTTATCCATTAACCTACCGCCAAACAGCAGTGTTCGCATTGTTGTGTTCCGGTTTGGGGATAAGACAGCCGGTGAAATGACTAGCATAGAGGCATGCCATCTTAGTCCTCAGGGTTGGCAACGCATTTGCAGTCTTAGGATGCGAATGTCTATGGGTCACAGTTTCCACTTCCCATCAGGTGGCCTGTGTGCTCGTTTGTCTTCTCTAAGCCATAAAAAAAAAATATATAACAATTTTCAAAAAGATCGGTTCAATAATCCTCAAGTTATCGTCGTGCAAACATACATACAAACATACAAAAGCCTACTGAGCTGGAGTATTAAACACTGTTATGATTCTGTAATTCGATTACTGCTTAGCCATTTAATTAGTTTCATAGACTAAATTAAAAATGTTCAGATTTGACGAACAAATGTTCGCTCTATACATTTCTTTCATATGATAGAAAAGAAAGAATAATATTAAGTAACCGATATTTTTACTTTGTGTTTAGATAAATCAAGCCGTTTACAGATATACGGAAGAGCCTTGTCGATGGAAATAATTAACTATATCTTGTATGTTTAATGACTGCAAATAAAACCGTCCCCGTGTAATGTATCTATCTATACCACTAAGTAGTTTATTTAGCACAGTCTACTTATATTACAATTTTCAACGCCAAGAACAAACCATAACAGCTACAGCTTTATTACCATAAAAGTGCTGATGAAAAAAGCATTTTGGGTAAATAATATTCGAAATAATACGAGTGCTCGTTAGTGTCGCGGATTCTAGTGGAATAAAATCACAAATCTGCTCAATAAAATGGTCGTGGTGCGGCAGGTGCTATTCTCAAGTCATGCGACATGAGATCTAGATGTCCTTGTGAGATGATTTCTATGGATAATTGTTAAAAATATGACAATAATAAGAATTTCATTAGGTATTCCTTTGGGTATTTTGGAAAAAATATCGGTGAATACACAGCCAGATACATTTATTACGTTTCTTATTTAGCCCTTAGCTATATAACATTCCTTAATTGTTAATTTTTAACTGCAGATGATAATAAAGAAAGTTAAACCTGCCAGAGATGTGTGTTTGACAGATTTGCAAACGAATCAATATTTTATAATACAGATTGTTTAAAAAACAAGTTTTCAAAAGTCAATAAATACTCCACGTTAAATAGAATGGTTAGTTGGTTCTAGAAGATTATCAATCGATACATTTCACCTATTGTAAATATTCATCGATGGATCTCAGAGCCCACTAGCCATCAGGTGGTTTATGAACTCCTTGGCCATTTCCGTGTTAAACAAATATAATAAGTTTCATATTAAGTAACAGGAGAACATCTTCTTACACATTAATGGAAATCGATAAAAAAATACAGAAAACCGAGAAAATTTTCAAAATATTTGAAATTAATAAGTAAATACCAGGAGACGATAGGTTTATTTATATTATTGGTACCTAGTCAACAATAAAGATACTTACCTAGAAAAAATCAAGAACCAAAAATATACTCGCATTCATCATACAAAAATACTGTCTAAATACTGGAAATCAAACCACCAGCACCACCAGCACCAGTCACTACCAACTAGGCACACGCGTACCTGTAAGTACCTACGAGTGCCTTTATTTTTGTATGCGACATTTTTTCACTCACTTTCAAGATAGCCACTCAGTTGGTTCTCGAGTTTATTTTATTCCTAGTCCTATTTAAGGATAAAAGCAGAATTTGGACACTTTCCAAATTAACTCTTAAGCTGGCGACCACAGAGCAACGTAATTATTACGTACTGATATCGTGCAGTTTTAGTGAAATATCTAGTGGCTTTTTCTATTACGACGCAATGGTCGAAATGAAGTTTGTAAAATGAAGTTTGTAAAAATGAAGTTTGTTGTTTGTTTGCTTTTTTTTGTTTCAAGACAAGTACTTATGTATGTGTCAAGCAAAAAACATAGGAATTAATATGTAAATTTATCATTGGATGGAAAATCAGCCCTCTCAAACCTAAAAAATGATTATTATATTGTATATAATTTCTCCTTAAAATTTACAACGACAGCAGGGCCTCTAATTGCCGGCGGTAAAAACCATATCGTATTTGACTTGGTATACGTCAGTGGGGTTATTATGACGTATCTGTGGAATTCATTTAACGCTGAGAGAAAAGGACCGAGTTATTTAAATGCTATAGGTCCGTCCTTTACGCTCACCGTAAAATAAACTGCATAGCCATTGTCATAGAACCCCCAGCTGTCATTACTGTGAAGTAAATAAAAGCTACAAACTTTGCCATGGCTGCCCGTCTCGTTTTAAATTTTCATGTAGAACTAAATTCTGTATTTTATGGTTTCGTTTTAATCAGGTTCATTATTGCTTCAATTACACACCATAGTTTTAGTATTAAAATTAAGATTAATCATCATTATTGAACTTCATCATTATCAAATTTTGCCGCAATTATTGCAGACATATTAATGTTCACCAAATTGGCATGCCCATGGCAACCCCATTATTATGATGACCCGCGGCCATTTTGGCAATTGTATCACCCTATCAGTGGAACAATGTCCAGTGTTCACAGATCGCAGCCTGAATGGCAAACAGAGTAATAAATCAATCAAACGCTTTGAACATAGTAATCTTTGACGTAAAACAAAAGAGATCTGCGAATTTGAGGTTATAAAAAAAGGGTGGAAATTTGGTGGAAATAAGTTAAAAAATCCTTGATTTGACGAAACCAACCATCAACTATGGATTAATATAATCGTTTTGTACTTGTGACAGAAACGTGGTGCTATTTTTAAAATCTTGAGAGCGTGCGTATATTCATTACTTTGACTACCGATATTTTTTCTAGATTCTGCAGTTTAATATTATTAATTACACAATTCTATGTAGTTTTTTTCATACATTTAACTACATACTTTTTTTGGAATATAAATAAATTACCTTTCCAAATAACACCTTTATTACTTAAAAATATCTAATCTTATAATTTCCCAGCCAAATGCCGCAAGTTAGATATTACGCAAAAATAATACACAGATGAAGTGAATTAATAATCGTTTCCCATCATTTTTTGAAAGATAAGTTTATATTCTCAATTAACTTATCTTTCAAATAACGATGGGAAAGGATTATTCAATAATGTACAATATGTACATATTCATTTAATTCTTGGCAATTCTTAAAATCGCTTGAGCGTGTATGTTGCGCCAGCGCACATCGTCACGCGTCCGATAATCCTGTCATGATGCGACATCCATTGACGGGATTATGGACAGGCTATTCTATTATCTTCCCGCTACCGAGAAATATTTCAATCCAATCAAGTGTATTTGCTTATAAATCGCAGAGGTGAACGACCCGCGCATACATTACGTGAAAGATGAGTCTCGTCATTTTGGGAAAGTATTTTTTTTCCTGTACCCTTACCATGAGTTACAATTACCGTACTCGCTAGCGAGTCGAATGCTCTGTCCCTTGCACTCTAAAGGAATACTTGCGAGGTCTGCGAGGGACAGAGCTTCGACTCACTAGCGAGTACGTTAATTGTAACTCATGGTAAAGGTATTGGTTTAATTAAAAACACTCAATGTGTATTTACGTTAAAACAAAAATAAAACTTAGGACGCAATCATGAAAGGAATTCTTTTAGGTCTATTATTAAGTCCTTTTACGTTTTATCATTCAGGTTTGTGTTATAACTAACGCTACTCTAGAACTTTTCGACCCCATTGACCCCAAAAGTCTAACAATTCTTAGGGCTATGTCAGTGGCTTTGATCCTCGATGGGATATCCTTATTTCGAAATCATTTTTGAAAACAATTTCTAGACAACGAACTTTAATAATAGATTTTTGTTGATAGCTTTTGACCCTTAAGAATCGGTTCTATAATTACCTTCTTACACACTAAGCTCACGAAGTTTTTTTTTCAACTTAAGACCATGGGATAGTGTACTTAATTTAGAAAAACTCACTAAATATAATCTGTATCAATTCGACATGGCGCTTCTAAGACAAATCGGTGCATAAAGAACTATGAAACAACTACACATTGGGACTTGGGCTAGCGAGTCGAAACTCTGTCCCTCGCAGACCTCGCAAGTATTCTTATAGAGTGCAAGAGACAGAGCATTCGACTCGCTAGCGAGTATAGTAATTGTACCTAACTCATGGTAAGGGTACTGAACTCAGTACCTTACGATCACGAGTCGACACCCTAAGCCACTAGCCACCGATGCTCCGACGTACGAACATGATTCTAGATTCTATCTTTACGTTTTCAATTCTAATATTTCAACCCCGAACTGAATTAACTCCTATGACGGTATCTGCTAGTTTATTTGCGTAATGGAGTGGATGGATAATTTATGTTTGCATTCCATTTGAATTTGAAAATACCAACTTACAATGGTAACAAAGTTCATTTTGATATTTGAGCAGAAAATTTGCACCATAACCAAAACTAATTTTGATACTTTAGCAAAGCATAGTAATTTTACGAATATTTTAATTCTGATCGGAGAGCAATAATTAATCGCAGTTTAGTTTAATTTTAGAATAACACCTGTTCATGAAAACCGCATTAACATCCGTTGCGTGAATGATCCAAGCGTACATACAGAGGGACAAACGATGGGAAATGACTTGTAACTTGGTAATTAGTTCTCTTAAACAACTCACTTTATAACTTGACAGACGAATTAATAACCGACGAGTTTTACTTGTCCCGTCAGAGCGTGCAAACAACATTTTAGGGCGTGCATTCTCGATTAAGTAGCATAACACCCGCTCGTATGAATTCGCTCATTCGATCGACCGTTTGACAAGTAGCTGTATTTAAGCGAATGAAAGCTTTGGGTGTTTATTTATCACGGTAAAACCATACTGCTTTTGACATACTATTGTATCGTCATCGTTACGATAGCTCTTACTTACTTGACAGTAATGGCGGCCAAATTAAAAACAATACGATAACACGTCAAAAGTGATATATTATAGTTTTACTGTGTTAAATAGAGCACCTGATTAATTTACCAATTAGTTAATTTAAATAAAAAAACATCAAGACAAATTCTAAGCTGTAAATAAAATGATTCTACATTTTCAACTACCAAAACTTTTGCATTTCGTGGTACTGGAATTAAAATAACTTGAATCATGTACGGTTCGCCAAGTTCCGCGTTCCCAAGTCTTCGTTATAAACGGAAGAGTGAATTTTATTGTATTTTGCATACCAGCGAAAATTAGGCAATGTGAAAATGGATTTGATTATCTACGGCTGGCTTTACAACACACAGGTTACCTTAACTAACTGTAGTTAAAAAGGGTGTATCTGTGTTACTTGTTCTACCTATAGCATACGAAACATTATTATTAACCGGAGAGAATCGAATTTGCATTAGCTTTGACGTTGTAGATGCATTTTGCCAACAGAAGGCACAGAAGCAAACAAATTTTGGCATACGAAAAGGCCGTATAATCGTATGGACTTGCTAAACTTTTAACGCCTTTTTCTTTTAGCAAATACAACAGGCCAGAGGGCAGGTGTGTCTGAATATTCATAGGTTTGTTGTTAGACAAAACACACCGCTTGGTTCCTGACTGCGATTGACTTTCGTCTACGTGTTTATACAGTCTACAAACGCTAGCCAAATCGAAAGGCAGTAACTGCGTATGGACTTCATGATCTTATACTGCCTTTTTTTGAAAGGTTGGTTAATGGATGAGATGGTCAAAAATGTTCTCTATTTTTGACGGCGTAAGAGTGTGTGTATTTAGGTTTACCTGTGCTACTAACTTTCAATGTAAATTCTTGTGTAGATGTTGCGTTTAAGACATGTGTGTGTTTATATATTTATTTTTTATGAACTTTGTTAGGTATAATTTTTAACCACATTTATCATTTTACAAAAAAAAAACGGTTTCTAGGTGGTAACTATTATTACTTCACAGCGCGACGTACGTATTATATAATTAAGGAGTATTAGAAATAATTTTCAAGTATAACTAAATATATATAGAGGAGATATTAAGTTCAGACTTCAATTTTCAACCAGAACACCTGCTTGAGCAGTTGAAAAAGAACTTTAAATATTACGTAATTACATTTCCAAATATCTCCTACCATTTCGGACTTTTCCAGTATTATCTCAGTTAAACAAGTCTAACAAAAAACAAGCTAAAAAAACCCAACACTGTTTGGATAACGTCGTCAATGTATTTTAGTTTTAGTTTCGTTTTATTCCTCCAATTTCACATAAAAATGAGCCCAGTGACCCTAAGACCGCTTGTTAAAATCGGACTGTTCCGCTTTTACAGGGGAAAAAAAATCATACATATGTAGACACACATGTTTGCGGGTGGTAGGACCTTGTGCAGGGTCCGTCCGGATCGCTACCACCATCTTATCCATTAACCTACCGCCAAACAGCAGTGTTTGCATTGCTGTGTTCCGGTTTGGGGATAAGACAGCCGGTGAAATGACTAGCATAGAGGCATTCCATCTTAGTCCTCAGGGTTGGCAACGCATTTGCAGTCTTAGGATTGCATTCCAGTCTTGTGAATGCGAATATCTATGGATCACAGTTTCCACTTATCATCAGGTGGCCTGTGTGCTCGTTTGTCTTCTCTATGCCATAAAAATAAAAAAACACATATTTTTTTTAAAGTTGTAGATAAATCTGTAGCTTTGCCTACCCCTCTCTGGGATTACAGGCGTGAAGGTATGTACACATACAGGTCCAAAACATTACCCTCCGCATTCAACACTCGGGTAAAAAATACACGGTATAATGTTTTATCTATCTTAGTAAATCACTGAACCATGTGATTCCTCACATACTCTGCTAAATTAACCTTTTCTTGTAAGTGGTAGTATTCTCGAGTGGGACGTTACTGTGGGAACAAAAAGTGGAATCAATGGTATCGGTGTCCTGGGACCGAACGAGCCTTGCGTCTGACCATCCAGGTTTAATAACGTCACGGTCAGGATTAACAGTTCAGGGGGGTTATTATTTATTTATTTATTTGAAAAAAACAAATTACACAGCATTACAGTTAAACACCAAGGCACTGTGAAATTCATACATTGTAACAAAAATACAAACACTAACAATAAGTAAAAAACACATAGCACAGCAGATAACAATATTAAAATTTACAGTGCACGACGTAGCATGACGTAGTTTTGCAGTGCAGTTTACGCTGAGAGAAAAGGACAGAGTTATATAACTGCTATAGCTCTGTCCTTTACGCTTGCCGTAAAATGAACTGCTTAGCCATGTCATAATTTCGCCATAGTTATTAAATCAATGCAGTAAGTTAAATGTTAGATTTTGAACTTTCAGAACTTACATACATACATAAACCCACACCTTCATTCCCGCGGGGTAGGCAGAGCTTCGAGCAGACATTATGTTGATAGTAGTAAAAATAAGTGTTTGTTCGATATTTTTCATTCAAATATGACAATAACGAATGTAAAAGTATATATGGAGCATGGATTTGAGTTTTAAATCTTAAGGGTATAAGGGTCATACAAATTCGAAAAAACAAAAGGAAAACCAACCACAGGAAAAACGGTAACCTAAATCTATAATCGTCTATCTTGAACTTGAAAACAAATGATTATTTAAATATTCAACTTCAAAATCCATTTAATTTATGGTCTATCCCTGCCAAGAATTCTAAATTACTACATTCAACGGAACCTGAAGCGATGCAAATAAACTGATCCTCCTCCCTTCGTAAACAAGTAATTTACTGAAGAGAAAACTTTCAACACACCTATACCTATTTTACGATCCGTCGAAAGACAATATGTTCTACGATACGAGCCCACAAAGTTCCGTGGAAATTTGTTCGAACTGTACATCTGAAACTCAATAAAATTCTTCAGAAAACTCTCACAGTTCGCAAAAGAAGCGAAATCCAATAAAGGTTGGTACCTGCACTGTCTTCGCACCCCGGAATGTCGGAATGCCGTTCATTACTCCGGCACACTCTCAACTTGTTACCTATCCAATTTATTCGGATTTTAGGACAGTTATATAGGGCTGGGATTCCTCTAAGTTTAATATGGGATTTGTTCGGAAATTACTGGTAAAAGTTTCTGAAGCTTAATTTTTAACCCTCGCAAAAAAGGATGTGTATCTGTAGTATCTTAGCTCCAAAACGGAAGAAACGATTTAAAAAAAAAACCTATGTTAATAGTTTTTAGCAAGGTTTTATGGAAATCGGTTGACCCGTTCAAGAGACTTCAGGGGGCCTGATATGGCGGCGTTTATCGCGTGGTAAAAAGTGGATAAAACATCCATCACTTTTTGACACGTATATACGATAAAGATAAAGATAAAGAGACATATTTTATTCGCAACAATACAAAACAACATTAGGTACATAGATACAAATAATATGACACAGTGACAGTTGCGAAACGGTCCCAACTCAGCATTCGCTAGCCGTAAAGCCAGCACTGGTCTTCCGTTGGGTCCAGACGAGAGTGATGGATGCCATTATAACTATATCCATTAAATAGGGGGATTTATCATTTAAATTTATTGTATGAATCTAAACTAAAAACGTATTGTTTTGTTGTATTGTTAAAACGTACTTACTACCTTAGATTAATTAAACATTTTCCGAATGTATTTGAATGGTGTGCATTTAATATAATGCTCATGCACAGTTTAAACAATTCATGATGAAAATTAATTAATCAATCAGGTTTAATACTCATGCATTCTATTTATGAATGCTTTTTAACTAAAACCACATTTGTTATTAGGTACTGTTACTTATTAACATTAATTAAGTTTATAAGTTAGTACCTAAAGTCCGTTTGCATCATAACATTATCACCATCTTATCCATTACCTACCGCCAAGCAGCATTCGTAGTCTTAGGACGGCAATCTTGAGATTGGTTAATGTCTATGGGTCTCAGGCCCACTTACTATCAAGCGGCTTGTCTGTCAAAAAATACCGTATTTTATGTTCGAAACTGATTACTTTTACTATACCTACACATAATAAACAAAGAGTTTACATTAATTTTAAATCGCTCTTACGGTCTAAAAATAAACATTACTTAATGAAAAGTTAAATTGAACTGTTTTGAGCACATCCCACCACGTAACACAGGTCGGAAGTGATTGCATATCCAATTAAAAACTCCTAGATTGAGTCGGCGGTGGCATTTTTATAACGGCATCCTTTCAGAGACTTCTCTAATTACTACCGCGGGCTTTATTGCAAAGGTTTTTATATACAGTTCGTTAATAATTAATTTTAATTGAAATGAGAATGTTTCTTTATTAACTGTAAATTTTTCGCACCCTGTATATGAAATCTTGTTTAAAATTAAATTGTAATTTAACTGTCACGCCTTGTACATTTCATAAGCCGTTTTTTTCATGGTACAACAGTGCGAACACTGTCGTTAGCTGGCAGGTAGTAGTAGCAATCTGGATGAATCAGATACAGTGAAATATGGAACATTTGGAATATTTTATTACAACAAACTGTCAGTATTGAAAAATCATGAGGCCTGAGGCATGTTAGATATAAAAAATCTGTAACCCATAGACAAAAGTACCAATTTTCTTTTGCTTAATTGTTTAACTAAGGCAGCAATACATAGTGATTCTCATCATGCAAGAAAACATTGAAAAAAAAAAACATGAATTTAGGGGCTTTTCGTATGAAAAATTACAAAAATTCCGATTAAAATGATCAATATCTCGGAAACTAATTACAATTGCTGAACAAACATAGGAGTTACAACGATAGCTTATAAGCTGCTCTATCAGCCCTAGGCGGGTTGACGCCGGCTTCTGAAACACCCTGTATATACCAACAAGAATAAAAATAAATTTCCAAGAACATTCGTAAATCGCAATTGTTGTTCCATCTTCTCTTGTATTATTTTATTGCCCTCGAAACGTTTCATGTCAAAGCGTACATAACAGTAATTACTCTATATGTATCAGAGGAACATGAAGTCGTCAAAGAAAACAAAAAAATGCGCGACGGCACAAATAATGCGGGCAAACAACACGGCAATAAAGATTTATTGCTGAGATTTTTTTACGAGGCACGAATATGTGGTGGAAGGCATGAGAGACGAGCGGGAACCCCGGGGCTTAAAACTACGACTAAGAATAAAAAGAAAAAATAAGAATAAGAATAAAAGAAAGAATATATATATTTTTTTTTAATTTAGTAAGAATATTTTGTATACGTAACAAAAATGTTATCTTGTATAACCTAATGTACTGTTTTGTGTTAGTAAATAAAAAAAACATTTTTTTTTTTTATTACTAGTTGTTTTGCGATAAAACTTTTTCATAGCTAACCCAATTTGTGTACGTTTATCGTTTTTCCCTCGGAAACTGTCAAGTGTTTAACGATTAAAGTAAACTGTCGTTCATTAAAATCAGTTTAGCTGCATGAAAACATAACAAAAAAACATAATTGTGTGCGTGTACGAGTCACAAAATGACAAGAATGATTTTCTTCTAACTTTGGCATTTTTAAATGTGTAATGTATGAGTAATAAATTATAAGGGATAACTTTACTCAAAGTTACTAAGTTCTAAGTTAATGATCCCATTCTTAAACTGTGGTTAACAGTTAGTGAACTCAAGGACAATCGCCGGTGGTCATCCTGTCACTTTACTAAATTAAAGTGGTCTAAAGGGCCTCTGCGTGTTGGCTTTGGCTCCATGTACGCCTTCCAAAGGTCCTGCACTCCCAGAGAGTAGAGAAATATAAAAATAGGTAATCAAGTTTAAAAATAAATATCCACACAACGTTGCAAAAATATGTACACAGAGACATTATTGCGATAGTAATAAGGTCTATTTACATATTTTCGACACTTTGTGGTGTATACATATTGTTGACCTTGACCTTATAACATGACCAAGACTCAGATCACATGTGCTTACCAGACAAATATTTTTCGTTTTTCTTCTTCCTTTCTATGTAGATAATAAATTAAATATTATCAAAAAAACCGCCGTAAGCTTGTAACTTATCCAGCGTAACAAAACCTGCGAAAAAGTTAATGAACTGACGAACGAAGGCGCAGGCGTCGCCATGACGATTTGGGAGGAATTGGGGAAACGCTCATGTTTTACACTGATGGCGGACTATTTATAAAAATATGTGGAATTACGTACCATTTTTAAATATTAAATTACATTACTGCGGTGCTTTTACTTTGTTACGGTGGAATGTGGGGGAATAATTGAAATGTTTTCTTTAGTTTTTACATGTTGACTTTAAGTTATCATAATAAATATTATCAAATGTATGATTTTTAGATTCTTACGTTGATGATGGACTTTTATAACCTTGTCAAACTTAGGTTGAAATCTATGAATCTTAATATAAACATTCTTATATTTCTTATAATATAAGAATTAATAATAAATAGTAAAGTAATTTGTTAAATATCATCAAAGGACGGTATTAGTTAGTTTACAAACCGTCAAACTCTTACATAACAACATTACACGAAAATTTATAAAACGACATCTGCGACGGTGGTTAAATCGTTATTACGACGTTTTTTGCACTCGAGTCTTTTGTTATTACTATTAGCTTCATCGAATAAAAAATGCTTTATTATAAAAAATTTAGCATAAGCATCTGGGGGGGTATTATGACATAGTTATGCAATTCTGTTTAAGCTGAGAGAAAAGGACAGAGCTATATAACTGCCATAGCTCTGTCCCTTACACTCGCCGTAAAATGAACTGCATAGCTATGTCATAATAGCCCCTCTGAACATAACACGTGGAAGGTACACGCGCTACGCCGTGCCAAGTGCTACGCGGAGCGCTACGAAAAACACCAAGGTGTGGTGCTACGTATTTTACGTAAAATAAAACCGGGCCAATATTCAACATTGCCTGAACTTGATGCTTGTTCAGGGAAATATCTATACGCAGCGGTTAATACCACTTACGCATGAGCGTTACCGGTACGACGTAGCGTACCTTTGGCATGTCATCGCATTGTCAAAGTTACGATAGCTCTTATTTACTTGACAGTAATGGCGGCCGAGTTAATAACAATACGATAACACGTCAAAGGCACGTGGTTTTACCCTGTAGAATAGAGGCCCAGTTCCTTTCGTAGATTTTGTAACACCTGGGGGACCAACGTCTCGCTCGGGTTACAAACGATTTTTTCCGATGATGACATTTTGACAGATCTATTTCTGGACTCGATCGGTCACGTTCCGCAATTTTCAATTAATTCGTTAGAGTACGTTTTTCCTTACACAGAAATATTATATGTATACATACTGCAAATAGAACAGAATATCGCATGTTTAATTATTCTTTCTCTAAATAAAATTGAATAATACGATCAGAAATATTATTAAAGAAAATATATTTATTTTTATTTTTATTATTACTCTTTGTATATTGATACCGGAAACTGACCATTTATTACTTGTTAATGTTGTCTTTGATTATTCGAGTGAGTGTTATTTTTGTATTAACATTGACATTGTCAATGTTATTTCGTATTTGACATGCAATGCAATTTATATTATAATATAACATTGATGAATAATTAATTAAACTAAACAAAACTATTGGCCAATACATATTTGCCTTATATCCTTAGCTTGTCAGCTATTTACACCACAATCATATAACATCACTCTTTTCAACACGTTCTAAAGACCTTAAAACAGCGCCTATCACAACCATACTAAAGTCCATTTAATACTCGTAGAAGTAAGATAAATTGGTACTTCGACTGCAGTAATAAATGACAATTAAGGAGACGTATGGAATGCTAGGACCTGCATCGGTACTGGAAATACTAGGTATCCCAGTGCCGAAGTATTTATGGAGCACTAGAGTTGGTGGTAAGTTACGAGCGCGTGGCAACGAGGAATGTTCTTGATAAGACAAGTTGGTTAACGCTAACGTAAAGTGTTATCGAAAACTGTCATAATTTATAGAATTGACGTAGGCGTTTGACGCGACGGTCTGACAGCTTACGTCAAAGCTATATTTTTAGGGTTCGTGTGGTAGCCGGATTAGAATAGTGCCACTCCGTATCTTTCCTTGGATGTCGTAAAAGCGGACTAAGGTAATAAAGGCGTGTAGTACCTGTCAGGCGATGGGCTTGCAACCTGTCACTAATACACTGGTAAACATCTTCGCCTAAGTGTGCAAAGTGTGGTTACAGAATTATCAAAAAGTTTTTATAGTGGTTCGAAATTCTGTAGCTCTGCCTACCCCACTCTGGGAATAAAGGCGTGAGTTTATGAATGTGTATGTATGTGTCGAGCTTAGACTAAGACTCCACTGTCCATCTGTCTGTTTGTCACCAGGCTGTATCTCATGTACCGGACAGCTCAGCCGTACTAAGCAAACACAATAACTAAGATTTGTAATGTTTTGTAGTAATATCAACCTTATTACTAACAAAACATTATTGAATCTGCTCTGGGGGGTTATTATGACATAGCTATGCCGTTCAGTTTACGGTGAGAGAAAAGGATAGAGTTATATAACTGCTCTAGCTCTGTCCTTTACGTTCTCCTTAAAATAAATTGCAAAGCTATGTCATAATAACCCCTCTGGTTATTGAATTTAAGATACTGTATTAAGTGTCTAATACTGTATAGATGATGATATGAAACCCTTCTTGCGCCAGTCCGGCTCGCTCTTGACCGGTTTCTGATATCGATAACATACACATACATACATACATAAACTCACGCCTTTATTCCCAGAGTGGAGTAGGCAGAGCTACAGAATTTCCAACAACTATAAAAACTTTTTGATAATTCTGTAACCACATTTTGCACACTTAGGCGAAGATGTTTACCAGTGTATTAGTGTTTATTACCAAAGTCGGCTTTTACGACATCCACGGAAAGATACGGAGTGGCACTATTCTAATCCGGCTACCACACGGGGACATACTTTTAATTGTTTAGTCCACCAGAGTATATAATACTCTTTATCTGAACAATTGTCTCCGCGTGCGCGAACGTCAAATGCATTTTGTCTAGAGACTCTGATATAAAACAAAAGCAAAATTTTTAAGTCCAGTATACTTCGTCTATGTACATACACTGTTTTTATACGAGTCAAGTCGACTTATACCCTTTTACACAAGGTCCCCAGACATATGGAAAAGCGTTGATATTGCTACAATTACCAGTAGATTTTGTACATTCAGCGCCGTTGTTCAAGGTGACCATGTGTGTCTGTGTGTCTGTGTATCAGTTTATTTTTGTATCTGTGTCTGTTTGTGGTATCATAGCTCCAAAATAGATTGACTGATTCGGACTTTTTTTTTTAATTTCTCTTCATGTTTTTATGGTATTATGAAAATCGGTTGAGCCGCTTAAGAGATATCAAGCTCAAAGAAAGCATCGCCGTTACATCAATGGATTTTACCTTCTAATTATTACCTAATTTTCTTTTTTCCATAACTAATTCTGAGGTCAGTGTAATATAATTTACCTTGGTAAACATTTCTTTTCTGCTACGTCATTATGTAAATGCGTAATTCCAGGACATTCTACGCAGTATTTAGTTAAATCCCGTAATCCCGGGAATAAGCAACGCTTATCCCGGGGTCGCGCCGTAAATACCCCGTTTCTTTCACAATAACATGACGGATTACAAGTTCTACATGAAAAGCCGGTGTTAATACGGGAACTCGAATTTACGCTGACGAGTTTTGTGTGATTTTTTTACGAAAAAGGTTCCCATGGATTTTTTTAATATAGGTCTACAAATAATTATGAAGTGTTATTGTAATCGCAGTATAATACTCTTTATCATTTACAAATTAACTTATAAATACTAAGGCATTTGAATGACTAACTGTTGGGGTTCTTGCGTTGTCCACTTTCAGCTAGAGGACCACTTTTTATACGGATTTTACATCTGCTAATTGCAATACTTTATCAAAGTCAGAGACACTAGTTATGTCCAGATAAACATACTTTGAGAAGCACATCTAGCCTATTATCTAACGGACTCCCAATCGCAATCGACTTCAAAGCGGAACAATTGTTTTCATTTTGTTTGCAGACAAGCCTTCGATTTCAAAATGAAAACAGTTGCGATTGTGAGTGCGTTAGGCAATAGCCCCTCCGGTCAACCTAGTCCTGTACAAGTAACTGTACAGAAAAGCATTTGACACAAGGTCAAACCGAGTCCATAGAAAACCTTGATTTCTTTTAAAATTTTTATTTTTATTTGCGTTTTTTCATAAAAAATCATCGCTTACCATTGTATAACACCCCTAGTCAAAATTCTAAACAATAACCTGTCACAAACACATCGCGGCTTACAACGTTGGTACGAAAGGTCTGAATATTTTCTCTCGAAAAAAAACATGACGGATCCTAAACAAAAAACGGTACCGCCCAACGCTCGCGTGTATCGTACGTGACGTAATCTGTTAAAATTTCGTGACGCCCTCATCACGTCACGTTTTTGATACCTCGGAGAAAAACATCAAAGGACACCTTCAATCTTGGAATCGTTCTGACATAGCCGAGGCATAAATTACGTGAGTTTTACACGTTACTTGGTACCTTTTAGGGTTTTTGAGGCGTGAAGTGTGAAGTAACTTTGTGACGCTTGCTCATTTGTTTCTGGTGGCACCGTAATGAGTTAGGGCACAAATACGAGTATGTTCAGGGGTAGACAACACGCGGCTACATGAACATTAATCATAATACGGTATTTGACAAAAGTCAAGTCAGCTTCATTTTATGAAACATCAAAAACGCTCGGTCACCATGGAATTTATAGGGATTACTATCTTGTGACGTCACAATCAAACAGCGTCCTTATTGTTTGATTTTATGAATTTAAAAATCTTAAAATAGCAAACATAAATAAAAGATTGATGTTTTCTTAGTATTTTTAAACTGGTTATCTGTTGTTAATATAAAACCAATTTAATTTCACTCTTGTCGAATACCCTATTATATCATATCATATCAACGAAGATTCATAATTTCGAATACCCACATACATACATAAATTTAAATCCTGAATTTTATAATTCCAAATGCAATATTTTGATAGAAGGCTTACTTTACGATATCAATCTATACTAATATTATAAAGCTGGAGAGTTTGTTTGCTTGAACGCGCTAATCTCAGGAACAACTGTTCCGATGTGAAAAATTATTTCAGTGTTAGATAGCCCTATTATCAAGAAACCCTATAAGCTATATAACTATATCATACTCACATAAACCGAAGCCTAACCTAAGTACCTGCGTATAGCAATTAAGTTATGTATTGAATCAAAAATAGCTCCAGCATAACTTAGCTCTCGGAAAAAATAAAATTAAGTGACAATAATTCGATCAACGGATTATTCCATTACCCAATTAGCCTGAAATTGATTGAGTCGTATTCAAATGTGGTCTTGTACTTACTGTATCAATAATAATCGAGATCAATCGCTTCATTAGACACTATAGTAGGTACTAAATTTCAATAAGGGAATTCCTAGCTGTCTGAATTCCAAGAGACCGGACACTTATAGTATCACTAATTAATTTAGGGATTGGTATAATATTGTTATATTGGGTCTATTTCGGCTTAAGTCAAAAGGTCATTAATTACGTCAAATCATAATTGCTTTATAATTACATATATTTATACGCTGTTCAATGTCAATAGTTTTGTCTTTTATTTTCGGCGTGTTGGAAATTTCTAGAAACAAACGTGATGCAACTAACAAAATATATTAATGTTAGGTATTTAAAAAAGAACACTCGATAAATACAACTTCATACTGGCCTCAGGGGGTTATTATGACATGGTTATGCATTTCATTTCATGGCAAGCGTAAGGGACAGAGCTATAGCGGTTATATAGCACTGTCCTTTTCTCTCAGCGTAAACTGAACTGCAAACAAACTACTGTAACAAAAACGTTAAATTTATACTGTTGAAGCTGTGACAATTAACGCACATCGGAGCAAATAAAAACAAAAGAGACTTCGTCTACGAAGCTGTATCATGGCAACGTCCCAAAACAGACCAAAATCGCGCAACACTAACGTACAAAACAAACTATTTGCATCAGCATCTTCCTAATAGGCCTGGCAAAGACTGCCAAGTGCCAAATCGCGATGACTTGGCGCTGACTGGCCAGTGCGTGCCAACCGACGGTGCCAAACGGCTTCATGTGGCGCTAATGAGTCCTGTTTAGACGGCTAATTGCGATTGGCATTGTTAGGGAAATCGATGGGTTGATTATAAACATGGGGGTAGTATGTGATGTGGAAGTTGATGGGAAATAACTAGCTCGTCCGCTTGTACGCTTATGCTTCTGTCTCTTTGGAAGTATTGAGATTTTTGGTAAATTGCTCATGATGATAAATTAATTTTACAAAGACGTGGTCCAAACCCATACAATGATAGCTTTGAAAAAGTTGACGTCAAAAATGAAATATTAAACATTTCAACCAACATACAAAAATTCTCCATGTTCTCAGCTACCAAGTTTTAGAACCAAGCGATTGTAACGGCATATTCTGTAATAGTGGAACTTTCATCTTCTGTAGCAGCGCTTAGGACACAAATAACGTAGAGCAATTAATTCTACAAAGTAATCAATGAATTTAAATACTTATTTACTTCATATACTTTGGTATAACTTAGCTGAGCATAATATCCTCTTTCTTAGATTATTATCAAGCAGATTATTACAATTTCCAAGAGATCTAGTAAATATAATATATATTTCTTCAAAGTAATGTAATTCTACTCTGCCCTTCGCCAGAAGTTTTACAAACTCCGTTATTAACACCGTTAAATAAATAATATTTACCCTTAAAAGGAAAGTTACAAGAAAGACTGTTGTGAAAATAATTGAAACGTTCTTAGCTTAAAAATGGAAACGAACAGCGAAAATAATTGGAATTTGATATAATACAAATAAGAAAGTTGAGTTTGTGTTTGGAATGAAAGAGATGAGAACAATTAAATAATAAGTACCTAGTAAATGGATGCCGTCATACATAGATACTCTAGCTCCCATTCCATTAAACCTTGCCTCATAAGATGGCAGATTAGACATGTACTACAGCAATAAATAATACTTAGGAACACTCGTTTAAATTTTACGCATTGAATGTCTTGCACTTCATAATGTCACTGCTTAAATACAAAAGCGCCACAAAACAAAAACAGATATAGTTTGATTTAAAACTTAAAGTATATAGCATTCCAAATTTAAATGCAACACAAGGACATTTTGATTTGTGGCCCTTTAATATTTAAGCAACGAATTGTGTTGAAATAATAGGAAACAAATGAGCGCCACGTAGAATATTTGTATGTTTGTTCATCTGTTCCCTCGTAGCTCCATGTCTAAACATCATATTTTGAAACATTCGTTGGGTTGATATTGGCTTCGTGCGTGTTATGAGCTATATGACGTCATATTAAATCCATCATGACGGATCTCACATGCAAATATGCTAAGTGTTTTTTTTTCTTACCAATATCAAAATATATTGAGTTTAGTGTTAAATGAAAGGTTTTAATGCAGATAATCTCGAAAAGGTATTGTTTATAAACAGGAAGTGTACTTTTACTTTGTAACATAAATTTACCAAAAGAGCATAACAGGGCCGGGACTCTTAGCGGTAAATTTTTTATCGCCTTTGACCTGTTAACGTTTTGATAGCGCTTAATTACTTGACAGTAAAGTTGGCCGAGTGAAAAATAATACCATAACAGGTCAAAGATGATATGGTTTTACCGATTAGAATACAGTCCCTGCGGGCATAGTATGGTTGCCAAAAATATGGATAAAGCATTCGTCACTCTCGTACTTATATAGTTACGTGTCAGAAACTGACGGATGTTTTATCCACATTTTCTGTGTCTATATCACGTGTCAACTGTGGATAAAGCATTCGTCACTTTTTGACACGTGTATTTATTTACCTGTCAGAAGGTGACGGATGCCTTATCCAAATTGTATCACGCAGCCATATTAGGCCCCTAAGTGACGTTATTCGTAGTCAGGTTTTAGTTTTATCTTTATCCTGTTGTTTACAGTTAAATAAATAATTGAAACCAGCACCGTATATTAACTCGAAGACGCACTACATTACTACAAATCCTACACTAAATCCACGAATAGTGAGGCGACTTAGCGGACATAAACAGCTTTAACACTGTGTATTACTTTTACGACTTCATGTACAATAATACTACAATTTCAACGAACGGACGCGTACTCAGGGTATATTCCACGCGGTGAAACAATATTACTTTTGGCATGTTATCGTATTGTTATTTGTAACTCGGCCGCCATTACTGTCGAGTAAGAGTTATCGACGTTGACAATGTTAAAAGCTATGTTGTTTTTATGAGTAAGATTAGCTCCAGATGTTAGGCTAACGGTGCATTATACTTTAAAAAAAACTATAGTTTATAATTTTTATAATGATCGTGTTATTAACTTAGTAAGACCTCGGTAATGTTGTGATATTGCGATTAATTATTGAGTAATAAATACAAACAACTTGAAATAACGTCGCTTAAAAAGCATAACAATCGTAAATGACGAAATAATTTGTGTTCTGATTTTTTTTTAAAGTTTATTTTTATTTTTTACAGACAAAATTAATGAATAAATTTCTGCTCGTGGCTAAAGAGCGTAAACGCCACGTGGTCTTCTCTACGTCATAGCTAGTGCTAGCAAAATGCGGTAAAAAAAACGCCATTCTACCTATTTGTCTAAAGCACTTGTTTGTTTATTGCTGTTTTCTGTTTTTACTTTTTTCTAGTAAATAAATATATTTTTTTCCTTAACCTGTGCCTTAAAAACGACATCGGTAAAAAACCAATACTATTTTTTACTCTCAGTGAATTTACGAATTCCTATTGCAACGCATTCATCAAAATAAAAAGAGATAAATAACCGTTCATAAAAGCAGCCCCAGTCACATGTCGGGTACATCAACAAAAATGACAATGTGCCACCGTGTCGCTCTAACATGAAGCAGCAACTCCCCAACGATCTGTCCAGTAGGAATAATGCGACAGGGTTGTAACACGTGGATATTGCAGTAGGTACATGGGAGGGTCGTAGATTCAATCCCGGGAGGTTATTAGCACCAATTCAGAGGGGTGAATAATGTGAGCCTAATTTGCTTACGGTCTAGTGGAAATATGTACATAAATTATGGAGGTTTCTTTTTTTCGGCGTGATTGAGAATAATATGCGTCTGAGTTGACGTTTGACGTGATTGCTGTTTTGATATTGTTTATATAGTGTGAAATCGTACTTATTACTTTTAAATATTATTTTTTATACAAGGGCAATATTTACCTTGTGCTTTTTATTAGAATTCAATATTCTTTGTTATTTTCCAAAAAAACCAAACCTTACAAAGTTTGTTAAAAATATCCTACTAATAATATAAATGCGAAAGTTTGTATGTGTGTGTGTTAATTGGTTACTCCATCACGCTGCAGCGGTTGGACGGAATTGGATGACATTTAGAATGGAGATAACTTATACCCTGGATTAACACATTGGCTATTTTTAATCTACGCGGACGAAGTCGCGGGCAGTAGCTAGAATGTTATAAAACCAGCAAGTGATAATATTTTGAGCTTGCTTCAGTGTCGGGTCCACTGTTTGTAGCATATTTTTGCTACGTAGCGGAATAATGATTGCTACAGGCTACAGCGTAGCACTCGTAGCATTGCTGGCACTGAATGTGTTAAGGTAATATAAATATCATAATTTATATTTTAATTTGTCTTAAAGATTTATGAGATGTAGGTGTAATTTTTTCATTAAAAATATCTCCTATCACAAGATGCATTATGTGCGCACCAATTTTTCCCAGAATATAAAATTTCCATATACGCCAGTATTCTAAATCTTAAATGAAACAAGGTATAAACCTGCTTCCAGTAAAAAAACTATTTGTCCAACGCCCGCCGGCGTTAATAATTCCACAATAGCAATAAAAAAAATCCCCGACAAATCTCCGCAATCCCTCTGACGGCCAACTAGGCACGCCTTCAAAATTATTAAGCCTTTTCAAAGTTGCGAACCGAACTACCCTCATTTCATATCCAACCTTACCCCGTAAACTTGAGGGTAGGAAATTCTACTGTAAAAAAACAGTAAGTTACATCATGCTTGCTTTAAAATCCTGTTTACGATGTCATGGAATTTTACGCTGCGAGGTTTAATAGCGTGTCTTGTTTCTCTTGCTTACTTATACAACTGTCCCGCTCTATGGTCCGGTCTCATTCAGTCTTACTTCCGTATAATCCAATACCAGACTGTACGGAAAGGATTTGTATGGCACTTCGGGAGCTTTCCCGGTCTGAAATATCATACGTTCTTTTCTTAGGAGCTTACGAAAATTGGTTACGCGACTTAGGTATTGTGGGAAAATAATTTTATACTAAAACAATTCAATTGATTTCTATAAGGAGTTTTAATTGTAGCTTTTTTTGTCTTTATTACAACAATCAAGTCACATCGCGATATACCTCAGATATCATTATACTACAAATTCACATTTATTTACTAAGAACATTTATTGAAATTTATTTAAAAATAATCTTGGACAAAAATGAAGTGGTAAAATGAATATTAAATTAATTTAATTCAACCGCATGACAATGTGAAGAAGCGCAAAAATAATTAAAGCAGAGATTTTTTTTCACTGCCTGTCTGTAAATCGTAACATTGTCATGCGAAAAGAAGGAATAACGAAAAAAAAAGTTTGAGTCTAAGATTAGAATAAGATCGTCGGAATCTATCTATATATATAAAAAATAATTTTTGTCTCTATGTCCTTTATATAACCGTAAACTATGCATTTGATCATGTGATGATCTTCAGCAAAGTGTTGTGCATCAGTCTACGAAGGTTTCTGAGTTGGTACGACGTAGCAACGCACACAGGGTACAGCTAGTATAATATAAAAAGAGAAGGCTTGACTCACTCGCTCATCAACGCCCAGCCTGAACTAGAAATCTGTTTTTTTCACGGATGTTTTTAAGAAATAGGGGGAGTTCCTACAGGGAAAATAATTCTACACTTACGAAGTCACCGGCGTACTTTAGTCTGTAAGTATATAAAATACTTACTCGCGCAAAAAGCTAATTTAAAAAAAACCGCAATCAAAAGTTTTTTTTGTTAAAGAAAACAAGACCTAAAGCATGTTAACACTGTTAGTGGTCAAGCCAAGTTCGAAGCCTTCCACTCACCGAACTACAGTCAAAATTAGTAGCCATGTTATTTCCCTAATTTCAGGCTAATGGTTCATTATGGTCTAATTTACAGCCGAGCTGGATGTGCTGCTTAATTTATTGAGCGCTGTTTCATAGACCTTTGTGGGTATTTTATGTACACAGATGTTGGATGTGTACGTGTACGGGTCAATTGGAGAAGTGTATTATCAACGGCAAGGCACAGGTTAGGACTATAAAAGACTCGAGAAAGAAATTGAGAAAGTGTCATCATAAATTTTTTCATTGTATGTATTTTAGAATTATACATAATATACATGTTTTATTTATGAATTATTATATTTTTTAATATTCTATGTTAACTGCACGCAGAAAGTTTATATTTTAAATTATAAAAAATAGGACTTGAGTTGCTTGTGGCGTTTCACCTCAGCTTACAAGTAAACGTGTTTTTTTTACTTTATGACAGAGTGATGTATCATTAGATATCTCTTAAATAATCATTATGTTCAAGTTATTTTACTACCAATTTTTAAACTTGGAGGACCTGACCTTTTAAGGTATATAAACTCGAAAAGTGCATAACAAACGCTACAAGTAATAAAAACTGGTAAAATCATCTTTAATGAAAGCGCTTTATGATGAACTTATAAGGGGTTTTGCGGGTGGTAGGACCTTGTGCAGGGTCCGTCCGGATCGCTACCACCGTCTTATCCATTAACCTACCGCCAAACAGCTGTGTTCGCATTGTTGTGTTCCGGTTTGGGGATAAGACAGCCGGTGAAATGACTAGCATAGAGGCATTCCATCTTAGTCCTCTGGGTTGGCAACGCATTTGCAGTCTTAGGATTGCTCTGCAGTCTTGTGAATGCGAATGTCTATGGGTAACAGTTTCCACTTACCATCAGGTGGCCTGTGTGCTCGTTTGTCATCACTATGCCATAAAAAAAAAAAAAAAAAGGGAAAGGGAAAGAAAAAAACTTATCTTCATCAACTCGTACCTATTACATATTATCACGTACAGAAAGATCCAAGTCAACTTTTAAAAAAAAAATTACAACTTTTCACTGCGATTTGTGTTCGTTATATGGAATTAAATCCATATAACGAACACAAATCACTTTTAGTCAAATACACGGACTAACTTAGACTTATACTAACATCATTTACACACTTTGCACCCTGGGATTACCAATTTAAAGTCCATTATTAAGTTTTGCAATGCTCGGCACATACTTCCTATGTGTAATATGGCATGATTTCGGGAGTCCGAGTTGGAGTTAACCAAGTGGCCATATTGAGCCACTCGGTTCGAGTAGCGACGAGAGGCATCGCTAATATTCGACTGGATTCGAGCCGGATCCATGCAATACTCGAATCGATTTCGAACACTCGAGTCCGACAATTGTAGCGATGCGTGAGGCTCTCGATTTTGGAGTTATAAAGCGCTTACAGAGCTTGTGTGAATATGGAACTATGCGCCTTTTTTCCGTTTTCAAGACAAGAAATATGTTTAAAAGCTATTGCCGCATACATTGCGAATGTCACTCTTTTGTCCTCTACTTAATAGTGAATTTTAAATAGCATGCAGTCAAAAGCACGAACACCAAAGTATTTCTTGTGGAAATCGTACAAAAACTTAGTTGCAAAACGATGTAGTGCTGATAGGAAATCTTTAACGCACGTAGATTATTGGTGTATAAAGAGCCTATACCTAAATATAGCATGCTATAAAAAAAAAACAAATAGTCCTTGATAAAACATTAAATTCTTACTTTCCTGGTAACAGTAATATGAATTTTGCCATGGCTTTTTTTGTATCTCGAGTATCATAAAAATATAATAAGAAGATATTTTATTTTCTTCCTGTTCCTCTGTTGTATGTATTATTTGTTATTTCCTGAAATTTTGTTAATTTGTCTATCTCAGCATTGTCCTTGCTTATTCTACTCCAAGGTTAACTGGAAGAGGTCCCACATGGGATAAGTTCGCCTATGTACATTATTCGTATAGATGCAAACGTGTCTTGTAATTGTTTATGTGCAATAAAGAGTTAACATACATACATACATAATATAATTTCACCGCAGATACAAGTATTTGCTACTAACCGATCATCCCCCTAATCCAACCCCTCCAGTTAGTCTAAATTAATTAACTGAACTCAAGTACTAATTTAGTCGGAATCCTATACATTCCTGAAATGGAGGGAAGCTATAACGTTAGGTACACGACATTATGAAGTGAGCGTGTAAATATATGGAGACGTATAACAATCCTATACTAAGGTACAAGGTTGTATTCTGTCGCTTTTAAATTATTATTTTTACACTTCGTAATATTGTGTCTCATAAAAATCGCTCGTGCAGCCGAAAAATCTCGGGCTGCATTTGATCACTTTCATGCCTTGGATAACAATCTACTATTATTGTCCCTATTTCCCAAATTATTTTTGCTAAAATTTGGTTTTAACTAGTATCCAGCGTTTTGGTAATAACATCACTGGCAACGAACAAATTAAGTGAAGCAAACGGGTTGCCGTTAATTAGAGATCTCATAACACGTACTTTCATACGGTAATTACGTATAAACACATAAAATTTAAATATCTACCTAATTAACAGTAACGTAGAGTTTAAAATGGTCGCAGGGAATTTTATGAAAGCAGTTTTGAAATATTTTAACCGAACATTTTAGCTGGTTGTGTTTTGAACGTAAAGTAATTTAGTTGTTGTAGTTAATAAAGAGAAGCGTTTGGAGAGTGTTATGTTTTAATTTGGTTGAAATGTGTTTATTCTGTATTTATAATATTATTTATAAACTTTTAAATAAATAATTAAATTAAAAAAAAATTACCGTTTACGCTCCACATCGCATCGGGACTAAATCCAGAAACTACAGTCAGCGCCTGTTAAATTAATAAATTTGTCTTTGTACAGTCACCAGTAGTTTTGTATTATCCAACAATTGGCGCAAAAATATCTGATACAATTCATTACGAGTACAAAGGCACAAGAGCGTGTCCTTGTACTTTTAATACTTTTAATACCGATGTTGAATAAATTATAAATTATAATTAATGCTGGTGACTGTTCTAATACTTTCATTTCTGCTATTTTAATATTTTATGTTTTATAAATAAAGCTTGAACCTAATAATATCGTACTTTACACTTTAAAAAAAATATGTATAAGGCTATTTTTGACATACTTCAAATAATCATAGATACAAATTAGACAAATTAAAAGATACAAATACAACAAATACAAATACAAATTAGATTGAAAAGGCCATGCTTCGATGGTTCGGTCATTTCGAAAGGATGAATGAAAGAAGATTGACGAAAGAGACATACAGATCGAAAGTGAGTAGACGGGTCGGAAGGGGCTGCCCTAGATGTACTTTATCGAGTCAAATTGGAGAAATACTTGAAAAGGGCCGAATCTTAAGTACCCGATGTATGAGTGTGGAAGAAGCGGAAGAAATTTGTCAAGATTGTAGCAAGTGTAAAGAAGTGGTCTCTGCCTACCCCTCTGGGAAACAGGCGTGATTTAATGTATGTATGTACAAATTAGACTACGAGAATGCGGTTTTTTTTTAATATTTCAGTTTAATTTTGGTTTTCTAAATTTTTGCTTACATTGCAACTGAACTAAGTCAACGCTGATTGAGACCGAAACATCAATAAAATTATTTAACAGTACATAATTTCAATTCGTTTTCTAAAACGTCGTAACGTCACTTGAAGTAAACGCTAACACATCCCGTAGTTACGTGCCTCTAATTTATCCTAACCTTTAAGGCAGCGGCTTAGTCGTAACACGCTCATACTAGTGTGGGAGCTGAGGACAAAAAAGCTGCATGATTTATTGTGACAGATATTGTTAAAATGAAGAGCATACAATGATAGGTGTTTAGTTTTAGTTATTATTCATACTGCACATTTTCTTTCCTAGTAGGTTCTTATGGACATATTTTTTTTTTAATTGCATGGCCTCTTTCCTTATTAAACTTCAATTTTATGAATGCAAAAACGGTTTTTGGCTCAAAGTGCATGTTAGTGGTTTAAAGTATGGTACTTTTTAATAACACTTTGTTAACCATAGGGAGCTTAAGGAACTAAAAACCAGATTTTTAAATAGGTAATGCAAGATTAACAGATCTATGTCTTCGTTTATTTCAAGGCATAAAAATAACCCGTGTATTGGCTTCCGCAGCTACACTGAAGCGCCATATTGCGAGAAGTAGGTACTTTTGATACTGTTCCTTTACCCTTAATTTGGCAAAAATAAAAAAAGTCGGGAATTCAAACCCTTTTTGATTTTGAATCAGCAAAAAAATAAAAACATAATCCAAACAATAAAAGTGGTCATTATGGTATGTTCGCTGTGACGAACATTGCCAAATTAAGGGTTAAGCCTGCTCCCGGACTACTCTGAGGTGCAAAGAGATTTGCCTCACAAATTGAAATCCTTCAGTAAACGTCGTAATCGGATTATGACGGGCTTAAGGCTTTCGGGTCCAAGACGACAATTTACGCAATTTGGTCGTTTCCTTACTAGCTGCAAGGTTATTGTTGATTTTGGTTTTGCGGTAAATTGTAAGGTTCTTCTATACATTCGGTGCCGGTGACACAAGAGGGGGATGTTATAACATAGCAATGCAGTTCATTTTACGGCGAGGGTAAAGGACAGAGCTATAGCAGTTATATGACTCTGTCCTTTTCTCGCAGCGTAAACTGAACTGTGTTGCTATGTAAAAATGATAGATGTGTTCAAATTACATACATTTTCCAATTGAAGGTATTGGATCAATTTTGTAACATCGAGGAACTTGGGCTAAATTGGCATCAGATCTTGGAGCTTAATTTGTGATTTTCTTAAGAATTGGTTAATGGTGAAAATGTTTTTTTTTACTTTTTCTCGCCGTCTCTATGTATGCTCAAGATATAATTTACTTTTGATTAAGAGATTCTCTATGAACTATAACAAAATGGAGCGGCTGTTGCTTTGCATTTGCGTACGTGCGTATGAAAATTATTCTCACTTAAGTTAAAAACGTTAGAAATCATCAAGTTACGATAGAACGAAGTGTAATAATAGGGAGTTAGTATTTGGTAGTATTTTGAGCGTGTTAAATAGAAATAAGCGAATTACTGGCAGTTTTTACTGAAAAAGCATTTTCACTCTTCTACCTAATTAAGTATTATGAGTTTCTGTAAGGAGAGTATAGATTCTGAAGTACATATGGGTTATATCCTACGAGTGTCATTTGCTACCTTTTTGATTTTAATATGGATTTCTAAACACCTGCGGAACTTTGTTCCTTGCCAATAACAAGCCATTAACTTGTAAAGTCTCTCGTATAACAAAGGTAATACATGACCGGCGTCCATCTAATTTAACCCTAAACCGCTTACGACGTGTCACAGGAGATTAATTATGTAAAGCGTCGTTTTTGTTACTCGTGACGGAGTGTTATTCTATTAAATATCAGCATGTGAGCATATAAACTGCGTATTTATGCGTATCCTCGATTTAAGCCGTTTTCTACACATACTTGTTAAGGTCGTTGCTATCTAAACGTATTATTCTTAAGAGTGTAAGGGTCGAATCAAAATGGTTGGTCAAAGTGGAAAACGAATTGAGGTGGAATGACATTTTAGTAATGGTTCCTTACTTCAAGGACTTGTAATTTTAAAGATATTAGGTGAGGTTTTCAACAAAATGATTCGATTTTTTTTTCCAAAAATATCCTTAAAAATACCGATATTGAGTGGTGTACTTACTAATTCTCTAAACAAAATTACCAGTTATTTTCGCAAATCAGTGTAATTATACCAGTGCTCGACATGGCACGAAACTATTTTCATTATCTTTATCTACTTTCTGTGTAAACTTCACCTTTATCATCGTTTAAAATGCATTGTATTTATTAAACCGTCGTTTGGCCCCAGCCTCCCCTTTATTGGCCCTCCGATTTCATTTAGAGGCTTCCCCTTAATCGTTTCAGGTAGGTTATATTTTTATACAAGAGAAAAATTACAGCCGGTCAGGTATAAAAATTTAAAGAGAGTTTTTGGCAAAAGAGCACCGAAAAATACTAAAAAACGAGAAAAGAACAAGATACAGTGCGGTAACTCTTAGAAGGTGCTTCGTACATGTCTTTCACTCGCTCTCATATGCACTTATTAAGAACGAGTACGAGAGAAGTATAAACCTGAAGCACCTTTTAAGTGATTACAGTTGGGGAATGCAATTTAACCGGTTATTAACCGTTTTTGTATGTAAATAACCGGTTAAAACCGGTTATTTTCATTCCCTAATTACAGTATCCGTCGACTAACGAAGCAGGCGGCTGACGATTCCGCATAAACAGTGCTTTGACTTAGGTTATGTCTACCGGCAACTAAACGAGCCATAATAAATAGAAAATTGAGGCTGAAATATTTTTTCTCGCCTGCTGTCAACTTGGCGTTACACCATCTTGGAAGATTTTCCCTCTGGCTAAGCATTAAAGGTGCATTTGTGATACTAATTGAAAGAGGGGAATATTATTGATTAGCTATGTTTGCCCCCTGGGGCGTATTTGATTTGTCAGTTTTATTGGATTCCTTAAAATGTATTTCAAAAAACAATAAAAAACATTGCATCAATAAATAGTCATAAATACAACGTAACACTTATCCCACAATCGTACAAAAATGATAATTCTCCCTCTATTCTACGAGATAAAACAATATTGATTTTGACGTGTTATCGTATTGTTAACATTACGATAGCTAATATTGAGTGGACAGTAATGGCGGCCGAGTCAATAACAAGACCATAACCTGTCAAAGACCATATGGTTTTACTGTGAGGAAAAGAGGCCCATGGGCGCCTAGACAAGATGCATAACGCCAACGTTAGCTATTTTTAAAAACTGTCAATATATATATTTATTTAAGCTGTCTATAGTGCCTACCTATACAGGGTGTAACATCTAAAACGGTCAGTATGGGCAAGTCTGAAACTACAATACATACAAAGACCTTGTTCTTAGGAACCATGTCTTCGATTTTAGTAACAAGGAAAACTGGAAATATAAATTTAAAAAAAAAAGGAAGTTTTGAAAAATATAACTAAGACTATTTCTATTTAGATAACGATTGTGTAGGTCTTAGAACACAAATATCTGCCCTAATCGGGATTTGAACCCGGGAACGCTAAGCTTCGAAGGCAGGGCCACTACCAACTAGGTCAACGTATAAATTAGAGCATTTACCTAATAAAGGTTCGGATAAAGCTAAAAATTTACCTAACAAAGAGAACTGCACACAAAACTGCAATTTTTTAGTAAAGGTACAAATACACCATACAAATAAACCGAAGCATTTATTGTATAAAAGTGCAGATAAAGTTGAGCATTTACCTAGTAAAGGGATAACGCTGCGCATTTTTAAGTAACGGTGCGGATAAAACTAAGCACTTATTTTATAACAATGCAGTTAAAAATGAGCGTTTTATAAAGATCTAGATGAAGCTAAAAAGTTAATTAAAACACGTAGCAGAAACATGATCTATCAAAAAACCTTAAAATAACATCGTTTATCTGAAACTCAAAATTTTCCAATACATCATAGTGAATGACTTCATTATAATAATGTTCCCTACGGTTCACTCCCCACGTTCTGAATACTAAAACTAACAAAACTCCACTTAATTTATTCAAAATCACGTCCGTATTCTAACCATCTGTAACATAGACGCTGAGGTCTGGACGCTATGATTAAAGGAAGTTGAGGATAAAGGTTCGAATTTATTAAGTCATTTGTATAGCACAGTTTTTGTTCGTTAATTGGTATTAAAGTGATTATTCCTAAATAACCACTAACTAGAGCTTTATAAAGCAGGTAAAAAAACAAAAAAAAACGAAATAGTCCTTAAAACATAGGTATTCATATTGTTGCATTCCTGGCTGAGGTAAAAGAAAAAGCCACCTAGTAAAAACCCATCAAAACACCTGAAATTTTTAGTAAAGATTTGATATTTTAAAAATGTACGGAGTTATATACTCTGTGGTCCTTAATATTCAGTCACCGAGCGCTCCCAACGGAAGACCAGCACTGGCTTAACAGCCGGCACATGCTGAGTTGGGACCGTTTCACAACAACTGTCCAACTTAGTGTAGCTTTATTCATTAATTTTTAATTCATTTGTGTGTTGTTGTGAATAAATGTATTTTATTTTATTTTATCACTGGCTGTTGCGCGGGATTCCGTCCACGCTGAAAAATAAAACAGCCTATGTCACTCAGGGTGAATGTAGCTTTCCAATGGTGAAAGAATTTTTGAAATCCGCACAGTAGTTTACACACACACAAAAATACAAATCTTTCCTCTTTATAACGTTAGTGTAGAAGAGAACGATTCCGATTCGAAATCTTAATCTTCGATGTATGCATTTGTTATTCTACTCGTTACATGTTTTAATATAACTGCCTATTTCGAATTCATGATCAAACAGAAAGTTAGAGAATTGCGCTAGGTCATTTTCCAAAAAGTTGTCAAATAGGTACATATTTGAAAATTATAACTTTATTGTGAAGCTACTAGCTTGGCTAGCTACTAATTAACGTACGTAAGACTACGCGCAACTTAGTACAAACATTTCAACTTATTGATACACAACTTACGAGTTCATCTCGCAATTACATCTAAGTTGTGGTCCACTGCCTTTCACAGATCCCGAACACTCCTTTGTCCACCCACATTCCAAATTCTATTAAACCACTCCACACCCGAAATTAAACCGCACCATGCGTCGACCGATTTAATTCGAAACAAATGGAAATGTTACCAGAATTAAATGCAAATTTATTCAATTAATCTGGCCGTCTGTATTGGATGTCGCGAAGCCGTGATTGGCGTTAAGTCGTTCGCCCGTGCGAAAGTGGTTCGACGTTTACCTAGAATAGGGACGTGTATGGTAATGGCGTGCATTTGAAATTTTGTTTGCCTTGAAGAACGGTACGCCCTCCGGTTTGTGTTTGAGGCACTAGATTAAGAAAAGCGCTGTTTGTGTGGCTTTTGCCGTCGTTGTGGTGAATATAACTGTCCTTTACGTTAGTTAGTGAATACTTAAGGCATTCATTAATTGTTACACTTTACAGCACAATATTTATTTGTCGTAGAAATTAAAAACTGTACTTATGTAATTGTTATTATAAAGGGCTATAGGTACACAGACACACCAAGCCGTTCGTCTCGTAAATAATTTCGCAGCAGTATCAGAACAGAGTAAACAAAATTAAAATATTATTCACATAAAGTTTTTTTTTCGTAAATAATACTTTCTTCATTTCCTTACAGTTTAATTTAACTACTTGGAATAACTATAACTGCCCATTTTCTTTGCAAGAGGGAGTAAAGAGTCTATATTCTATTAAAAACTCCTGGTAGTTTTTTGGTGCAATGGTCTCACATATTTTACGCCGTGAAAAAGAACAACATGAACCCCACCCATATTTTAGACCCATTCGAAAGAACTAAAAGTATTCAGCAGTTGGTTAGTAAGTAGGTATAAAATGGTAGCTAAGATTCGGTCAGAGAAATAGGATTCATTTCACCGAAAATAATTTACATGACAAATGACCGCACAAGCCACCTTATAATAAGTTATGTACCATTTTATCAATTGAAAACCTACTAACATAGACTAACTCAAACGCTAATAGTAAACTTAGAGCAGAACCCGAACAATAGAGAGCTAATAAGTAATCTAATATAAGCTCATATTTTCGACGAGCTTTACTTTATTCACATCTAGCTGGGATATGAAAATTGTGGGACAAGTTAGAGAAGTAATGCGATTTACCACATAATTAGGTGACAATACAACTATAAAGAATTCGTGTACAATAAACCTAACTTCAGCCGGATTTCCCATCGTCATCATCATCAACATCTGAATAATAAAGTGGACACTGCAAGTTAAAAACAATGAATAAGAGAATATTGGCAGGTAACAAAAAAGGAACTTCATCTACTTGTATCTATGAAAATATTGATTTATTTTGTTTCAAAACATTCGTATGGAATGTTTTTTTTTTAATTTTATATAGAAAAATATGTAGGTGTGTACGTTTTCCCCCAACTGCCATTTTTTTTCGATAGAAATCACTGCAGCTAACTTGACTATTAGAGTTAATTTTATTGAACTGGTGATTTTACGTAACGAGTTGCCAATTATATTGTGAATGTCTTAAAGCCATAATGTTATAACTTAGAGCATTTTCAGGACTCTGAAGTCTCGGCAATTTATTACTAACTTAGAGACGGACCGTCCTTTTGTAGTACAAATGCTAGTCTAGCTCACATTTTTAAAGAGATGTATTTTTTTGAATATGATATAATTTTTTTGTTGAAACGTAGTGGAGAATGTAAATAGGCAGCATTCAAGTTTAATATTTCTCCAACATAGGATACAAGAAAACCGTGAAAATATCTGCTACTTACCTACCTACCTACCTACTTTAGGACGCACTGAGGATCATTTCAAAAGGAGGATTATTTTCGTATAACTATGGATTATTACATATGTAGGCCAGTTATGAATATCGTATAGACAATTCATCCACCCATACGTCAATTCATTATAATATTCCTCGATTTCTGCAGTCAGTAACAATCTAAATAGCAACCTGTCTAGACCCACGGATTCTCTCCGTCACTTCGATGAATACATGTACCAACACCTACATCACATGCATCTGTATGCAAATTCGAGTGTATTGTGCGTTACCGCCGCGTCAATGCAGTCGAGTCGGGGGAGAGTTGTTTCCAAACAATTGTATACGTTCGGAAGTTAAATCAGGTTGTAGTTATACTTTAGGCAGGATTTGATTCGATGTCGTGAAACTGCGGTAGGTATTGCTCTTGATGAAATGTCTGCGGTAGCGAGTGGAAGTGAAATCAAAATGAAACGGTTTTTTAACGTTTACCCTTAAATGGATGATTTATTTACTTTAGACACCCATAATTTCTTTTACACATAATAGTGTGCTGTATATAGGTACACATTTTCGAGTTTTTGTTATGTAGGATGTATTCTACATCATGCATCTATGGGTTAAATCAAAGTACTCACAGACATTTAAGAGACAATAATTGACTCCTTCTTTTTTCAAACTTGTGTATAAAAAATCGTCACTAAGGAACAACTTAAGGTGTTGCCCCACTCCTGCGTAAAATACAGTGTCGTTGCGTAAACAAAAAAGTCTTAGTAACAACATGGCGCTGTTTTTGACGAACCGATGAGCAGCTCAGGTCCCAGCTTTAATCGTCATTAACTAAGTGTGGCCACACTCTGTTATAGTGGTTTAGGTGTCTTAGTAGTAAAATTAATATAGCTTCTACTTGCTTCATGCATGAAGCAATTTGTATAGCACCATGATTCTTTTCTCCTGAATTTTCAAGTCAAAGGAGCGTTTACAAACATTAGGGCTAGTTTCAAATAACAACGCATCATTGCGTTATAGATTTAATCAAAATACCAGTGAATGTAACAAAAAATATTGAACTTTTTTTGGTCCCACTCGCAAATTTAACGCAAAAAGTTATAAAATACTTTACGTCTATTTTCAAGCCATTAGTACTGACTTATACTTCGTTGTACTTTATATAAAAGCAAATAATATTAAAACAAAACCCCCTAATTGAGTCGTCAGCCTTGCGGAAGCTGCCTTGTTACGGAATTTTACTACAGCAAAGCATTAAGGCTGTGTAAAGGGAAGAAGATGATTTTTGGCCTTTATCCCCACCCGTAATTTGAATACATTACGACCTGATTGTTGCTAAAGGTTTTTCTTTATCAAGGAACCTTGATAAAATTTTAACAAGGTTAATTCATTTTTAAATTTATACGGATAAGGTTTAAGTTTGAATGTTGCGCTTCAAGCTGGTTGGCAAAATGTATTGTGGAAAATTACGAAAAAAACCCGATCAAATTTGTGCAAGCGACAGATTTTTGATTATTTTCACGTGTAGGTGAATAAAAAGGAAGCTTATTTAAAATGTGAAATTTCTTAAATATAACCAATTTAAGAGCGTTTCCAAATTTTACTTAATATATTTAAAATGTTATCACTTGACAAGCGAAGTAACGACCTGTGTAGACAAATTATTCATTCACCAAACTTGGATTTTCGGAATGTTTCAACTGATCAAAGTGTCCAACTTGTGTTAATAATTTGATTCCTTTTAATGAGGCGTTTTTCAACCATTGTCAAAATTAAATTGTAGCGAGATCAAACGACGGGATTAAAAATAAGGTATTTTTATTCATGTTACATTGTGGAACCAAGAACATTTTAATGGCAGGCCAATCAATGTAACATCGTAGCGATAAACAACTAAGTTAGGTACCGTAAAACTACACAACTATGGTCCTGGCCTACAACAATAGTCCAATTTTACTTTTCATATTATTCTAAAAATATGATAGATTTAACTATAGCTAGAGTTTAGAACAGTAAATTTTAGGCCAAACAGTACATAATACCGAGCAATGATAGCAAGCAGTAAGGTATCATATTTTAGAATAATGTAATGAGGAACATTGGACTATTGTTGCAGGCTACGACCATAGTTGAGTAGTTTTACGGTACTATCAATAAAAATATATATAATTATCGTAGAAAAAACTCCTTTATACAAGTAAATGTATCTTTTTAAAGCTAGTATTTAAAAAAAAACAGAGCATTGTCTCAATCTGCATCGATGGAGCACCGGGGCTGCGCAAGCCGCGCCTTGGGGATATGAAAATGCAGTTGAAATATGCTTCACTTGGAACTTATCACTACTTTTTATAACGTTACTAAATAATTCCTTCCATAAAAAAATCTGATTTTGAATATGAATTTCAGAATAGGGTAACATGTGGTGCTGCCGAAACATAATTCATAAGTCATTTAACTTGATATCTAAAACCTTTTTTATCTGTGTAATTTTTAACCCATTACAACAAGGCTACCTATAAAATATAATATTTTGTTATCATTATTATATTTTATAGGTAGCCTTGCATTAGTAGGTATGATAATACAAACAGGGGCCCTAATATGGGTGCGTTTTTTTTTTTTTTTTTGCCCCTCGGCGACTTCAACAGCTACTACCGCCGGGCTATGGCGTTTCCACGAATCAGTGATTTCGCCAGTGTCAAGTGTATATAAGTATAAATCAATATAGCAATAAAATACAATCCAATCTTCTCTGGGAAGATTGGGGGCAACGTTGTTCGGTAGTTTGTAGGACAGAGGTCAAGATAGTTTTAACCTATGTACCACTTCGAGTCCACTTGTAACGAGAAGAAAGATGCCAGATACGCGAAATAAGTCCAAGTTTTCAATCACTGTGCAACACAATGACATAAAAAGTACAAATCACTATCAGAAAAGAACTTTGAACACCTAAATACACAAAAAAATAAAACTAAATCAAATTACACATCCGCCATCTTTTAACGTTGCAAATGGCCTCATGGGTGCGTTTATCGCGTGACAAAGTTTCGATAAGGCATCCGTCACCTTATGACTCATAAATAAGTTGAATACACATTTGACACGTGATATAGACGCAGCCATACTAGGTCCGCAGAGTACAGATTGCAGTATACATGTAGCAATAAAAAAAATGTGCACAAGAACATAATCATCATCATGTACCTATTCCAAAAGACGTCCAGTGCTCAACTAAAGAATAGCACTCCAAACAAATATTTCACAATGCCAAAAACTAAACTTTACAAAATATGAGAAAAATGTTAAAACCAACAGACCCAAGTGACCAAAACCAAGTGTTGAAGCAATCTAAAAGATTACACTCAGATTAAATGCGGTTTAAGAGGCAAAATAGCGAGCGCTCCACCACTAACACTCGGCAATCTGTCTGTCTGTCACCGTACCCTAGAAAACCGCTTCGCACCTGAAAAATACTTTGCTTTTCATGATAAAACGCGCTTTAAAATTCACTTTTTAGAATATGTTATTAACTTTCGTTGCTTATTCTTATGAAGTGTTGCGCTATTATGCAAAATGGGGTAGGAATTTTGCGCGACGTACTAACTAATCCGGTACAGGGGCTTTGCATACAAAATTGACTCGGTATAGTTCTTCGTGAAGGGTTATTATAATGGAATTTTGTGGGTTTCTTAAGGACGGTTGTAGTCATATTTGGACGATCGCTTCAGTGATTGGTGCCACGGTTAATGTTAATGTATTTGTGTTGGTGAGTTAGTCACGTAAGTATCCGTAGTATGTAAAACACTTTCATGCAATAGATTTCATCTTCTTGAGGAGAATGATGCATTATGATTCGTATCAATCGATGTGAAATCGTTGAAAAACAGTTTATAAACTGCTTCTGTCTGTAGGTACTGTTCTTTATGTACCTACATTTGAATTGTAATTAATATTACTTTCATAAAAAATAGTTTTATTTCAGCCCCAATGTTTTAATTGTTATAGTTATAACAATTTAAATCAGCATACCTCCGGAAAGTTACAAATGCATTAAAAAAAACAAAATTAATTAATCGTTAATCTGTTAATAATACCCAGGGTCAATAGATGACTGATGCCCAACATGAACAACAAAATAAACATATTTAATACGTAAGAGCTCTTACTTTAATATCAATTGCGATGCGGTGTAGCAGATACTTAATCTTTTGTAAAATAAACGTTTCGTGATAAAAAAGGCATATTTGTTAGTTCATCTTTGTACTTCATCATCTTTATAATACTTTTTTAAATGTATATGCAAAGGCGAACTATATTTTCCAAAATATGCCCTTGCAAATTTGTAAAAGCCTAAACCTCAGATAAACAGCTTGCGACTAAAGACAGGACCCATAACCTATTCCAACAAAGAACAACAGAAATCTCGCCTCACTTAATCCAAGATTACACCAACAAAGTACAATTTTAAAAACAATTTCCTCGACAAGCCTTCCCCGGGAATATCATAAACAATAAAACACAGTATCACCGTTGAGCGCAAAGGAAGCAATAAACGTAAAGTGCATCGCATATTTCTCGAAAACGGCGGCTTTGGCTGTGTATAATCTGTATTGTAGTCTTTGTCGGATCTGAATTGCGGCCAAGTGTGCTGTAATAAGTTGTTATTATTCCGTTGTGTCGCTTTGCACTGAGTCTTGCTTACTTTATGAGAAATATGACAATTCGAACGGAGAAAAAGACAAGGCTTTTTAAGACGGCGCCATGTGCATTTAGATCATAACAGTTTGCTGATCTTAAATAACAATGAGCTTCTCTTTAATTATAGTAAACCAAGCATCAAAATCTATTCAAGATAAAAACAGTAGGTATCAAACATGACAATGTCATGATTACATGAGAATTAAAGTCTAATGTAGCTGTAACATTCTTACATACCACTACGTAAGAATGTTACAACAACATTACATTTAAATTCTCATGACTTGTTATTTAGGTATATTAGAAATATAATTGCAACTACGGATAAAATGTTACTACATAGTAAGTAACGTAAGTAGTTTTAATAAGGTTTCAAGCTAACAAACACTGATTAGCACACAAACAAAGTCGCCGTAATGCTTTAAACTAGGCCCAAACGTGTCTATCGCGTAATCAGGGCTTACAAAGTGCTACAAACAAGTCAATCTTAAACCGGGTTTGCATAGATTAGCGCGACACTCGCTTTCAGAACGTGGTGGTGTGGTGCAAGAAGAACGTCGGAAAAGGTTAGCGAAAAGTACCTATCTACCGTAATTTAGGACTTTTTAAAACTAATGCAGAATCATAAATCAAGAATGGAATACATTACTATAGCTCTTATAAACATGCATACATACATAAACTCACGCCTTTATTCCCAGAGTGGGGTAGGCAGAGCTACAGAATTACCAATAACTCTAAAAATTTGTTTATAATTCTGTAACCACATTTTGCACATTTAGGCTAAGATGTTAAAGATATTCGGAATCGGGGTTTGGTTAAAATAATAGCACAAGGGCGTATTAACTAGAAAGAGAAAAATAAGTACAAACCCGTAAAGGTCGTTTAAAGAGTTAAAGCACCACTCTGAAATGACTTAGGGCCACTTGCACGAAAAGTTTAACCCTGGGTTAAGTCACTAACTCGAGTTAAAATGACAGTTTTAGTATGAATCTGACGTCTACTAACTCGAGTTAGTGCCTTAACCCAGGGTTAAATTCTGCGTGCAAGTGGCCCTTAGTTAGAGGACTTTTTGTACAGTTTAATAAGTTTCAATTCAAGCTCCCTTTGCTACGTAATAGTTGCAGTTATGGAAGCTATTTTTATATTTTCAAATCATTTAAAGTTCAGTTATATCGAACATATAATGTATATATGACATAACGATATAACGATATAATGTATATCGATAACTTTAAATGACTTCTCGATGGATTAGAAGATGTGCCTATTTTTAAACGTCTTTACCTGTGAAATAATGTCAAAATATAAGAACTAAAAGGAAGATTTACTTGATTGCCCCAAAATATAATGTATCTATGTATCATCAGCTAATAAACTTGCTTTATGTTGGACTTGCTGTAAACAAATATATTTACGTAATTACGAACCATCTAGTTCCTTTCACTGTTGTTCGTTTGAAAGATGAACTGGAAGAGATCCCTTAAAGGGACAAGTCCGCCTTTATAATACCTCTTGTTCTTTGTATCTTTTTTGTAATTTGTTATTTTCTCCTTTTTGCAATAAAGTATTCAACACACATACTTGCCAAAATCGCTATAGTGATTACAAAACCTCAGCGAAAATCCCTTTAAAATAGCACCACACACCATACATCGCACTCGAGTCGTAACGCGGGCCAATCTGCATAACGCGCAGACGCACCTCCATAAAAATGGAAATGCGCTCGCGCCGAGACCGGCTATAGCTCTTACTGGTTTTGGCGGAAACTGTTAACTGAGTGTGGGCAGAGAAGGATAGTGGATACTTTTTAAACATTTGTCTATACTTATTTAAGCAACTATTATGGACAAGGCTCCAGTGATGAACATTATCATTTTTTTAAATGAAAACATATCAATACTAAACATTTTATTCTAATAGTAGTAATCCCGAATAATTTAATATACTTAATCTTATTGTAGCACTAAAACCATTATCAATCTCAGAGACTTATATTTATGGAATTGTTCATAACTGGAGCACTGTCCATAATAGGAGCTTTTACCTTACACCCAAACAAAATCACCTTTGTTTTCAACCGACTTCAAAAAAATCTGCATCTCAATTCGTCGGGATTTCTTTTTGGGTAATAAAAAACTCAGCAACACTCGAGGATAATATTAGTCATTATTTTTTACGCGACTGTCTTAACAGGATAGTTATGTTTTACGAGTGCATATGTTATGTTTTGTCTTTTTTTTTGGCACACTGCCGCCGTAGCGGCTTGATGGATTTTACATACATACATACATTAAATCACGCCTGTTTCCCAGAGGGGTAGGCAGAGACCATGAAACCAAAACATGAAGAAAATGAGGTATCGTTAGATTCATCTTGGCTATGGGAGTTACATTGGTCATAATATTTTAAATAATGTAATGATAGGGGGAGTATAGTTTTTTTATTATATTAAAGATGACAATATTAAAACATGCAGACACATTTATAAAGTTTGCTTTTATTTTATAGTTGCCAGTAATTTTATAAGTAAAAATAACTTATTACTTAGAACATCACTCGCAACACTCGCTATTTTGTAACAGTTCCTGCAATTACTCGGCAGCTAATCAATCATTTGCAAACTGGAAAGTTTTTCCTTCATGATATCAGCCTGTAAAGTCGCGGTCCATTAATCATCAACTTTGTTCTGTTGCGGGGTTAATGAATCGGAAGGCAACAAACAACTTGTTTCATCTTGGCAGAGAACAAACCTTTTTTTTTCAGTTGCACGCTATATAACAATGATAAATCTAAGGTACAGGGCTCTATTCTAGTCGGTAAAACCATCTTGCTTTTGGCTATTACTCCCAAGTCAATAGGAGCTATCGTAACGTTGGCACTACGGTAACATCTCAAAAGTAATTATGGTGTTACGGACACAAGGTGCTCCAAAATAATTATCTACGTATAAACCCGCATTAGCGCCTTTAACAGTAAGTATAAATATCTTTGAGCACTTTGAATGTATCCATGTTATTTGATGGCGACTCTACCTACATAATACATCCTTTATTTTTAGACGTAAAAACCTTTTTCCCTTATACACGTAAAAAAATATATAAACTAAAGAATTATACAAAATGAAACCAAAAAACTATGAACATTAAAAGTATATCAGTAATAAAACTAATAATTACTACCTACAAGTTGATAAAATTACACCATGAATAAATTGTAACAGAAGTACCGAGTAAATATAATAACTTCTTACTCTCTTTTTTGGCTAAAGCAATAATTATACTCTACTGATACATACTTATCTCCATTTTTTTAAGTAGATGTCCCATTGAAATTCCGACGTTTTGTTACTTAACAGTTTCATTTGCCCAAAAATCATAAGGTATAAAATATAATATTATTTCTGAACAATCCAAGAACATTGGTTTAAGAAAAAAGTGCGTTCTAGGTTATGAAAATTCATCCAAATGAAAAAGTTGGTAACTAAAATTGGACCTTGTGACAGGTAACCATTTTTGTAACATGTTAACAGGCGAAAACGATGTTACTAAAAACTAATTTGATTCATCTACCTACATACATACATAAAACAGCCGATGCCTAAACAAAAATATTTAACAAACTAATAACAAGAAAGATATAATTCAATTATCTACAAATTTTAGTGATGTCATTTCAAAATTAGACAATTCATGGTCGTGATAACCATCTTGTTAAATTTTGAATTCATTTTGAGTTGTAAATTTAATAGTCCAATTTAATTAATGAATTTTGCTTATAAATGACTGAGTAAATAGGCCAATTTGTTGTAATAATATTTACACAGGAAACGGGCATAAAATTAACGGTTAAAATTTACCTTGTTGCCTTTTGAAACATATTTTAATTGAGGTGATTGATATAAAGTGGGAAAATAATTGTGGTCTGTATAATTGTCTTGATAAACAATATACATTACACAAAGCTAACAACAACTGAATACTGAATACTGTGCTGTTCCCCTCCTTAACGAGTTTGCATCCCGCCTTCGTTAGCGCGACGAAATTGATACTTTGCTCAACAAGAAAGACACACGGGACTATGTGGCGTTACGTTGGCGACAGAGAAGTGATATTTTAGCTATTTGAAAGTAAATACGGTAAGTATAGGTAATCTAATAGTACTGGCAGGTAAATCAACGTAAGTGGTGGGTTTAATGAAGTGAAATGTATTTTATTGTTTTCGTCCGTATCGTTTTGAAATTGGACTAAATGCTAAGGAGTTATCTTGTCATGTTACTATGTAACATTGAAATTTTGGTTAACATATCACTCGTACTGTCACATGTGTGTATATAACTGTATCGTCGTGATTTTGGATAAACCAGCCTTGATTATGTTGTACGAGAGTATAACACAAAATTGCACATTGGTAATAAAAAATATCTCTTAACTTTCTCAGTATATTTTTAAACATTATGAAATTACATAAAAGCAATGAAACCTTTCTTGACTATGTTTTTGTGACATATATTTTCGATGCAAAAATTAAAAACTTTTTCCATTACATGGTAACAAGTTTCATAATGCCTTTGTCACTTGTACCTTATAACCCGTTTAAATTGAAACGGCAAATGTATACAGTAAATTATATGTATAATTTGAATGATTTATCAGTTAAAGTTTAGTGGTATTTCGAAGGACAAGATAGTTCGGATGCCCGGGGGGAACAACGTTTGCCATCTCGACGCGACGTGTCGTTATCTTTTTACCTAACTGTACTTAAGGATTAAGGTAAGGTTATGTTTTTGCGCGTGTATATATTCAAGGCAAAATCATATTATTGTGTTTGACATGTTATCGTATTGTTTTAAACTCGGACGCCATTAATGTCGAGTAAATATGAGGCACATTTCAAAGGCAATATGGGTTTTAGAGCCTGTATGTGGCAACAGCGTTACACTGTTAGGTAACAGCACTAATAGTGACTTCACCCTTAATTTATAGTAAGTAAGTAGGTACAGTCAAGGAAATTGATTCCTAGACCATTTTGGACTATGTCAAAGTGACACTGTAAATAAAACCATAAGAAGTCTCAGACATAGTCCATGGTCCAGGAATGGTCTAGGATACAATTTCCGTTATTGTACATAAAGTTATGAAGTAACTGTGGCAAAATGTATAAATAACCCTAATCTTCATTTAAATCCATGCATTGTGCAATCTCGACCACTATTTTATGAAGCCTAGTATTATGATAGTTGCTTTAAAAGTAAAAAACTAATTATTTTTCTTTTAAAATAAAAAACTACAAAAAGATGCAAAATTGCGGATTAATAAGCATACTTACAACATGGCTATCAACAAGAATTTGAAACATGTAGTCGGGTCTTTTTTTATTTTTCTTAGACTGGATATGTAAGTATCTAGTAAGTAATTCTTTGGTTCGACTTTAACCGCCTTACTTATAAACGTGGATTAACCGTGGGATAGCTAAACCATAATTTGTCCTTATCTGTCATTTGACAGATAGGGACAAAGCATGGTTTATGGTTATTCCACGTTTATTAGTAAGGCTATAAGAATTTAATTGTAATTAACGTGCAGATTTTTTTTCGAAATGTTGAATACCAGTCTATTGTTGGTACAATATCATTTATATTAAATTTAATTGAAACTTACGTGCAGCGTTGACTTTATGTCTGTACAAAAAAGGCTTCTCATTTTGTCATTCCCCTCACGATAGTTAAAATGGCGCTGCAAGTGTTCTGTCTACATCATTATCATCCACTTTAATTTGTGGCCATCTTGCCAGTCTAATATAAACCGTAAGTCTTCGTTATAAGATCGAATACGCAAGCGCAAGCAAAACTTGTCGTGTTGCATAAGAATAAAGGCTATAAAAAGTCAAGCAAGGGTTACAAAAAAAACACAAAAAGATACTTCAATATAAAAATGTTGAACCGATTTATACAAAAAAAAGCCTGTTTTTCAAAAAAAAAAATACGTATAATAAATAATGTACCTACAATAAAAAAAATTACACTATCGTTTTCCAGAAAAAAACAAAACTATGTTTCCGCCCGGGATCGAACCGGGGGCCTTCTGCGTGTTAGGCAGATGTGATAACCGCTACACCACGGAAACTTGAAGTCTCCTGCCGAAATTATAATACTTAAGCTGCAATCTATTACAAGCGAAAACTCCAATCATTTGACTATTGTAGTAAGTATTTAAAATTGGTCTTTAGGCACGTTTATAAATTCTGATAAAGTTGATAAGCATGTTTTTATCTTTATTGAAATTGCCTGTTTTTTTTTTAAATTCAATTACTGTAGTACTTCAAATTCGTTCAAAATTCTATACTTAAGTGCTATTTTTAAACCTTAGATATAGTTGTCAAAAATATACACTATAATGGCGCTAGTCCTAATACATATCTTTATTAAACACAGCTGTTACCTGCGACTCCGTCCGCGTAAAAGTCGTTTGTCGCTAAGTACCTACTCGCGGAAAAAGTACCCTACTATGTCCTGAGTTCAACCTATCAATTTCATTTGAATCATAACAGACAGACAGATAGAGTTACTTTGCATTTATAAAGCACTAGCGACCCGCACTCGCTTCGCTTTGGTTTATGTGAGTTTTCTATAACACCCGTACATAAACCTTCCTCTTGAATCACTGTACCTATTGATGAAAACTGCATTAAAATCCGTTGCGCAGTTAAGAAGATCTAAGCGAACAGACGGCGGAAGCGACTTTATTTTATACTATGTACAAAGATAAAGATAAAGATGAACTATGGATGGATGGATAGTATAGATATAACAATAATAACCTGCATTAAACGGCAATAAAAACAAAATTAAGTAGATGTAGGGTAGTCATAAGTGGTCAGCCGTGAGTAGGAAGAGTACGAAATATATATTTCCCGCTCTTCGCACTCATATAAGTTCCCCTACTGGTCTCTGGCTAACTACTGGTGACTTTACCCTATTCTTTTCGAGTACTAAATTATTTATCGCACCTCTTTGTATTTTTAAGTTCTTTGATTTTCCTCAATCGAGCATCACAATTGCTTCGCCAGTGAATGGCACAATGGCGGAAACCTTTTAAACACTTGTTGAATGTGTTTATTCCTTTCAGTAGCTTTAACTTTCAAGAATATCATATTTATTGAACATTTTGCAGGAATCTGTTTGTTCCTTTGTTTTTTTATTTGTTCACACAGTTCGTTTGACGGAAGCTGATAAAAATAATTTTTATTTTTTGCATAGGTACCTACCGCAACTCGCAACAAAATGATGTGGGTGCTTTATGATAAAAACAAAAATTTTATAGGTAAAAATCTGTGAGCATGTTTGTTTGACGTGTTTTTTTTTTATTTACGCGCTAAAAAGTGTTTTGTTCGCTTTGACTTGACTACTAAAACTCGCCGCTGCGAGGTTCACTCGTTCGTTTATTATATTTAACAGAATTTATTATATTTACATAAAAACAATAAAGGTATTACAATATAGGATTCAAAGTTAGTAAATTCCGTTTAGTGTTAATCAAAACCTTTATTAATTTTAAAACCTATTCAAACCTGCCCGTAAAGCATGTAGATATAGCCTCTTCATTACTAAAACAACAAAGTAGACTCCCAATCAATCCATCCACCCAACCAGACATTGTACATACAACCGTCCAATCCGCCAAGAGCTGGACTTAACCTAAGTAAGTCGTGGACTTGGCGATTCCGTGTATGTGGGGGAGGAGGGGTGGGAGATCAATGGAGGCTGGTCGAAGGTCAATCACAATGTAATTGGCTGCAGGACCAAGATACGCGTGAAATGACGACTGCCCTCTGACAAGGGTTGGTTCATGGTTCGGAGGTTTCCATTTGAGATGGCTACTGGATTGGTTAGGATCAAGGTAGATTGAGATTTAAAAAAAAGGATTTGCCAGTTGTGAACTGTTAAATGTCATACACACATAAATTTAGGGTTTCTCCCCGTGTAATAACTTAAGAAGGTACTAATCAACTTAGAAACCTAGATTCCTAGATAATGTACGACAAGAGGGGTCAAAACATGTTGGTTAATAATATTAGTAAAACTTGTAAACGTATCTGTTTCAATTAATTTTTCAGTGAAATTATGTAGCTACTCAAGGCCTCTATTCTACGACGATAAACAATATTGCTTTTGACGTGTTACCGTCCATAAATACAAGCCCCCTATTTCACCATCTTGACAAGGAAATGTGACAGGTGACAATTCGGTATACATTGCAAAGTTAACACGCTGGTACCTCACTGGGTTTAATATAAACTGAGTTATGGGCACTGAAATGTCACCTGTCATTGTCAGTATGGGGAAATAGGGGGCTGGCATTGATTCTAACTCCGCCACCATTACTGTCGAGTAAAGAAAAGCTATCAAAACATTGACAATACGATAACAGTGACATAACTATGCAGTTCATTTTACGGTGAGTGTAAGGGACATAGCTATGGCAGTTATATAGCTCTGTCCTTTTCTCTCAGCGTAAACAGAATTGCAGTTCATTTTACGGTGAGCGTAAAGGACGGAGCTATGGCAGTTTCATAACTCTGTCCTTTTCTCTCAGCGTAAAATGAATGGCACAGATAGGTCATAATAACCCCACTGGTCAAAAGCAATATTATTTAACGTTGTAGAAATGCTCTGTGCTCACGCACAAAAAAACTGTACTCCTAAATAACTTTACGTCGACTCCTAAATAACTTTACTTCGACTCCAAAATAACTTTACTTCGACTAGGCACATCTTTCGACTCCTTTATCAGATCAATTGGGCTCTATGTATCGTCAATGTCATAATATCATTTATTCCAAACTTCTACTAAATAAAATAAAGGCAATGGTTTAAAAACAACTTGCAAGATTTAATTTACCATAAACCATAACACAACAAAAAACAAACAAAAATGTGAAGTTAATAAGAGTTTGCAAAAACAAAGTAAATGATACAATGGAAAATACTGTGCATCACTATTAGTTTTTCACTTAACATCATAGAAATATTTTTTATGCCATAAATTGTAGTCAGATTGAAATGAAGCCTTGTTTTTTTTAAATGACTTTAACATATCTTCTACTTACATCCATAGTGATAAAAATTTCATCTATAACGTGTCCATTGTCAAATCTATAAAGCTAATCAGGGGTGTGATTCTGTAAATAAGCAAAGGTGAACGAATGCACTAGTGAAACCAAGCGGCGAGATTAAGTAGTCCCGTCAGTGCGAACAAAACACATTGTAGCGCGTGCATTTTCAATTAAGCAGCCTTATACGTTCGACCTATCGTGCTGCTAAATTGAAAATGCACGCGCTACAATGTGTTTTGTTCGCACTGACGGGACTACTTAATCTCGCCGCTTGGTTTCACTAGTGCATTCGTTCACCTTTGCTTATTTACAGAATCACACCCCAGGTTATATAAGCCAACAAATTAAAAAGCTTAATAAGCAGAATTTGTAAAGGAAATCGACTACCGCCAGATCTACAAACCAAAGTTTTTCAATATCTGCCGATTATTACAGTTCACTAACACAAACAAATCTATAAGTATAGCTACACATCAACACCCCATGTTCACCGATGCACACTGCAACAACGCCTCCTACATTTCTACCAATTTACCTATACCACTCTAGAATTAACTAGGCACTTCTAACTCAATTGGCTAAGGTTTAGATTTGAAAAGCTGTTAGATAAACAGCTGCATTGTTAGTTGTGTTTAGGGCAAGCTGTGCGTTCAGCATATACTCGTAGGTATAAAGGTATATGACCGCAGATATCTGGATACAGTTGAGACCGTATTGTACTATTGTAGTGGAAACTGAAAATTATGAAGCGCAATTAGAGTTTGGTGGGGTGCGTGCTAAATATTCAATTAATGTTCTGTATTGTTGGGGCTAATATGAAGCAAAATATTCATACATATTTGAAGTGCCGTTTTATTTGCACGGTTTATGCGGAAAATATATACTTTACAGATATTACGTATCATGTGATTATAATTATAATATAATAACACTATTGGATAGAAATATGGACGGGAGTACTGGACTTTTATTCTTCTTTGGTTAAGTCTATCTTGCCTTGAACTCGTACCTAATCATAATGTTGACGTTATGGCCGTTCTTACTGTCAAGGGAATAAAAGCTGTCATAACATCCGCGATATGATTTAAACCCAAGTAAGATAGTTAATACAACTTTAAGTTGAGGCCCAAACGAAACGTACTTTTACCACTTGTGACGTCATAGGTTAGTTACTCATTATCTAATTTTAGTTCTCTAAGGGCTGATTTTTCAATCTCCAGATAACATTATCTGTCAGGTAAATTGTAGCTCTATCCTTATCATTCTTATTACAAAGAAAAGGGCAGAGCTACAATTAACCTGACAGATAGTGATATCTGGAGATTGAAAAATCAGCCCTAAAAGGTTGGAAAGTCAGCAAAGGGCAGGCAACACCTTTTGAGTTGCTGGTGTTTATGTACAACGAGAGCTGGTGGCGCCATGTAGACCAGATGCTGCCGGCTGCCGGAGTCTCCGAAGCGCATCAGGCTGATTAACGGCGAAGACCTTATGGTCTCAAGCTTCTTGTGATGGTGATATGACAGCAGTAGCAGCCTAGTTAGTGTATTGTTATTACTGAAGTGTGTTATCTAAATACATAAAAGGAGAAACTGACTGACTGACTGACATATCAACGCACAGCCTAAATAGCTAAACGTAGGCACTTGAAATTTGGAAGGGACGTAGCTTAGGTACCGTAGAGGTGCACTAAGAAAGGAATTCCCGAAATTCCCAAGGAAACGGGAATTAGCGGGAAAATCCTTTTGTATGAATAATCTAAACCGAAGCGAAGCGAGGGCGGGTCGCTAGTTCTATATAAATAACTAGCAGTTGCGCGCGACTCCGTACACACAGATAAATAAAACATAGCCTATGTCACTCAGGGTGAATATAGCTTTCCAATGGTGAAAGAATTTTTGAAATCAGCATAGAAGTTTTTGAGTTTATTCATTACAAACATACACACACACAAATACAAATCTTTCCTCTTTATAATATTAGTGTAGATGTGGATTTATCATTATACTCGAAAATCTAATTTAAGACCCAAATCTTAACCTCAACGGGCGCACATTCGCTGTGATAACTGCTTTTTAGTAAAGTGTTTATTTTTATCAATAAAACTTGTCCTAATACCTTGTTACACGAGTTCTCATTCATGTGTCTGATTTTTTGTCGGAAGGGCCGCCCTAGGCGTGCTTTTTCGAGTCAAATCGGAGAAAAACTGGAAAAGGGCCGAATCTTAAGTACCCGAAACCGACGTGCGTGTATGACTCGATGTATGAATGTGGAAGAAGCGAAAGAAATTTGTCAAGATCGTAGCAAGTTGAAAGAAGTGGTCTCTGCCTACCCCTCTGGGAAACGGGCGTGATTTAATGTATGTATGTATGTATGTAATTAGATTTTTGAGTATAGGGATTCTTCAGGTAATCCGCATGCTCGCTTGCCAGGATATACAGGACGATAAATTAGTGAACATGGGTTTTTATGCTAGAGAAGGCTAATAAACTAGCAGCGCGTCTTCCAAAGGAAAGTCAACACCGCCACCCATAAACACACGCAACACCAAAGGACCCAGACAAGATGCACTACGCTAGTCAGCCTTTCTTTTCGTTTAGTTTTTAAACCAATCGCGTCACTGGTAGATGACGCGATTCGAAAAATCACGTGATGTGCCAGTGACGCGATTGGTTTAAAAACTAAACGAACAGAAACGATTGTTAGCGTAGTGCATCTTGTCTGGGCCCTCAGGAAAATTGCCATCCTTTGAAAAAAGAACATGCTCATCTCTTGAAACTTCCCGTCGTAGTAGTCCAGAAATACCGCTGCAATAAACTGGTTTCATAATACTAGGAGCTATAATTTCAAGCCGTTTTTCATCTCTTTACTTACCTCCATAAGTAACTACTCAAGGACTTGTAACAATTTCCCCGCTTTTCTTAGAGGCGATAAAAGTCGGACGTGTCCCAGTTATGTTCATTTTTACGCATAAATTACACCCAGAGGAGCCGTGCCTCTCTCTCTTATTAACCTGTCCGACAAAACCTTCTTCTAAGCCCTTTTATTACAAAAAAAGTTAAATTAAATATTTTGAGAGCTCTTCAGTTTTTGATTTGGTAAGGTAATATGATCTTCAGCGGTTATATTTCCAAATTAAAATCTCATTGAATGAATAATTATTGAAGTAATTATTTTTTTAAAAGGACGTTAATTGTACTTACCTAATTTAAAATGAAAATTATACGGCCTTCATAAAACCAATTTGATATTACGAGTTTTAATGCTGTGTCTAGAGTAGACGTTTTAACATATTATAATATTAAACACGACCAGGGTAGTGATTCTCTTTACAACGACGGTCGGACGGACGGACGAGTGAATGTCCAAGCGGTGAGTTTAAGTAGTCCCGTCTGTGCGAACAAAACATATTTTAGCGCGTGCATTTTCAATTTAGTGGCTTGGTTTCTGCCGATGGATCGAACGTATAAGGGTGCTTAATTGAAAATGCACGCGCTAAAATGTGTTTTGTTCGCTCTGACGGGACTACCTAAACTCACCGCTGCGATTTCGCTCGTTCGTCCGCCCGTCCGTTGTTTTTGAGAGAATGACACCCCCGGATGATGAATAGAATTGCATAGCACTCTATACTCTAGACAGTTTTGGTAGCAACATCAAATCAATAAAATAAATGAAGTACTATCAGCCCAATGGAACCCTGACCCACCTTAGAACTGTGTCACAGTGACGTTATGATTTAAGTCGTAAGAAGTGTCAAGAAAATTGTTTCATACTGTCACTGTGACACCGTTCTATGGTGGGTCAGTGTTCCATTGGGCTGATAGTACTTTCAGTGTTCTAAAAAACCGGATCCCTTTGACTGCCATACATATCGTTGGTCATTAATGCATTGTTAGTCATACTTTTTTTTTGTCATAACTTCTTTCAGGCTGAAGTTACAGTTTTTAATAAACGTGTATCGTGTAGATTAGTTAGGTTAGGTTAGTTTTATAAAAATCCTGAAAAATTAACCGTGTCCTGAGAAAAATGCATTATGACTTGCGAAACTTATGACTTAAACACATTATGACTAAAAATAATTATGGCAGTCAATAGAGATCCCTAAGAAACATTGTGTATAAATACTAGTTGGAGTAGGAGGCCAATGCGAAAGATCGTCAGCTTATGTCAAACCTATACATTAAGTCACTTTTCGAAAATCGTTAACGTTATCATAGAGCATCTCAATGCCTCCTAGGGTGTGATTCTCTCAAAAACGCGGTCGGACGAACGATCGAGTGAATGTCGCAGTGGCGAATTTATATAGTCCGTCAAAGCGAACAAAACACGTCCGACTACGTTTTTGAGACAATCACAACCCTGAACTGGGTAGTGATTCAAGAGATGAGCATGTTCTTTTTTCAAAGGATGGCAATGCATCTATGATTCTTTTCCTGAGGGCCCAGACAAGATGCACTACGCTAACAATCGTTTCTGTTCGTTTAGTTTTTAAACCAATCGCGTCACTGGCACATCACGTGACTTTTCGTATCGCGTCATCTACCAGTGACGCGATTGCTGGTTTAAAAACTAAACGAAGAGAAACGATACTAGCGTAGCGCATCTTGTCTGAGTCCTCTGGTGTTGCGTGTGTTTATGGGTGGCGGTGTTGACTTTACTTAAATACTAGTTGCAGTAGGGCAGCCAATGCGACAGATCGTCAGCTTATGTCAAACCACTTCACTCACGTCACTTTTCGAAAATCGCTAACGTTATCATAATGCATCTCAAAGCCTCCTGGGGTGTGATTCTCTCAAAAACGCGGTCGGACGAACGAACAAGTGAATGTCGCAGCGGCGAATTTATGTAGTCCGTCAGAGCGGACAAAACACGCCCGACTACGTTTTTGAGACAATCACAACCCTGAACTGGGTAGTGATTCGCTCAACAACGACGGTCGAACGGACGAACGAGTGATTCTCCAAGCGGAGAGTTTAAGTAGTCCCGTCAGTGCGAACAAAACATATTTTAGCGCGTGCATTTTCAATTTAGCAGCATGGATTCTGCCGATGGGTCGAACGTATAAGGCTGCTAATTAAAAAAGCACGCGCTAAGATGCGTTTTGTTCGCTCTGACGGGAGTACTTAAAGTCGCCGCTGCGATTTCGCTCGTCCGTCCGACCGTCCGTTGTTTTTGAGAGAATAACACCCCTGAGGCTGTACTATGTGGTAAAAAAGCGCTATAGCAATTACAATTTATATCTCGGCTTCTGGACTATTTTCTGCGCAGTGGTACAAAAGTACCAGTGGGTGAAGATATTCGGATAATTACTTAGTAGTCGCGGTCGCCGCTCTCGATCTTCGTCCGCAAACTTGTTTGACAAGCGATCCGTCATAACGCAGGAACCAATTTCTTACCACGCACTTGGAAACTTCGTTATTATTTTAATACGTATTCTTATTAAGCTAAGTTTTTATGGTATTATCAATTGACTTGAACCCAAATACTGTAATTTTGAAATTCCTTATGATATTTGTCAAGCATAACCACAAAATTTAAAAAAAATTGGTTCAGCAGTTTAGACGTGAAAGTGTAACAGACAGATAGACAGACACACTTTCTCATCTATAGAATATTTATAGATGTAAGGAAATCGAAGTGATAATTGCTATTCAATAACACGATGACATACTATACTTAGACTTAGCTGCTCTAAAATCATCACTATCCAATAACAGAACTATACATGGTGTGTATTAACTAACACCTGCGGTCGACAACTTGACACACAATCAGCCTGTATCTGAGGATGCGGTCTGCTATAGGAATTGGTGAGGATAATAATAATTTTGATATGAATGGAAATGTGAGTGAAATATGTCTTTGCGTTATGGAATAAGAAAATAATTTTGATACGTACGTTTGAAGTCACTAGTTCATATTTGTAATTTAATTTCCTACAAGGTATGGCCATGTTAGTTATTTACTTAGATATACCAGAAATATTTAACACAATGCAATTGTTCAAAAACGGAATCATAATCAATCTTTTCCACTGCAACCCACAAAAGCACGTGACACGGATTAAAAATTATTTCCTGCACGTCGTCGCCCCGGTTTGAGGTGTTTTATTTTTCTCGTCTGGCTAAAGAATCCGAGACTGAAACGTATTGAAAAAAACGTAGTAAAATGATCTGTCTAACCTTGTGACCTATTAGGATCAATCAAGGCATCGATTGCGTTCTCCTTTTAGAAATCTCCCTGTTTTTGAAAAATACGGAAGATTTTTTTTTAGTAACCGCCTATATATTCCTACATAGCTAAAACTCTTACCTGCCCGCCACCGCGACCCTGATACAAAACGGACCCGTTTTAACCTTTTTGGCGCCGAATGTGTACGCATAGGGTGTCTCTAATAAGCGAAGTGACGCGCTCCCCTCTATTAGACTTCGTATTAATGCCTAATTGTTTGCTAAACAGACAGGACAGCGGCTAACTCGATTACCGCGCTGCACCAGACGGATCATTTACTACTACGTATTAACTGCTGAAATTACTGCATACGTTTGGTCTGTATCCAATATATTAGGTCTTTACCTATGAAATTGGCGTTTCATGGAGAATTTTATGAAAATGGTGGTGTTCATACATTTTATTTTGCGGATTATTTAGTAACGTCAAATTCTGTCAGGAATATTGGACCCTTCTAAGCTATATTATACATATCTTAATTACCTACTCACAGCACATTACAAGAGCGGAGTTCACACTATAATTTTAAACATTAAGTAAGAAATTTAACCATATTAATTGGTATCTAAAACCCTTGTAACATTAATGAAATGTAAAATAATTGTAAAGTTAAAATTGAAATGAATTAATTCCGTACGTAATAAAACACGTTGAAAAACGCCAATTTCATAGGTAAGGACCCAATATTATAATTATAGATCGACAATATTTTGTTTGCCGTTAAGTATTCGGAACAAAAATAATATTTGAGATTTCATAAATATGGGCTTTAGAAAATATCTATGTACTTTTAAGAGATACTTGCTTGTTTGCCTTCTCCTCAATATATTTTTTTTATTTGTAGCCCTTATAATGTTGAACTTGTCGTTTCGATTTATTTACGGCAGCAGTTCATATAATTTGTTTAGGTGTCTTCAAAAAATATTTATTCTTACATAATTGATAATAGTAAAATATCTAATAAAACAGCGGAGTGTATTCTTTCACGGGTACCTATATCATTTTATTGAAACACATTTCAACAAACGTATCATTACGTAAAATTATCATGGCATTTCTCGCCACATATTTTTTTTATTTTGTAGTCACAAGTCTAACTCTAACTGAATCTAGAATATAAAAAATAGCGTTCGATAAAATGATATTCAATGAAATGATACAATCGATGAAGCGAAATCGATTAAATGACGGGTTACCATTTTTCACCAACACTCAAAAACTGTGCAACATAACCTGTCAATTCTTACTACAACAACATACCTTCTATAACAGAGATAAAACCTCATTTTAAAAACGCCGCCAGAGCACTTAATTTAAAACATAAGGTAAACTTGTCTGGCTTGTTTGCGAGACGCTTCTCAATAACCTAGTCCAAACAAAATGGGAGGAGCATCTTGCGGACGAGACGCAGGGACAGGCTTAGGGGGATGAATATTGAAGTTTTAAAATGTGTGTTAGAGCCTCATGTCTTAACAGTAGGCTTGTAGTTTCAAGACGTGTATTTGATGCGCTATGTTTATTTTGGAGCATCAATATTGAATCAACCTGTATAGTTTTGAAAATTTACTGACCAAGAGAGTTTTTTTTTGGAGTTGGAATAAATCGAGCTTTAAAAAATTTGAGTTTTTATAAATAAAAAGCTATATTTCTTACAAATTCATTTTTAACAAAATAGAGTTCGGAACTTGAGAGTGAAAACAGCAAAATCTTAGGTAGTTTGCGTTAGATGCAAAGTAGTAGATTTAGAAAACTAGGTTCTTCTTTCCCTGAAATCATGTTTTTTTTTAAAGTTAAATAAAAAAATTGGAAAACTAGCACGTGAAAAATGTTAGGGAAAATGAGAACTCTGAACGGAGTAACTTGGCCATATGATAAAAGAAGCGTTGAAAATTGTGAATATCGTAGTTCCGTCTCTCAACACGTCAAATTATTCATTACCAAGTTATACATACGGCTTTAGCCTACAAGGAAGACTATGATAAACGTACTCTTTATAGAGAAATAACCATCGAAGACTCAGGAAGGAACAATTCGCTTATCACACAAATATTTGCTCTGAGCACCAAGCAAGCCAAGAGCTTAGTTTGCTCAGAAAAAAATCTCTTTAATTAATTAAAAGTCCACTATTCAAACAAACTTGTTTAACTTGTTTATTAGGTAAAAAGAAGCAGTTTACAAACAAAAACAGTGCTATAGTCGCCACGCTAGGATTCCCTGTGTTGTGGCAAATAAGTGTAATAGTCCCAGCGACAAGGTTCTAAAAGGGCGTATACTCGGAGTAATTGTATTAAAATCAGCGTCCTGTACAGTATTGACAAACAGAGGTGTTTCACACCGCCGCGCTCGGAGGCATAACTTAATTTTGAACGTTATTCCGGGTACAGCATTTGGAATTGATGCTGACGTTACAAAGTTGATTTACTCTGTCAACGTCCGTCTGTGAATAGGTAATTAAAGTTGTGTAAAGTCAAAAATTGGTCCTCTATTCTACAGGGTAAAACCATACAGCCATTGACATGTCAATGTTACGATATCTCTTATTTATTTAACAGTAATGGCGGTTAAAATACGAACTATAACTGACAAACAAGGCACTGGTCACGTCGCAATCTAGCTTACTTTTCAGTACAGTAAAACGATAAAAAAATATGTCCAGAGTTTAACTTACGTATTATATCTAAATATGTGTTTGAAACCGCTAACCTCGAATTAGTTGAGTAGTGGTATTTTTGGCACTATTTCCAATAAATTAAAAAAAATCGCTAAGATCGACGCTTCGAAATTACATAAGCACCTTATTTTTATTGTTTTAAGCAGACCACGTTTAATTTTTTGCCCTTTACGTTGCAAAAAGACTATTTGGAGCCGAAATACCCAAACAAATACATTTTATTTTTGTTCTTCTCTAGTACAATAGCTCTTCAAATGACCTTTGGTTTTGTTCTTCTCTTTAACTCGCTCCCATACGCTCTTACGCCAGTTTCGAAGACTTTTTGAGAGCACACTGTAACAAAGAGTCAAATGCGGTTACCACATCGTAACTCCCTCGCCGTCTCCGTAATAAGTTTACGCAGAACACTGTTCCTCCATTCGTTGCGAACCTGAGGTTTCGGCAGGCTTTTAAAGTAATAGTGAATTATGTACGAGTTGCTCTCATAGGCGTTCGCTAACACGCTTACTGTCTGACGTAGTTATAAGCTTATGTGAGTCGTTATACAGGTTGTTACAAGTTTCTTGATAATTACGATGCTTGTCGTTTGTCGTCTTTGGTTTTGTGTGTTAATTTACATTTACGTCGTAGTGTGGATGTTGAGTTATTACTTTAATTTGGTAATGTATGGTGAATAAATTCAAAAATCCATTTTCGTAGTTACGAGAGCACGAAGCAGGATTTTTACCTTTTTTACAGAAATCAAATAGGTACAGTGATAATATTAGCTTTTGCCGCTTTGTAGCTAGAAAATATAAATATTGGAATTTACAGCGATACCGATAGTCGTAACACGCCTCACAACTCACAACCTAATGTAAACGTAAAAATCGTCTATGTAACATATTTATTGGTAGGTATGTCCATTAAGTGGCATCCTTCATGCTAAAATAATGATTATTTTCGTTATTTACAAGTTAAGTATCGTTTCCCATTCAATAATCAAATATTATCGTTTTGATAAATAAAGACACAGAAGCAATGTGTAAGTTGCAGAACATTCCCAGATGTTTCGAATACTGAAGAAGAATGTTCTCTATCCATACGAACAGTAAGTAAGTAATTTCCACAGTTGAGAAGTTTCTTCTAAGGACTATGTCAACTTCATAAGACTTGTCTAACGTTATGGTTGACAAAGACAGTTTAACATACCCTCCTAAGGCCCAAGGTCCTACCCATAGTACTTATTAACTTTGTCATTCAGACCCAGCTCCTTCGACAGTTGTGTAGTCATAGCGTACCATGGTCCTACCAGTAGGACTTAATAGAAAACTCGCCATTATGTTTCAAATTTTGCGCTAAACGAATTTGGTGTGTCCTCTAAGTAAGACTTTTAAGTACTTGCGTCTGAATGAGTATTAAACACTAGTACTACTGGTAGGACTACGGGTCGTAGTGACTACAAGCTGAATTTTTCGTTGGGCCTTGGGAGGCTATAGCAATAGCAGATAAGAAGCTAATCCTGACACAGCACAACCATGAAGTTTCTGAATATTGATAATGTTGACAACAACAAAACAATGCTAGACTTATTTGTTGCGTGTGAACGAATAGTAATAATAACAGTATTTTTTGACAGCTGTCACTATTGTAAACATTCAGAAAATTCATGGTTGAACAATGTGTCAGTTTTGACTTCTTATCTGCCTAGCACTGTAGTCCAGTGGCCTAGGAATCAAATCGGTTGAATGTACAATGATTTAAAAGACAAACGCACTCGTAAATAACCTTAAAAAACAGTCACAACTACGACAACAAAGCCATCCTATATCCACTTTTTCTTCCATTTTGCTGAAACCCCCAATTGGTCATTACGAACTACAAACTTGGCAGGATAAATCATTACAACGGCGTCTCGGTCTAGCGGATCCCAGCTCGTAAATATTTTTGTGCAGACCCTATTGTGTACGGGGACTTTATTTGGCAGCCATTTTGGATTCAGGAGTCCTATGGCAAAAATCTAGGTTTGAAAGGATATTTACTCAATCTCTTCCTCGATTTGGTCATGAATGACGAGTAAAGGGGACAGGTATGGCAAATAAGAGACGAAGGTTGATACAGAACAGCAGTTTTTTTGTAAATTCCTAGAGTTGGAATGCTACTTTATATAATCAATAAGAAATTAATTAGGTAAGCATAATCTGCTTTGCTGTGATAGTCCATCAAGTCTAAAAATAAGTGGTATTGCAAGACAAACATACTCTGCAGTGGAAAAATTGTTCTTCAAACTTCTTCACAACGGTCTTATCATCATCAACATTGGCTTATGTCAATCCACTGCTGGACGTAGGCCTCTCCTAATGTGCCCCACTTCACCCTGTCCTCGGCCTGTCGCAACCAACATCTACCAGCAGCGTTTCAAATCATCACTCCATCTCGTTAGAGGGCGTTCAACACTAGGTCGATGGCACCAATGTTGGGCACTTTTAGCTGACAGGCACCAGTAATCGACACTTAGCTCTTAATTCAAATTCCATAAGGCTCCAAATTGATTGTTGTAAAACAAATGAATAACCATTATCTTTTGTAAAATAATAATCAAGTTTAGTGTTCATCATTGGTCCTTGTCCATTACTGGTTGCGTCACGCTACGTTTGAGTAAAACGATTATCTATTTTTTCTTTACTTTAAGATAAAACTTATAGTTCTGGACAAACGAGGCGTACGCTTTAGTTTTTGATATTTGAGTAGCGAACTGTGTATCATTAATAGGTACCCATATATGAGTAAGTACCTACTATATGTATGTATGTATGTATGTATGTAAACACTTTATTGTACAAAAGAAAAACAATAACAATACAATTAATATAAAAATATGTACAAAGGCGAACTTACCCCTTAAGGGATCTCTTCCAGCTAACCCTTGAGAGATTAAGAAGGGTGAAAGGTTGTGCAACGAGTAAACAAGTGTACAAGAAGAAGCAAGCAAGTATACTAGGAAGCTTGAAAATTTTACACTTTCAAAAGACTGTATTTAAAATTTGATATTAATTTTACCTAAACTTATACCTCTTTTCGCTAGTTCCTAGATACAGACAGACAGTCACACAACACATACACAATCAACGAATTCGTAACACCCCTTTTAATCCTCCGGAGGCTTATATCCAAAACATTACAAGTGACTTCACAATGCAACTTTTTACATTCCAATACCATTCGCTGATAATTTGATTCTGAATCACACGACAAATCCCGGCATTTTGTTCCAACAATAGTCCTTGAGCTGCATTTTAGGTCTAACACTGGACCCTTGTTTGTAGGCGAGTACGGATCATTTTAGCTTGCAACGCTATTTAACCAGTTGAAATTAAGTTGGAGGTATCCGGACGAGGAATCCAATTATTTTGGATGCAATCAACACGTCATCTACCAGTGACGCGATTGGTTTAAAAACTACACGAAGAGAAACGCTAGCTAGCGTAGTGCATCTTGTCTGGGCCCTCAGGGCCGGTATTTTAGGCGGTAAAAACTATATCGTCTTTGATTGTCGACGTTTTAGTAGCTCTCTAGTTAAATAACAAGTCAGATACGATGGCGTTTTATCGCCTAGAATGCCGCCTGCGTGGTACGCACTCGTTTGTCTTCAATATGTCATAAAAATACATACATACATACATACATAAACTCACGCCTTTATTCCCAGAGTGGGGTAGGCAGAGCTACAGAATTACCAACAACTCTAAAAACTTGTTGATAATTGTGTAACCACATTTTGCACACTTAGGCTTAGATGTTTACCATTGTATTAGTGACAGGTTGCATTGCAAGCCCATCGCCTGACAGTACTATACGCCTTTATTCCCTTAGCTCTTACTAAAAATATTAATTAATAAATACCAGTGATACCATTTACAAAAGTTAAAGCAGAAGTCAACTTACTTTAATTTAGAAGAAGAAGAAAAAGAAGAATGGCGTTTAGTGCACAAAAAAAGAAATGAGACAATTCATAAATTCATTTATTTCATAAACATAGGTTATAGTGTCCGGCCGTTAACAAGTCAATCCTGACAGCTGTCATCGCAGTACAATTTATAACCTATTGATTCCGATAACCGATCAATTTATGACTGAGGTCCTCGAAGCAAAAATAAGGGTAGGCCTATTTCCAGGGGTGTTATTCTCTCAAAAACAACGGATGGTCAGACGAACGAGCGAAATCGCAGCGGCGAGTTTATATTTCTCTACATAAGTATTTATATCGTTGTCTAATACCCATAGTTCAAGCCTAGAGCTTTGTTTGGGACTAGGTCAATTGGTGTAAGATTGTCCCCTTATATTTATATTTATATTTATTTATTTATTTATATTTGTAATTGCAGTCTTCTGAATGCGAATGTCTATGGGTCACAGTTTCCACTTACCATCAGGTGGCCTGTGTGCTCGTTTGTCTTCTCTATGCCATAAAAAAAAAAGACCCGTCAGAGCGAACAAAACCCATTTTAGCGCATGCAGTTTCAATTATGCAGCCTTATACGTTCGATGCATCGGCAAAAACCATGCTGCCAAATTGAAAATGCACGCGCTAAAATATTTTTTATTCGCACTGACGGGACTACTTAAACTCGCCGCTTGGACATTCACTGTTCGTCCGTCCGACCGTCGTTGAGAGAATCACTACACTGCAGTGGACGTCCTTCGGCTGAAACGATGATGATGAAGACACTTTGGTATTTTTAATTATTAAACCAAAAAAAATGCATTTATAAACCTGCATTCAGTAAAAGCTTGTCCTTTGTAAATTCACATTTTGCACATTTTAGTATAGTTCTATTCTACTCGTTAAAACCATGTTGCCTGTGACGTATCACGTGTGTGTTTGTGTGTGTGTGTGTCAACTCTGGAGCCAATGCAGTCATTTAAATAAGAGTTATCGTAACGTTGACACTAATAATCAGTGATCGTACTTTTTCTAGCATTTTCGGTGCAGTGCTACAGTTGTCAATAGTGCGCAATGTTAAATTGTACCTATAAACAAAAAATCTAATAACATGAAAAATAAAAATATAATAGCGTTTTAAACAAATCTGAAATACAGAAACTATTCTTTGAACATGGAAAGCCCAACCCAATATGCATAATGAAATGAAGGGTCAATTTACTATATGAGAAAATGTAACACAGTTGCAAAAAATTTAATGTTTCTGTTGTTTGACAGGGCAATCAAAATTACGAAAATAAATCGTCAGCATACCTACCCTCCGAAAAATTTGAGGAACTTTGGGTTACAGTAGGTAATAAATGTAATAAACAATTATAATAACTGATTAAGTTAAAAAAATAGTGTTCGATTTTCAACGACAACACAATATTACATAATTTTAAACGTCAATCATATTATACACGTCGATAACCCTAGGTCGCTGTCGTGTGTCATTTGACATCATCGCACCACAAATGCTAGAAAAAGTACGGTCACTGCTATTAACACGTCAAAGCCAATATGGTTTTACCCATTACAATAATATATTTTACCAATTTAAATTAAAAGCTAAATATCAAGGGTTAATGTCACTCAAATTGACCTTGTCCTAAACTAAGCTCCAGGCTTGTATGGTCAAGGGCAATTTACCATTGAGACATTGTGATGTATAATACCACAATGTCTCAAAAATTATACCTTATCACTACGGTAATAAAGTTGATATACCTACCTATAGTTATGCGATTTTGAGCTGATAATATTTATTCCTACTTACTCTTGTTTGTACTATTTAGGCAACGATAAAAAGACTTTAAAAGATAAAAACATACTTCAATTTATTATTTACATAACATGATCTGTTCGAAATGCGATATCTCGTTTGATGTCTCTTTAAGCAAACACTTGTGAAAGCCCAAAAAGTCTAAATTAAAACATAAAAGATTGTATTTTAAGTTAATACAAATAAATCGAAAGTAACAACTTGCCAACAAAGTAAACCGATCGACGAAGGGGACTTGTTTTCCACCGACTTTCACTGGTACCTAGTTACTATTCGCAAAGAAGTCTTGTTTACAATCCAACACAATCTTTTACAACGAGTGGTCCAAGTACAACATAAAATATCAACTCGAATTAATTTAACTTATCGAATACAAGGTGAAATAGGAGACTTATCAGAAATCACCTTTTTACTTGGTACTTGGATGGTGGTTGATACTGATTTCAAAACGATTTATTTTATTTTTATTATTAGTTACACGAAACAAAATCATATAATGTTGATACTTTTGCCTTAAAAATACAAATATTTAATACTTAAATCATGGTCATCCTATGCGATAGTAAAGTGGATACTTTGGCCTTTTTTTTTAATAACAGTGTGACCAAACTGTGTCCTTCAAGCTACTTTACCTACGATATCGTACTAACATTAACCTAATCAGTCCTAAACGCTTCTTATTACGCCTCCTGTTTCCTCCTGTATATTCCGTATGACTACGCTACGTACGAATTGTTAAGTTATTAAGATTTTAATGATAATCGTAAAGAATACTACCTTACAGTACCTACATCTTTATCTTTCTTGGCTAATAGCTATTATTTGTGATTCCAAAACTATAAAATCTGTGTAAATAAAAATCAATAGGGTATTTGACAAGAGTGAAATTAAATTGGTTTTTTATTAACAACAGATAAAAATTATAAAAATACTAGGAAAACATCAATCTTTTATTTATGTTTGCTATTTTAAGATTTTTAAATTCGTAAAATCCAAGACCATGTTTGATAGTGACGTCACAAGATAGTAATCCGTATAAATTCCATAAATCCGTATAAATTTAACGGAGCGTTGTTTATGTTTTGGTTTCTGTTTTAGATATTTAAGTTAGTTTTGACGTGACAACGTCTTAAATTAGGTTGCGGCTGGGAGTCACTTATGAAAAAGTGTAACGCTCGGTAACGTTACGATGAGTCACCGAACGAGAGAGAGGCCCGCCGAATGCCTTGCGTCTCTCTCCCACTCAACTATGATCGGTCTGCCGCGCGCGCAGCACTAGAGAATTAGGCGCATTGAATCGGCGCATGCTTGTGTCTCTGTCTTTGTCTTTCTCGAACGTTCTTGGCGTTGGAAAAACAAGAAAGCGTCATAATACAAGTTCACACGTGTGGTTAAAGTATCGTCAGCTGTGTCTGTAGTGAAAATGTGGAGTGTTTAGATTCGTCATTTACAACAACTACAACAATAAAGGTAAATAATTGTACACTGATATTTCATTATCGTAAACTATGATTGATTGATTAATTGTTAGATTGACACAAAAGTTGAGAAACTGAGTTTATAGGTTATGTCATACTATTGATAAATGTTGATAGTGTTAAGTAAATTATTAGTTTAAAATTAATTAATTAATTAATTATTATTTTACAAATTTTCATTAATTTCAAATTTATTTAGCAAAAATTTGAACCTTCGATCTGAATAAATGTTTTGATTTTCGAATTGATTCTTTAAAATTACAAATATTAAGAAAAAGTGGCTGATATAAGAAAACTTGATTTAAACTGTGTTGAGCAAGAATTTTAACATCTAATTTAAGTAAATGTTTTAATTTTCAACTTCATCATTTACAATTACAAATTTTAATTAATTTCAAATTTATTTAGCAAAAATTTTAACCTTCGATCTGAATAAGTGTTTTGATTTTCAAATTGATTCTTTAAAATTAAAAATTCATCCATTCAATTTCAAATGTTCAACAGGAATCACCACTCTCAAAACAATGGAAACGGACGAGCAAATGCCTTCAACTTCCAGTACCTATCCTCAACAAAATCACTCAAATAGGAATTAGTTAAGTTTAAGTTTACATGTACAATGTTTTAGTAAACAAAATATATTTCTATAGTTAAAATTTGTGCAATTCTTATTTTCATTCAATTCCTTGTTCCTATTGTGCAATTTAATTATATTCATATCAATAAATATTCTACCGAGAAAAAGACGTTGTCACGTAAAATCTTCGCCCGTAAAACCGACTTTACAGGCAACCAGTTTTTTTAAGTCCCTCTGAAAACCAGCGCCGCGGCTTGCTGCGGCACAAAGCTGAGAGGGGCCCTTTTCGACGCCATGTTAAATGTTTTTTGTTTTTAATCATTCTGGTTTTTTTTCTAATGTGCGTGTATGCGTTGAATAAATTACTTCTATTCTATTCTATTTTAAATCAAATCTGTCCTCGCATAAACCTGTCCTTTGGTATGTAAAAACAGATAATTATAGACTAGATTTCTTAATATTGATACTTATTATCATGTTCGTTTGGCACATTTTTCGGTATCATTCGGGCGCCACAGACCTGATTCCTATGGTCCTAGCAGAATACCAGCGCTGCAGCTCCTGCAGCATTATGCTGAGTCAGCGCCAATTCGCAGCACAACACATGGCTCTCTGCCGTATATAATTATAATATAATGTATTTTTTAAGTCTCTCGTTTGCCATCTATTTTTTTGAATGCTTTATGTTTTAATTTAAGAGCCTGTGTTTGTGTTTATGTTGAATAAAGTTTTTATTTAACTATCTATCTATCTATCCTTCTTAAAAACATCGCTACCTCTCCTAGCTTCCACCACCCCCCCACCGCACCCTCCGCCGGTTCCCACAAAAGACGGCATTCACAAACCACGTCTGGGTACTTCGTAAGACCAATATTTTCTTCGGAAAGGGGATGGTTGGACGATAAATTCTATTTCTATTGATACTTAGTACCGCATTAGTTCTCCTTTTGTATTTTAGAACTATTTCGTTGAGAAACTGGCTTGGAGACGTCAGAGCGCGACCGTCAGACGTGAGACCTTTATTGGGGCTATTCGGGGGTGAATTATGTGGAAAATGTCTACGCTTACGCATTATCTGGTCCCATTTTATACAAATAAATGTCTACGCTAATCTTTGATGGAGACGGTGAAGTATTTACTCGCTTTTGCCAGCGGCTGTGTTTGCGAAGAATTTGTGGCGTTGTTTGCTTAGAATGGAAAGTATGTTGGATATGAATTATGAAGAAAACTCTAATGTAATAATAATAAATGAATGATAAATTATAGGCCTGACTGTGCTATTATGTCACTCTGTGCGGGATTGCATGCTCCGACTAGCATTATTAAATGGTAGTATAACGCTTACCTGCCTAAGGCTGTGCCTAATAATCTAAATAATGTTTACGTGTCATGTTACATGAAATAAATGATTTGATTTGTATTGATTACAGTAATTTCCGATGTTATATATTAAAGTCAATTAAATCCTTTTGACGGTTAGGCATATTGGTCATGCTTGGCTTTGACAATCGCAACGTTATATCAAGTACTCAAACAAGTTTTTTGACTAATTTTGCAACGATTGATTAATCAATTTATACCATTAAAAAAAAACGTAAATATACATACTTAATGAAATGAAATGAATATTATTGTGAATTGCAATGTACATAGATACTTAGCAACAAGAAACCTCTTAAATTGTAATATATGCATTGCATAAAGAAAATTCAGTTTTCTTCCAAATGTAACCAAGAATATTCTCGGTAATTTATTAAGATTTTCAAACTTCTGGAAATTTTCTACAACTTGTACATTCCTAATTTTGTAACGTTTTAATTTAAGTACACCATCACCACCACCACCGGTTTATTTATTTAGCGTTAAGTAAGTTTTTCCTTTGCCACTTCACAACCCATTAGGCATCCACAATATCGCGGTGGCATACGTCGGTGAAACTACAAAACCACGTAAGTAACTATTTTAATGAGGATCAAAATGCACCTTTTTTCTAAGAAATTAAAATGCATTTTGCTCTATAATATATTTGTTGGTTACGCGGTTTTGCAGTATAACCGACGAATATTCAGTACCATCCCAACGGGCACCGAGCTGACAAAGAGACGGCTCAAAACTAAATTAGTGCATCCCATTGCATCGGCGGAATCAATCATTTTCTTGTTTGCGCTAATACCAGCGGGATAGATTATAGCGTGTCTTTGATTAATGTGACGGGTACAATAATGGTACAGTTGTTTGATCTCACGAAAGCGGGTCGGCCATAACTGTGTGTATAGATGCATGTGCACGTTTTCTCTGAGTGAATAGATGTCGTCATAGTGTGCGTGTTTTGCCGACGCGCTGGCCTAGTGGGTAGTGACCCTGCCTACGAAGCTAGCGGTCATGGGTTCGAATCCCGGTAAGTGAAGATATTTGTTCAGAGCGAATATTTGTTCCTGAGTCATGGATGTTTTCTATGTATTTAAGTATATATTTCTCTACAAGCCTAGAGCTTAGTTTGGGACTAGGTCAATTGGTGTGAGATTGTCCGCTTGTATTTATTTATTTATTTACTTATTTCATTACGGCCCACCCGCATTCGTGAGGTAAAACCACTCTTCCATTTTTACCTGACTGCTAAAAAAGGGCGTAATGTGTTTTACCACGTTGGTGATTCTCTTAAACAACTAGTTCTTGAACTCGACGTAGGTACCAAACATTAACCGGCTAGTGGAAGAGCGTAAACGGCTCGCCCCGCCATTTAAGTTTATATAACGCACATAAAAAATAACAAAATATATTTTTGACTTACAAAACATGGAGGAAATAATTCAACACTCGTAGGTCAAGAACGTTGGTTCGTGACTTATTTAAAAAAAATGCTTGAAGTCCTCAATGTCATTAGAGATGCGAAGTCATTTGACCTCAACCTTATTGTTGTAGAATATCAGATTGACTGTACGTACAACAATGGGTGAGTTGTTTTGCTGCGCAGAAAATATTGCAGTTCAGCATGAGCTGCAGCGGGGCCAAAGCGCAGGTTTTCAGATGCAATTTATATGACGTTTCAGAGTTTACCTTAATGGAGAAGTGGTATGGAACTTCGTGAATTGATAATAATATACATCGTGATTATTTCTCGCTTTTGCTCGTGACATTGAAAAATATACAATTTTACATTTAAGCTATTTCTGTGCCTTTACATCAACCCGTTGCGGTATCGAGGTGTAGAGGCGCATCCAATGAAACCGCTTTCGCAATTGTAATATTAAGGATGAGAAAATTTAGAGTAGATAGTCTTTAGATGTAAGAAATAATAAGGATTTATTATTGAAATTGTATAAGGATATATTATTGAAGAACTCAGTTAAATTCTTTATAGGCTGTGTGAAGAACACATCGCAAATAGGTACTATCATTGAACAACAATGTGTTATCCGTAAATCAAAAGGACGTATAAGCCATTAGTAGATTAAACCTTTTCATTTCATGAACACGTGCATGTTTGACTTAACTACAGCTACCTTTTTCTTTATGGGGTCAGTCATCCAATAAGCTACAGGGTGCCCTACTTTGCACTAAACACTATTTTTACATAAAATTTTATAACCTGCGGCGGTTTCATCCGCGTGGAATTTATCTGTCGCTTTTCGTCGGAAACTGTCCATTTCCTGGGATAAAATGCTTTGCCCTTTTTCGGTTTCTTTATGTATTTCTAAGCAAAAAACATCGATTCAATCTAAATCACGGATCAACCAAAACTCGTGTCTTTTTTGATGAAAAAACATAGGAATTCAAAATCGTTATTGTTCCCTATCATAACTATTCTGATTATTCGTTGGGATGAACAACATAATACCTACAGACCCCTAAAAACTACGAGCAAGAGCTTACGCTTAAACAGCTTTTAAAGTACGAAGCAATACTTAAGCGCACTCGCCGGGATCAAAGGGAAGCGCTAATTGCCGCCCTTGCGCCTCTCACCCTTTGCACTTTTTGTACAGGGTGTCACAAAAGTCAATATGCTGCGAAGGCTATATGTTTGACAATAAGAATAGGGGTTTGCTTAAAAAGGTGTCTGTTTTAGTGCTAATCTTTTTGATATAATATGGTTAAAAATAAGTTTTTTATTTCCTATTTTCTACTAAAATAATAATATGGAATGATGTACTTTTTAATATGATTATTGATTTTGAAATAAGTATTCTGAGCTGGTAATTAGCTCAGTTGAACAACTGGCGTCTGTTATTGCAGCATATAAATTGTTCAAAAGCGTACACTAAATTAAAATTATTCTTGTATTAATCATTCAATTCAATTCATTCGTTTGGTATCCACACCATTATGAAATAAAAAATAACTTACTTACTATTACAATTACACAGCGTGTATAAAATATTTCTTTACTCATAATTTCGAATACAACAAACAATAATATTCAGCTATTCCAAAACGGAAAATATCGATATGATGCAAAAACAATACTAGTTCATATTCATAAAAATCGGCAACGCAATCTAACGGAACCCATAATGTTGGATGGACCGCTTGCAGTGCTACAAAATTGCATACACAGCGTACACGTACAGTTGCACGCATACACTCATAAAGTTTAGGCTAAGAGCCAGACACCGGTTTATTTGTATGAACTAACTTTTTTACGCGACTTCGTGAGATCGAGGGTGGGTGTATGGAAGCCAGTCACATCGCGTAATGATTGTTTGTCCAAACGATTATTCGGTCTAAAATCATTTCGCCTAACTTCCTTTAGGCTGAAATCGTACAATTTTATTAACATCTATTGTGTAGATAAGTCAAAGTAGGATAGGTTAGTTTTTATACTAGTTTAAAAAACCTTTCCAATGGTAAAAGCCGTCTTAGGTGAGTTTTTTTTAGCCCAAACAATCATTAGGACTAACAACGTTATGCCTATAACCCGCGGCTATAATATTTTGAGGTTTTTTTAACATTATATATATATTATATAGACGTCAATATCCAAAACTGCATTACGGTTTTTAAAGCTCGGTTTTATTGGACTTGCTTTTATTTAAACACAGGTAAACTTTTTCTAATAATTATTAAAATAATCCAAAAAAATATTATTTAGTAATATAATATTCCCTGACCCTAGCTCTTACCTATTCCCGTATCCGAACATACGCGCCAGATGCAAATTATTTGCTCACACAAACAGCAGCGTCCGCAAAAATGGACGAATATTCGTATGCGTGAAAATTCTAAATGAACAATTTTGTTTGCAGAAAAGTTTTTACGTCGACGAAAACATGCATTCGACCGATTCCGCTTAGCGACGCCCGTGTGGAGTTTTAATTGTTCTACGTCAGATTTTTTGTTCGCATTTGGAGTTAGTTTTGTTCGTTTGATGAAGGGATAGAAACTGGATGATGTTCCTCAATTTTGATAGGTGTGAAAAAATAGACTGATAAATTATCATCCTGTAGGAGACAGGAGATTAAAAAGGTGCTGTTGAAAACTATACTCTATTTTGTGAGTCTATTTATATAGGGAGAGAGAATATAGGGATTGCGTATGCGTATTTTGCCATGGTTTCTTTGGATATAAAGAAAGCTTCCAATCTGTACTGAGCTTGTGTGGGGACTTTTACGTTGAGTCCAGCAATGTAGCGTATTTTTATAAAAGCTAATTATGACGTAAACTAAGTTAACGAACGATAAATTGTAACAAATACCTATACTTTTTACTGATTAATTTTAAATAAGATATTCATAGATTGTTTATAAATATAAGTATTCACCATTTTTCTTACATAACTAAGTACATAAACTCACGCCTTTAGTACTGTGCTATTTTAACACTGTCAAACATCGACTATCTATATCTTACAAAATGAAGCGAGAGTGTACATATTTTTATTTTTTTCTTACGTTGACTATAATCTTTACCATAAGCTATTTCTTTGAATAGATACAAATAAGCCAAAAAGTCTAAAAACATTTTCGATAAATGCAAACAGCTCGTTCAAAAGATTGACTCCCGACCCTCATAAATACGAAAATCGCGTTTCGACATCAAACACGTGGTGTTTAAGGTATTACAAGCGTTCCGAACGTTCTTAAAGATAAAATATAAAAAAAATACATTTCCCAAGATCAAAGTCCCGTCACCTGCAAACATTTATGAATGAACCTTTGATAAACTGTTGGCGGTTTCTGTATGTATACGAGTTACCAGATTAAAAGTGCTGCCAATATTTTGACAGGGATCCCTTATACACTAAGATATAAAGGACACATTACTTTTCACGCCACTGCTCGGAAATATGGCCAAAGAAGGATCGAAATCAGAATAGAAAGTTGCTCTTAGTAGTACAACACAAAAACAGTCCAACAATGTTGAGTTGCAAAGTAAAATGGAGTGTTTTTAGACCAGTTTACTTTCTACTCTGCTATTGGTCGGTTATTTATGACATTAGTAACTCGTTCGGAAATAAATAAAAAAATGTTTGACAAATATGACATTAGAACGTTTAATTAAAAAATTAAAACGTCAAATCCGCTCAGTGAAAGTGTATTTTTGCGATTGTAAACGTGTTTTTATGTAAGTTTTTAAGGCGTACGTGAAAAACGCCTTTGCATCTTTAAATAAGGTAAAAATTAAAAAAGTTAAAAAGGCGGGAATGAAAATTACTTGGGGCCTATTACGAGCTTTTAGGAAAACATTCTGGTTTATGACATTTTAGATTTCCGACGTAATAAGCCTTGCTTAGAATGGTATTACCAGCCCCCTGTTTACAGAATGGTTATGCCGAAGCTGCCTGGTTTAATTGTCTCTGGTCATTTTTACTTTTTTATAACTCGAGTGTAAGATGTCGTTCCGAAAATAATATACGGATTTTTACTAATGTGATTCATTTTGAAATTTACGAATTCGTGATTCGTTTTGGGACTAATACGAAGTAAATTATACAAACATTTAATAACTAAACAAAACTTATGAAGAAATGAATGAATTTATTTTTATTTAACCCTGCATATTGAAAATAAAAAACTTTTGTTTACCTAGAATCAAAGGGATTATGTGTCGAACGCACTTGACATGGCGGGCGGGTACCTACTTTGTTGATAAATGTAAACAAGCAAAGTTTTATACTTTTTATAGTGTTAAAGCTTCTCGCTAATGCACAAAAAATAGTTTTATTTGAAGTTTACATTTGTGATACGGCGTTTTAATGAAGTTTACTTTCACAAAACTTAGTTTGTCACCTTAAAATCGTAATTACTGCAACGAGCCGTCGAACTCTCAATGCAGTAAGAAAAGTTAAATGAAAAAAAATGTGCCTGCATTGTTAGCGAAGACGCACATTACATACAACTACAAGTGATCGATACAAGCAATAATTGCAAGTAGCTACAATTGCTTATGTCGCGGGAAACCTCTGGATGAGAGCAGCAGAGGACTGATGATGATGAAAATTGTTAACCACTGTTTGCAACAATAAAGTGCCGCTTTCATTCACTATGTGGTTTTCGGTAGTGCTATCTCGGGCTCCCTCAAAGACAGGGGTGTCAGTGAATGAACCAGTTATAACAGACCCCTCAGCAGCAAAGTAAGACGGCGCCTGACGAGACCTGCGAGGCAAGGCGATCCAATCAATCGAGGAGCAAAGTTTGGAATTCAAGGAATTTTGAGGTTAGTTGGAAGATAATATTCTCATGTAAGGTAAAAAGAAGGTTTTTTGTACTTTAATTATTTTAAACAAAGCCTAAGTTTGACATAAAAATATTACAATTTAATGTTCTAGTTTGACTAAAATATATAACAAATGATTAAAAATTAATGCTCTTTCATCAGGTTTGGCACCGAGATGTCCTCAGGCTTCGGACATAACTACTGCATCTGGGTGGACACTGTAGACTACACTGGCTGTCGAGAGATGAGAGCTGCCACTGGGACCGTGTCAAGATGTAGAAACGGCTCCTTTGCCAAGCACTTGTTTAGTCCCTCTTCTAAATGTTAGTTAGTAGCTGCTACCTGTGAACCCAAAAATTCATGTTGTATTAAAAATATATCAATACATTTTTTATTTGAGTGTTTTACTTATTTCATTACTCAGTTTTGAGACAGTTCTAATTAAAATTTAAAATAAACATACCAAGGAATAATTCTCCTGATGATGAAAGGCTAGCTCATATAAAGATGTTGAATATATGCAATAATATGCATTTATCACACTTCACAGCATTACAAACCTGAAAACAATGTTATATTGTTAAAGTAGCTTATGAGAGTTCTCATTGTTATTGGACCATGATATAATTTAGCCATTTCTGTTTAAATAATATTCCTATTCCAATAATATATCATTTTAAATAATATAATTTTACTTTTCAAAGTAAATTTTATGATAGGCGAGTGAGTCATAGATGAGATATATTATTTGAATAGGAATTGAATTAACTACTTTACATAAAACTATTAGGAAAAGTTATCCTTATCCATAGGTAAAGGCATGTACAGTGTTATAGCACAGATTAAATAAAATAGTTACTGGCGATAGCTCTTAGAAGATGCTTTGCATTGTACTTGGCTTTCACTTTCATACACTTACTAAGAGCGAGAGTGAGAAGAAGCGAGAAAGTACAAACTTAAAGCACCTTCTGTAAGTGCTCAAAGACTGTATTTAATTTAAATTGACTTACTGGGTGAAATGCGCATTTATAAGAAGGCACTGCATCCAACATTACTTTTCATGTCAGACAACTCGAGCGGACACTGGGTATGTTTAACATTCTATAAAACCTGCAAATTAATAAAAGCTACTTGTTCATAATTCATACAGTTTATACAATTAAAACAAAACGATTTGAATAAAATGGAATTGTAACTGTATAATATTTGTACTGGTTAGTATTTGAAACCCCTAGATATTTGTTCTCCACTACTCATAGAAGTGAACATCTATAAAAAACTTGGAAATTGTGGTAAGTTGGTGCTATCTAATTGAATGCTTACGCATTTGTGGGTTATCTACTGGTAGGATCCCATTACGTAGAATGAATGTTTGTGCTGCTAATACCTATGACAAATTAGGTATTCTGTTAAATATCTATGTTACCGAACAATAAATACTATGGAAAGATAGGCACAAATTCAATCAGTTAATAAAGAACACAATGGATTCTTAATTCTTGAACATCTGCTGTATGTAATACAGCAGATAGGTGTTCTAGCAAATAAATATGATTTGATTTGATTTGAAGAATTATACCTACTTACATAACCTGAACAAATATTAATGATAAACGGATAAAAAGAAACACACAGCATTTCAATTTGTTTTAAGTAGCTTGATTACATACCTTGGTTTGAACATATTTTTAGGGGTTTTACTGTGGCGGGCGTAGTTCTTTACGGACTTCCCACCCCATGCTAGCACAGATGATATTAGGTATTTAATAATTTCTATAGGTCATCTCATTATTATTACAATGACACCCTGTCGCCCCGCAGTTCCATTTGTCTTTAAGTATTTACTTTCAGCACTCAACAGCGAGTTTCACGGACAAACAGAGCTTTGAAGAACCGCAAATTTCTAGGTCGGCCCGTAGTTTGTTTTGAACATATTTTCAAAATACTTTGACATATCACAGATTGCGTTTAGTTATTCAACGCCATTCCTATCAATGTTGTCCGTTTGTTTTTCGATAAATCAAGAGTAGGCATGATTCTAATACCTCTCTTGCTTCATATAAGTAATTTGTCACTAGATAATCAAAAACGTGAAATTGTAACATGATAACAGTAATAATACATCGGAGACACGCACGTGCACTTATTTTTAGCAACTAGTAGAATATTAAATGTGAGAAAAATCTCTTGAAGTTGATAATAAATATTTAACAATTCTGAAAAAGCTACCCGAGACCAGCTTTTTCAAAATGGCTAATTTTGACAGTTTACGCCGAGAACAATACGTCAAAAAACACCTCATAATACGATTCTACGCCAGGCAGCGTGGCTGAACGTCTAAAATCTGACGTCTTGAAACAGAATGGCTTTTTATGAGCTCGTAATACGAGTTTGACAGGCAATTTTGTTTTCGCCGAGAAAAGACTGGAAATAAGGAGCTCGTAATAGGCCCCCTGTTCTTTTAATTGGAAACAAACGCTAAACTTTTGAACTTTTGATTGGAAATTTGTACGATATTCAACAAAAATGAGTGATACAAGTACAGATATGGATCTTACACCGCCTCAAAAACAGGATACGGCAAGGTCGGTAATTCGGAATTTACTGCCAATAAAATCCCGTCGCAAATATCAGAAAGTGTATGAAAATTTCAAAGCATGGCAAATAAATAAAAAAACGAACTCTTTCTCTGAAAGCGTAATGCTGACCTACTTTGATGAACTTTCAAAAAAATATAAATCCTCCACTTTATGGGGCATTTATTCTATGCTAAAGGCGACGCTTAATACGGAGCACAACATCAACATTAAAAACTACACCAAGCTACTTATTCTATTGAAAAGGCTATCTGATGGGTTTCAGTCGGAAAAATCAAAAGTCTTGACAGCCGAAAATGTTGAAACTTTCTTGAGAGATGCACCTAATGAAATGTTTCTAGCGACAAAGGTAAGTTATTTCACAATGTAACCAATGCTTATTTATTTCTTTGCGTTGCTTTAAAAACGTTATAATCATGTATTGTATCAACCAAATTATTGTCATTGTTACAGGTAATTTTAATATTTGGGGTGAATGGAGCATGCAGGACAGCCGAATTAATTAATATAAAAATAGATGACATTGAAGATCGCCACGATATGATTTTGGTTAAACTGACAAACACTAAAACTAAAATTGACCGTTCGTTTATAATTCGTGATGCAAGTTTGGAACTTGTCAAAAAATATCAAAACCTCCGTCCGGAAAACGCACCATGCAATAGATTTTTCCTAAATTATACTAATGGTAAATGTACCAAGCAGCCTATAGGCCGGCATAAACTTAGTAATATTCCAAAAACTATTGCGACCTATTTGAAGCTACCGGACGCTGAATCTTACACCGGTCACTGCTTCCGAAGAACCTCGGCGACTCTGCTAGCAGACTCCGGTGCAAATATTACCACACTGAAAAGACATGGCGGTTGGGCATCAGATAAGGTGGCAGAAGGATATATAGCAGACTCCGTAGAAAACAAAGTGAAAGTCAACGACCAACTTAATGAGGCGATAAATTTACGTCCTCATCCGTCTACATCAACAGATACGGAAGCAGGACCGTCAACATCTAAAGACTTTTTTCTGTCAAATTCACCTCATCATGTATCATTCGATAATATCCCATCAAACTCGATACCGGCCGAAATGACACAAAATACTAATATAAATGTTCCGGGAAAAAACATTTCCTTGTCATTCAGCAACTGTCCTAATGCTAATATCAATATTACTTTTAATTAAACTGTGTATTATGTCCTAACCTGTTTTATTTCCTTACATTAGGCGTGAAAAGCACATAGTATTGCCTCGGTAGAAAGTGCAATAGATGGACTCGTATCTTCGCGGTCCTCACCTGCGGCTCGGCCCGCGAACTAACTCGTCCATCTATTGCTTACTTTCTGTACCTGGGCTACAATGTACTATGAATGATCTAAAAACAAGTGAAAAACAGGTGTGGTTTTTAACAAATCAACCACGTTAAATTTTCCTTCGTCAAAAGACAGCTTGAGCCGTGACCCCTTACGTTTAAGCGTATAGTTGCTTGTTTATAATTGGCTAAGTAAAGTTTTTGGAAGATATGTATATTATATTTTTTATCGATAGTCGTCATCCTAAAGATCAAGAAATTGCGGCTCTTTTATTTTTATTTCCTCTAATATTTTAGAAATATTTTTTTTACTTATGAAGTTGACATTTGTACACTTCAATGACTGACTAGCTTGTTGCCTTCGTACTTAATGAAAAAGAAAAAAAACACTTCTATATCTGTCATTGTCAAATCAAATCAAAGTAAACAAACAATTCAATACAACGGCTATTTTCTGTTTGCTTGTGTTTCATGTGATCAGTGTTTTTAGAAATATTTTTAACGATCTCAGAACGAACTCTGGACTTTCGTTTTGCCGCTTTGCTTTAAGAGCTTTGCACGATATTTGGTCTAAGATTTATTTTCGAACCCTTTGGCACTTCTTCTTGGACACCGATTTCTTCCTTTTTCGACGACTCTTGCTCTGCTTTTTGATAGCCACGAGAGCACTTTTGAATTGTACAATCCACGCAATGAATTCAGGCAATCCCACACGGACTGTGGAAATGGAGTATTACAAAGATTTACTTGAATTTACTTATTTGAATTAAACCGTTTGTTTACTTTGATTTGATTTGACGTTGACAGATATAGAAGTGACAGTTTTTTTTTCTATTTCATTAAATACGAAGGCAACAAGCTTGTCGGTCATTGAAGTGTACAAATGTCAACTTCATAACTAAAAAAAAGATTTCTAAAATATTAGAGGAAATAAAAGTAAAAGAGCCGCAGTTCTATGATCTTAAGGATGACGACTATCGAAAAAAAATATAATTTACATCTCTTCCAAAAACTTTACTTACCCAATTTTCATAGTTGTAATGTTTAATTTGGTGATGATCGACTAAGGCTTTTAAAGTTTAAACGTTGTGAAAATTGAATTGTTTCCCGGCTAGCCGCACGCCTAGCGCGGTTGCGGTGCAAGGTGTGTTTGTGACTTGACGGGGGCGCTAACACACAACAAAAAGCATATACACCTTTGAAACTTGTATACTTATGTTACCTTTTGGTTTTGGAGGGGACAAACTGATTTAAGCGCCCATTTGGGGCGGTTTTGAGGTTTCGGTGTGGAATGGAACCTGGAATGCGAAGGTATTGGGGAGCATTTAATTTTATTTTGGAGTTTATAGGTGGCAAGGGTGAAAACTATTTCGGTTTTAGTTCATATAAATTTATCACTTTTTGATATGGTTGAAATATCATATATAAACTTAAGTATTATTGTACCTAAGTACTCATTATTAGATGGACACGTACAATTGCTGCCACTTTTAACCTAACTAATAGCAGTTATTGCAAATAAAAATTAACTACGGAATTCTTAAATTATGAGGTTTGCTTATTAAGTACATTAATTAAAAGGCTATTAATAAGTACGTATTATCTTTAAATTTAGCAATTTCATTTACCCCAAAAACTGTTAAACAAACTAATTTGACAAGTTCTCGTCTCGAAGCGATAGCTTTTTTACCATTAAGTACTTATTGAACACCCTGTATTTTTATTTTTTATTTTAACTATACGAATTTAAAATAGTTCCAAGAATACAGGGTGTACAATTTAAAAAAAAATTAACATACTAATTGTTTTTAAAGCCCTCTACGATACGTCATAATACCTAATAAAAGCACCACCCCGCTTGGCATATAGCCGGTACGTTTAACATTCGTGTAGTTCAAATATTTTTCTTTGAGGACAAAAAAACAAATTACACGGGGGTCGCATTTCCTTCTCAACGACTTTAGGTAACATTAAATTTGTCAAAGGAATCCCTGAAAACGTTTAAGTACCCGTTTGAAGTGCGGTTTCCGTTTACCTTCATATTTGATGTTGATGTCATAAGTACATAATCTTCACTTTTGTACAGTCAAACCAAGTGAATGTTGATTTTGGCGTGTTATTTTAATTCAAAAGTGGGATTAAAGATCTAGATTGGTCTCTTAAAATTTAAATATGACAATTGATGTTTTTTTATGCCTGGCATATTTTTTTGACCCCCCGCGCAGACAGAGTTTATCTGTAAGTATATCTGTATATGGAATCGCAGCTCTCACACAAAATAACCAAAAAGATCGCAGATCTGCTTAGCTAGTTTAAGAAATCCAGTTTAATTACGATCATAGCTAGGCTGAATGAAAAACAGTTGGGCTTCTTAAGAGTTATCGACTGAAACGGGACCGCTATTTTGTGGGTTTTTAGTCATTGAGTAGCAAAGTATTAGACTGCCATAGTAACTATTAGTGCTTTGTACCTTCTCAATTAGGTAGGGTTATAGTGACCTCCGGGCGTACCGTGGTCATGACTTATCAAGCTAATAGCTTTTGCCCACGACTCAGACAGCATATACGTTAGTTATCACTATTCCTTAGGGAAATATTAGATAAGTAAACCGTTTCTGTAGGTGTCCCAAATTTTTCGTCGGATGAGACGTTGAAAACATGAAAGATGGAAAAAATAAAAAAACAAAAGACAGGAATAAAAAAAACTTTTTCTGTCAGTAGATATTTAGAAAATAATAAAATGGTAGGAGGTGGGAGCGTATGTAGAAATGATTTCTGAATTTTTAAACGTGCTACGAGTACTAGCTAGAACCATTTTATGCCTCAATGGCTTTATTTTTAGAGAAACCGTGTTGTAAAATCTACGTTAAGTCGAAAAATTTGGTGGATAGTTTTCTAGAGGTAGGTAGGGTTATAGTGACCTCCGGGCGTACCGTGGTCATGACTTATCAAGCTAATAGCTTTTGCCCACGACTCAGACAGCATATACGTTAGTTATCACTATTCCTTAGGGAAATATTAGATAAGTAAACCGTTTCTGTAGGTGTCCCAAATTTTTCGTCGGATGAGACGTTGAAAACATGAAAGATGGAAAAAATAAAAAAACAAAAGACAGGAATAAAAAAAACTTTTTCTGTCAGTAGATATTTAGAAAATATGGTAGGAGGTGGGAGCGTATGTAAAATGATTTCTGAATTTTTAAACGTGCTACGAGTACTAGCTAGAACCATTTTATGCCTCAATGACTGTATTTTTAGAGAAACCGTGTTGTACTCGTAAAATCTGCGTTAAGTCGAAAAATTTGGTGGATAGTTTTCTAGAGGTAGGTCGTTATCACATTGGTTTTATTTCAAGGCAAGTGTTAAGTTTGAAGATTGATTTTAGTTTTTTTTTTATAACACAAACAGTTACTAAAGTATAGCCAAACCAAAAACACATGTAAACTTTTCATGTTACTAGCGAAAATGGTTGTAGGTAAGTTTTAAATTAGTTTGATGTTTATTTGATATAAGAATAAACTGTGTTATGCCATAGTGCAAACATTTAGTAATTTAATAATTTTAACTGTTTTCTTTTTTTTATGTACGCCGCAAGGCAGGGCGTTGAGGTAGCTTAACCTAATCTAAGAACTATTATTATTATTACTAGTATTTATTTCGTTGTCTAGTACCCATAGTACAAGCCTAGAGCTTAGTTTGGGACTATAGGTCAATTGGTGTGACATTGTCCCCTTATACTTATACTTATACTTATACTTATTATGTATACTTACCTATGTTTCACAAAAGAAATTACTTACTTACTTACTTACTTACAGTATCTAACGATAGAGACGCATTGAGCGACAAGTGAGAAAATACAACCTGTGCTACAGATGTAGTGCAAAATGATTTTCCTTCGGGAAAACTCGGATCTCAATCGGAATACGATGGCACCCGAACTGTCAATCAATGATTGTATTAAATGAGTGACGTTTTCATGTCCATTAAAATGGAACTTTATTGTTTAGTGTCAAATGACAAATGCTGTCATTTGTCACTTTGTCATTTGACACTAAACAATAAAGTTCCATTTTAATGGACATGAAAACGTCACTCATTTAATACAATCATTGATTGACAGTTCGGGTGCCATCGTATTCCGATTGAGATCCGAGTTTTCCCGAAGGAAAATCATTTTGCACTACATCTGTACCCGTGCAGAGACGAATAAAGGATACTTTTTACTTTAGAGAATTCAATAGTTTATTAGGGAATCGCGATGAAACTATTTTGCACGGACGGAATCGCGGTTAATCTACCGCTTATAAATAAGCCAGATGGTGAGACTGTTTTTTTTATTAACCTGTACCCTTACCATGAGTTACGAATACCGTACTCGCTAGCGAGTCGAATGCTCTGTCCCTTGCACTCTGTAAGAATACTGCGAGGTCTGCGAGGGACATAGCATTCGACTCACTATCGAGTACGGTAATTGACAAGATTTCATATTTTCAAGACTTTAATTTTATTCGTTTTATAGATATTGTTTGGAAGGAGAAAGACACTAATAGTTTTAAATTTTCTCTAGAATGAATAATTATTTTATTATTCATTTATTAAGATGTACTTATTCTAAAAGGGCGTAACTTCATTTCTACGACACAATGGACATAAATTACGTTAGTCCAATCTGTATATAAAAAAGTATCATGTCAACCGATAAAGGGCCACTTGCACGAAAAGTTTAACCCTGGGTTAAGACACTAACTCGAGTTAAAATTACAGTTTTCGTATGAATCTGATGTCTACTAACTCGAGTTAGTGCCTTAACCCAGGGTTAAATTCTGCGTGCAAATGGCCCTAAGTCTCTATCCATCTGTCAATAGTGTCAATGTCTAATTTGAAGTATGACAGCTTTTTTTCTCGTGAAAAAGGCAATGGTATTATATCTATTCAGGCATAGTATTGGTAAAACTCGATATTTTTATTAGCTTACTTGTAATTTTGAAAAAAAAGAAAAATAAATCTAAATAAATATTTTGCCGTGTTCAGGAGGTAAACCCTTAAATAAAAAACCCTTTCGATTCGGATGGTAATTTGCAGGTGTCACCAAAATGAAATGTTGTCAATTGTTACTCACAGTAAGGGTACTGACAGCTGTAACTTTGGATGCCACTCTTACATATTTCTTCATACATTAGCCCCAAATTTAAGTCAAAGTGAAAGATAGTTGTGTTTTTATGATTAACCTGATGATAACCAACTTAAAATGCCACTCTATCGTTCATAACGTAAAAAGTTGAGTCGTTCGCCATTTAACGCGATAAGCAGTGAAGTGGCGAGATATTGCCTCCCGCGGCTCTCATAAAGAAATAAGGCTTTCTTTGTAGGGAATTTCAAAGGCTTTTAGTTTATTATCCCAGGTTATGAAACTACCGGTGCACCGGCGCTTAACTACGTGTGCAAATAACAAGCGAGTTGCGTCCACGATTTGTTAAATTTAAATACCGAAGGAACAGTTACTTTAGCTCTATAGTCTGTGCCAATTGAGATTGGCAAAGATGTAAACAACCAAACGAACCAATTTACCATTATTACTCAATAATCACGTGCTTTTAAAGATCAAGTGAGACCTTAACAATCATTTATACACTTGAACTTGACTTACACATTTTATGAAAATCAGTTTAGCCGTTTCAAGAGATATGAGCTCTAAAAGTAATATTGAATAGTTATAAAATAAATATCAGGGGACGATGTCACACCAATTTACCTAGTCCCAAACTAAGTAGGTACCTACGCAGGGTCACTACTACTAACCCAGCGCGTCGTCAACTAAGTAGGTAGGTATAGTAGTTTCAAACGTTATTATGTGATAACAACCGACATAACCGCTTAAATCCTTTAACTTCACGCCAGCGTTATGGCTCTGAACAGCGGATTTATTTTGTGTTAAAACGAAAAAGTTTCAGCATTCAGTGTACAGATTTTGTGGCAGCCAACTTTGCTTTATTAATATAAATCATACCTATTTTAAGGTAACGCACTATTACATGGGTTTTTTCAATTTACTCATTGCAAGAAAACCTTGACGTTTGTACCTACCGAAATCATACTAATAAGTGAAGTCTTCGTGTGCACACATCTTGTGCTTTGTCACTATAACGTAATTTAAGAACTACTGTGGGGTTATTATGACGTACCTATCTGTGCTATTCATTTTACACTGAGAGAAAAGGACAGAGTTATGTAACTGCCGTAGCTCCGTCCTTTACGCTCAACGTAAAACTAACTGCATAGCCATCGCATAATAACCTCCCTGGATACCACCTGGACACCAATCTGTCAAAGGCAGTACCTAAAGTGACGAGGTACAGAATTTATCAGGATGACCTTACCTACGTTATAATATACCTACATATAGTAAAGTGCTTTATTTTATTTGATTTTACTTTATTTTATTTTACTTTTGATTAACTCTTCAGAACTCTTTGGTATTCCGGACCAAAAGTGTAATAAGGTGTCCAAGTGTTATTGAGTTTTTTCGTTACAAACATAGTAAAATACGAATCTTTCCTAGCTTCATAATAAATTAGTGTAGGTTAAAAAATGTGTTAACAACGCCATCTACCGTAACATGTTTTAACTAAGAACTCGCTTAAGTCTGCGTTTAGACTTGAAACTTGGTTTAACGAAGATACAGTAACCAGCAAATAGTTCGTCGCTTGTCCGAGAGATGGCGATACGATTCTGAAAAAAAACATTTACTTCATTATAATTATACAATGGTACCTACCTACTTCAATTATAGAACACGTAATTTTACGCGATGCACTTAGAACTAATCTATATAACAGTACAAAAACTAGTTGGTGTGCGAGTTTCGTACTGCCTAGAATGAAGTTAGTGTTGAGTGTCACCGGTAGATGGCGATTCTAATCGTAATCGTTCGTTGGGTAAATTATAATATGAAAAGTTTTAGGTATTGTTCTCATACTGTTATTCCAATAAAAACTATACTTTATAGTAACAACCCGTAAATACTATACAGATATTCCCAAAAAAAGATTAATATTCTGAATCAGAAGTAAATATGTATTACGTAGTATTTTTATGCCATAGACGATCATAAAAAAACAACCAAGTGACACAAGCTCGGCTGAAGAAAGGTTTTGCTTTACTATATGCCTGAAAACATAAGAAAAAACTAAGAAGAATTTCAAGTTTTGCGCTAGATAAACATTAATTTCTGAACTAAAAAATGGCTAAGATTTAATTTTGCTTATAAGCGGCCGGTTTTTCACTTTACTCGAAAATATCTCAACTCCTTTAAGGCCCACTTGCACGCACCAGAGTTAGCCCTTAACCCAGAGTTAAGCGTCTACTTTTGTACGTGGTTTGCCGCCTAACCTCGGGTTAAGACGCTAACTCTGGTTCGCGCAAGTGGGCCTAATATTGTTATCGTAACATTAACGTTACCTACTAAAGATCGATTCGTAAACATTACGATAGGTAGCGATGAAGTTAAAAAACAAATTTGAATAGAAAACTGCACAATTCTTGACTTAAATTGGCTACATTTTATCTTGAAAATAACACAGTTCTCGCGGAAACCACGATAACCGAATATAATGTGACCTGATTTGCAAGCAAAAGCTTATCACTACATAGTATAAAACAAAGTCGCTTTCAGCTGTCTGTCCCTATGTACGCTTAGATCTTAAAACTACGCAACGGATTTTGATGCGGTTTTTTTTAATAGATAGAGTGATTCAAGAAGAAGGTTTTTATGTATAATAAATTCTGTTTTATATACGGGTGTAACTGGAAACTCACATAAACCGAAGCGAAGCGAGGGCGGGTCGCTAGTTCATTAATAAACTAGCAGCCCGCCCTTGCTTTGCTCTTTCATATTATTATATGTTGAAGTAATGTAAGATGCCATGGTAGTTTTTCTGATCAAGTGTAAGTTGTTCGTAAAATTTAATAATACATACATACATACTGTTTCCCAGAGCAGTAGGCAGAGACCATTTCTTTATTTCATAATGAATATAGTATCATTATTATAATATTTATTTTATCGAAATTCATCGATGTTGTTTTTAGATAGGTACACATCAAGTCTGCCTGGTCATCTATTGAGAGATGTTTATTAAGTAACGGTATAGGTACATTCTTGACAAAAATAATCTTCACCTCGTCAATCATCAAATTCATCAATCCTCATATTTATTATTTACTTATACAGCGCATGGTTTACTTACAACATTAAGCGCGTTCCAGAATTTTATATAAAACATTTTTTTAATACGAATCGAATAGCGAAATACTCTACTTAAAGATCTCGGTAGACACTTCGCTAGCGTGTTTCTTAACGTAACAGCGCCATCTAGTGAACTCACTAGTAAACTGGTAGGTAGATAGATAGATAGATAGATAGATACATAGAAGTAGGTAGGTACATGGTAGGAGAAGTAGGTAGATACATGGAAACAAAAAATAAATGAATTGGAATCAAATGCAATCCATAAATAAATAATAAATTGGTTTTTTTATGCAGATCGACTCAGTTTTATATTAGGATCATTCCGATTTAAGCAGTCATAGGAATCATTCTAGGTTGACCCACGTACAATAATTTACGGTCAATATTATTATCACTAAGTACAGTCAACAGCATAAATAAATAAGTGATAATTTCTGTACCTTGTCACTTTCAATCGTTTAACAATTTTGTATAACATTTCAAACACGACGTTAAAGTGACAAGGCACATAGTAAATGATCACTTATGTATGCTGTTGACTGTACCTACATTTAAAAAACAAAGTCCCCCGCCACGTCTGTCTACTTGTATGTTTACGTTAATCTCAAAAACGAATTAACGGATTTTCATGCGATTTTCACTATCAATTAGATATGTTTTCACAAAAGGTTTTTTTGTATAATAAATTGTGTGGTTTTTTTGTATAATAAATTGAAGCGAAGCAAGGACTAGTCGCTAGTTAGTAGATAAATTATGATATTTAATATAATGACTAAAATTTAAAGGTATTCAACAATATGGTTAAAAAAAATATCACATAAGTAGTACAATAATAAAAATGATAGTATTATACAACGTGTTACAAAATACCCCGTAAAAAATATAATAAATCATCAAAGCCAAAAATATTGTCAACCCTAGTAAGCTGTCATGTCAGGGAACCGGAGTTAGCATAGATTATTTTAACAGAGTGGCCTACCTACCAATTTAATAATTTTGTCAACTTTAATGGTTTCAAAGCCTTATCCCGAGCGAGGTTGTGCATTGAACAAAGCGGAGCTCAGTTTGAGCCGTTCCTGTAAATTTGACGTTCATTACGAAAAAGTAAGTGTTAGTTTAGGTTTCTTCGTTAGGTTAGGTCTTTTAAAATCTTCCAAAACTCGACTTGTAATATCTATCTAATCGAATTCTGTACATTTTGTTAGTATGTCTCTTGATGGTTTCAAGAATTAGGTAAAAATGTACTTACATAAACATTCTGCGTAGTTTACTCTTTAATTTTCTGAAATAGGGTTTGCACATCAATAAAAACAATAATAGTTTTATTTATTTTGCCGGTAGGTCATACGGTGCTCGTACGGTTCTCAAATATTGTAAACGGACTTGTTATAAGGCACCATTTAACCCCCTTTCGGCTTTACGGGTATTTTTGTAACACCTTGTATGCGCAGGATCATTAAAGACAAAATACTTTTATGAGCAGAAACTTTATGCGTAAAATGTTATGACAATCGAAATTATGACAATAGTTGTTATGCGACTAGAGGAAGACCCAGGCAAGTACTTAACTATTCTGCCCTCCTAAGTCTACATGCAGTAACTAATAAACCTTATCACTTACAAAATAGAATTGGATCTGCTTTTGTGAACGAATTTGAGATACTGCTTATACGCTTATGAGGACCATATTACTCTGTGGACCCCACACGGCTTCCTTCGTCGTCTCTGACAATCGGCATGACACACGATTATTGAGCAACGTCCCGAACCGGGCCATGAGAACGATAAACTTACAAAATTATACATTTCAATTAGTTTTATTTACAAAGCGTGACCCGTGGGAGTTTACATCAAAAGCGAAATAGCAGAAATAAAAGTAAGGTCGCTGTGATAGCATCTCGTCTGTCAAGGAGACTGTATACCCACTTCGCACTGGCGACTCACGATCAGTTTTAACTGAACAGTTTAAATTGTCATTTAAAACACGCTTAGTACCAATTTCACTGTACGTTTTTAACCACTTAACAGACGATTAGAGCGTTAAAAACTGACAAAATGTATGAACTAACACTCGATTAACATTGATTAAATTTCACATGGTTTGGTGACATTGGTACTTAGGTTATAGTTCAGTAAAAGCTGCAGTCCTATTGCCTAAATACTCACACACTATGACACTCGAAAAAAAGGTTCATGACTAGAGGAAGACGAGAAGAGAACTCTACGAAGTATCACTGAGTTTCGCGTTTAGTTTAATTCACATTTATTTTGAAGTCGGTCGAATCGACTGCTGCTGGTCGAGAGTAGCGGCCTTAGGGTGCTTTTCTACCGAGGATACGAGGAGACGAGGCAAGGCGAGGCGTGAATTGAAATGTCCCTGGCTCATTTCCACTAAATATTAGCATCGCTAGCCATCCCGTTCTTGTAGTTGATTTCAATCGAAATGACAAGGTTGTTGTCGTGAGCTTGCACGAGACAACGCCTTCTTGCAAAGTATCGTAATCGTAAATCGTATACGAGTAAGTCTCAAATTATTGGACTAGTCTTACTTTGTGTTACTTCGACATAGTTCTTTATCATAATAATTAATAATACACACATTAAATACATATACTGTTAATCTCATCACCCTTTCATTGCATCACTCAGTCAGGTAAAGATAAAAATAAAACTATTTTAACCTTACTTACACCAAAGAATCATAGATGGCGTTAGTTGTACACATTTGTATACAAAAGCTCGGTGTAAGAAATGTTTTATAAACGATATTAATTATTAAAAATATAGTGTTTTTTACAGTTCCAGCCTCCGGATGTTAAGTGGGATCTGAGACCCATAAATATTTTCATTCTCTAGGTTATATAATCTTCAGACTGCGATCCTAAGACCGGAAATGCGTTGCCAACCCTATGTGCAAGGTCCCTCCGGATTGCTACCACCACCTTATTCTTTAACCTACCGCAAAGCAGTACTACAACGCATACTTTAACTAAAAAAGGTTTATAGTGCGTTTATTAATACGGGGGTGGTCTTATCTGAGTTGTTAGACACAATAGACTTATTATTACGTGGCTTACCTACTTTTTTTATTTTTGTTACGTCCTCGAAGCGAGGCAGCTATTTTGGTGACCATAGCTCATATCTAAGTTTTTAGTAATTGTAGCAATCATTCTAAGAAGACAATATTGGGTAAATTATTTTAAGATAAATAATGTTATTTTTTGAAACAATGGTATAGACAAGCTATATTCACTGCATAAAATTATTTAGAAACCAAAATTTGAAACAAATAAAGAATTTTAAGTCTTAATTAACTCCGTATCAGTCAATTACTAGAACAAACAAAACGAAGACACGATGGTGCTAATCATAAAATATCCTTGACGGACCGATATAATGATTATGATTGAATATTTAAGGAACGTATTCTAATTTCCAATAAATATACACATTAAACATAGAAATAATAAGAGATATTACACTAACCACAAATGATGTTATATTTATAAGTCTACCAATAAGTAAACAAGGCTAACCAGTAACTAAGTACCTAACGATACTAAGAAATATCCCTAGTAACAATCTTATTCCCACACAAAGAATGTGACCTCGCCTTGTAAAAAGATAACCACCTTAAATCAACTTTACTTTTTTCCACACCGCTAAATAAGAAAATACCTAAGTCAAATACGAGTAACCTTAGCGTGACTCCGACCGAGTACCTCACACATATGACATTGCGAAAAAACTTTTTGCAAAAACAGAGACAAGCTGCCTTTGTGTACGTCTAGTCGGCAACCTTGGAGTGATGAACGGCTTTTTAGCGGAAAAAAAAATGGCGTCCGGTGAATTTACCTAAGTTTTTGCTGGTGGTTCTTAGAAGCGACCTAAAACCTTAGGTATTGCATTCCTGGCTGGTATTATAGCCAATATAAAAGGCTTAGATGCCATAATTTGTGAAGATAGCGATCCAATGGCGATGTCTTACGCAATTTCTTAGTTTAGATTCAAAAGAATTTACTAATTAATTTAATCTTTCTAGGAAACTTTCGTAATGTTTTTGGGCGTCGCTTATTTTAACCATAAAACATCAGGAATGAGCTCACTTTGGACATAGAGGTCAACAGTAGATATAACACTTGGGAGTTGTAATACTTCTACTCCGTTTTGTTTACGTACGAAACCAGATTGTTTTTTCGAATGTCGTGTGTGGATGTGAGTCGACTTTTCTTTAAATTTTGAATGATATTGACTGCACCTAAAAAATAATCCTAAAAGCCTCCAAACTCAAAAGGACGCGGCAGACAGTAGCCAATTTTATTAACAACTAGCGCAGCTTTTTCAAATATTTGATCTGTAAGTAACTTGATTAACCTTACATAATATATTGACAAACAATTCATCTGAAGAGCTACTTATAACATCTTTGCTATAATTATGTTTGCTATTAATTATGCACTTCTTGTAAGTGCATTTTAATAAGAGTATTAGCTTAATCCGCGCACCGACAATGCTTAATGTGAAACCATTAAGTGGTGGGTCTCCTTGCGTCCTACGCATCTATTTGTAGGGCTGCTCCAACTTCATATTGTTAAATTAACTATACTATATTTATTTATATAGGTACCTACTTAAATAAATATAGACGAGTCAAAACTCGTGCTCCTGTCAAAAACTGTTCTGTGAGTTATCAATGTTCTGCTTCTATCACATGGATTTGTTTGTTTCCATATTGTTAAATACCTAGACAAATGGAGTAAAACTTATGATTTGTTTATCTGCCAGTCAAAAAGTGATCGAAAATGGTTTGAAGACTATTGCAACGTCTTAACAACAAGATAAAAAAGTTCATAATGCATTATATTATTATCCAAGATTTGAAATTCGGATTAAACAAAGGCAAATAAATCTCAAACAATGTTATAGGACCGAAGCAACGTATAAGTTTTCCGGAAATATGTTGATGTTTTAATGTCTGCTTTGGGTAGGCAATATCAAAACAACAAAAGCACCAGAAAGAAGGTTATTTTTTGTGTAATAGTTCATATTTCAACAATTTACGTACCTATATATTCGTGACACAAATCCACTGTACGTAGGAACACCTTTAAAGTTTTATAGAAAACTGTGAATAATAAAATTTAGAATTTAGATCGCGCTCCGTCTGACCTCGGTCCTGAGGCCTCTAGGAATTACAATATTATTGGAACATTGGAAAACCTTGATCTACTAATGTGCTAACCCAATGACTATATGAGCGTTATGGCGGAAGTTTTTTCAAAATGTTTTTACATATCCAGAAATACATATAATTTGGTTTCTACGTTGATATTATGATTTTGAGCCAAACCTGGTGACTCATATCGTCTAATAAAAAATACAAAGCGTCCATGTACCCAACAGATGGATGATAATGGCCAAAGAATTGTCAAATGGTGACATCGGAATCCAGTTTAGGTATGCCTCACAAGGTGGAACGACGACCAAAGGTGATTCTGTCAAACCACTCACTTTAAAATACGAGATAAGTTATTAACTGGTGAGTCTAAGTTTTCTCGTCATTATTAACATTTTAATGCGAGTATTTTCAATTTGGTCGCAGGTTTCATGGCCCCTCAAAACGATGGCCATCATCACGGCCATTTTTTTTCATAGCATTGGGTAGGCAAACGAGCACACAGGCCACCTGATGATAAGTGGGATTCATGACCCATAGACATTTACATTTCAAGAGTACGATCTTAAGACTGCAATCTTAAGACCGCAAATGCGTTGCCAACCCTGACAACTATGGACTAAAATGGAATACATCCATACTAGTAATTAACTCACTGTGAGCCACATATTCTTGTATCCCGCTCATACGCATTACTCCGTCCCTTACGCTGGTCCATGATGCCATCGTGTACAAGGGTCATGCCAAAGCAGCTTGGCGAAAACGGCAGGAACCAAAGTCTGCCTTACGAGCTTACAAGGGATCGGGAAGCCTTAGTTCGCTGGTTAACTTCATAGACAAATTGTAAAGTAAGTTGTTGTTGTAGCAGGCATCTACTAGATGCGAGTGGTACGGGCCCGATTAATAAAGCGATCAGAGAAATCCTTTGTCTAGCTGGTGTCTTTTAGCTAATAACATAAGTACTCGTGTAGTTTTGATAGGTAGGTACTTACTTACCCTATTTATTTGCGTAAAATGATTTTCTGTTACATATCGACGGAGGTATTCGGTCTTTTTTATGTTTTTATTGTTATACATACATATATTGTTTTTATATGACTTTTAGTTTCCTAAATAAAGTAAAAAATTCAACAAAAGATTACATCGTTCAAAGGTACCATCTACTGTTTCATCTGTTTCTCATTCAAAAGTTGATCTATCAATCATCTCTCGTAAATGCTAGTCTTTACTTATATTCTACTATACTAGAATTATTTCCATCAACCAAGCTAAACCCAACATGAAAACATTGGACAACATTGTTCGCTAAATAATTATCTGTCTAGGAACCGGCTTCGAAATTTCAAAATGTCGAAATGGTTGTTTCCGACATGAAACTTAATGACATTGTGGTCATTGAGATTAGATAGCATATCCTTGTACACCGAATAATTCGTTCGCTTGTCTTTGAAATGATTAATGATCTAAGATCTAATATAGAGCAATTTGTTGGCAGGAATTTTGGACTATTAATCCGGTTCGCAGTTTGAATACGAAAATGTTTTCTGTTCCTAGAATGGTTTGGATGTTTGAAAGCGGTAAAAGCTTATAAAAAATAAAATTATATTTTTCTTCATATGTCTCTCACATATTTTATACTGAGGAGAGAAATTGAGGTAAACTGAATTTATGAACCAGCATTGTAGATTTTTATGACGATCCTAGCCTTGAAGTCGATTTACGAAACAAAATAACCAAAACACGCTCTGCGGCTTGAGGAAATGTCTAAATACGTCCATTGAATTCTCAACAAACACTATGTTGAAAAAAAATCTACTCATTTATAACTTGATATCTTCAAGATTCCTAGTGTAGCAGCATCTCAGGCCTTTTGTTTTGCACCCCTTTTGTTTTGCGCTCCTAAAAAATAAAGACTACTTTTCTATCTATCTATTCTATCAGATTCGTTGGGAAAGTAAAGGGACTAACCACACATGGTGCGCACAGGACGGAGCAAAGTAAAGGTGTAGACTAAAGAAAAGTAGGTTTTGTCTTAGGATGCCGATATACAACATTCTCCGTCATCTACATTTAAACATCCAAAATTGTAAATATTGTTGCTTGTCTATTAGTTCTTTGTTCGCGACTACAGTAACAAGAATAAGTAAGTAATATGTAGGGCACGCACAAAATAGCATCAGTTACATTGTTATTTACGTCATTACCATTTTATTTAGCCGCCATTACTGTCAAGTGAATAAGAGCTATCAAATCTCGACCCTATGTATATGTAGGTATACTATTTTTTATTCTAATAACTACCTTCGCGATAACTACAATGGAGTTACCTCGAGGTCTAGCATTTCCAAACCATGAAGGCAGGGCTACTTAAATTGAGGTTGCAAGGTTGGGGAAATTCACGCAAAATTAAATAATGAGACGTGAATTTGTGAATCGAAAACCCTATAAAACCCAAATTATACCAACAATTACCGCATTTAGAGAAACATCGCCAACCCTATTAAATCAGGTGTGAAAATGACAAGTTGCCGTCGGCCGCCCTGCCTGTTAATCGGGACCTCATAACAAGGATGATCATCCATTATGCATAATGTTTTCTGTCAATCCGTCCATTGTTCGCTGCACAAATTACCCGCGTAGGCTCTCTAAGGCATATTAAGACGATTACTGTGTAAAATCCGCGAGCAAGGTTGTGTGTGGTTGCCTTATATTAGACGTAATTTAGTTCATGGAAACCCTTTATGTTGTTGCGGATTCGGTTAGATGCATGCGAATAGTGAGGTGGGTACGGTCTGCTTTGTTAGGAATGAAAATCAGTGCAAATCTTGCACTATACTTAAATGGTATTTATTGCATGTATAGGTACAACTCGTAATTTCGAAGTTTAGATGAAAACTTATTGGAGCCAATCCAGATCAGGGCATTCTTATTTGAAATATCGTTAAACCTTAATGTACAAATACATTAGAGTTGAATTTGCGTGTATACGTGTGACAGTGATATAAATTATGTTTCGAAAAATCAAAATAATATCCCTTTCTTATTGTAATTAAATGAAATTAAAATAATGTTTAGCCATTGATTAAATGTTATTAACTGTAAACGAAGCATATTCACATATAAATCAACTTTTCCAAGAATTTAATACTGCAATTCTAGCTTGATTAAATCGCCTTGCATTTAATTAAATTTAATAAACATTAATGGGCGGCGCGATCGTTTGTGTCGAGCTTATAGTATAAGCAGACGTGCGCATACGCATCGAGTGGTACAAAACGAGTATGTTAAAGTATTCATAGTGAGCTGGCGGTAAACAGTTTTAAAAAAGTACGGTGCTTGCGATTTCGTACACATAGAACTAGTTTCCATCTATTATTTCTCGATTTGGTGTATAGATAAAAAAAGTACTTGCTACAAAAACGTGTATTTCAAAGTTACTTTTTATGTTACCTATGCTATTATTGCGTATTTTTTACATCGTAACGCTTTGTCCTAGAACTTTAATTCATTTAAAAAGTGTAGATAAAACCAAGAAACCTTTTTAAACGTTAGTTTTAACGGGTTTTTTTAATAATTTAGAGTGGTCACTGAGACGAATCAACAGAAAATATAAAACGCAGAAGTACTTAGGTACTTAACATAAAGTTCGTGGGAATGTACCCATGTTCAAAAGTAGGTAGGTAAGTAAATTGCGCCAAACCAACGCACGTGCTCCACAAGCCAATTATAACTTATGTATAGTGTAGTAAAAACATATGCATGCCGGTGTGCTATTAGGAGGTACATAATCAAGGCAATTTAGTTTCAATTATAATTTTAATAACTATAAAGTTCATTTTTATTTTAAAATAGCAAGAAGATAATTAAAGGTAACTTTCCTTCACGTTAGATTCAAATTCACACCTACAAAAATCTTCCCATTTTTAGAATGGTGGAACCCGCGAGGATACCCAATGCTACTTTAACTTACTGTTATAACACTGTTTAGTGCGGTGGTTGATGATGTGAAAACCGCTCGCTTCCAAGGTTACGTCTAACAGCTAACCTTCCGAGACGCATTTGTGATTAGACCCGCCAATCAACGTTTCCTAACACAAACCATTACGTTTATACAACACATTACTTTGCTATAGTTTAGCTATAGTCTTCATATTGTTTAAGTGACTAATAATGATTCACCTGCATTTACGACCAAGTGCTTATTTTTTAACCGATGATGATGCACAGACATATTACAGTTAACGTTCCTGTCACAAACATTTTGTACTTTTAGGCTATTTTGATGCTTAATTACAAGACTTTTTTCACTCCTTTTACCAACACTTTTTATTGGTGGTAGGACCTTGTGCATGGTCCGTCCGGATAGTTACCATCATCTCATCCTTTAACCTACCGCCAAGCATCATTCTCATTGTTGTGTTCCGGTGTGGGGTTAAGACATCCTGTGGCATTACTAAAACTAGAGGTATTCCATCTTAGTCCTCAGGGCTGGCAACGCATTTACGGTCTTATGATTACAGTCTTAAGATTGTAGTCTGGAGATTGCAAATGTCTAGTGCTCGTTTACCTTCTCCATCCCATTGAGAAAACACTAGATTAAAAGAGAAGATAAGTAATAATAGTTAAATTAATCTTCATGCGCAACAATAAAAAACACAAAGAAGATTGTGTATTTCTGTGGAAAATAATTGTAAATAACACATTTAAGTTTTACTGATGGATACCAGCCTAGGCTCTCGTGTCGAAAAAATCTGATGGTAAAAGGGCTATAGGAGCTCAACATTTGACCGCCCTCATTTTCTTAAAAGGTTTGCAACAAACCGAACCCCTTCTTGAGATACCTTTATACGATCCGGTATCCTCAAGCTCGCTTTTACCACACTTACATTCAACAAAAAAATAATATCGCAAATGTGTGCCGAGACTATAATTTACGGTGCACTCGTTCACCGAAAATCAGTTAAGTGATAAGTAATTTACCAAGTTGAGAAAAACTCAGAGTTGTGACTCCATGACCCTATGTTTAGGACGCACATGCCCAACCAAACAGTTATGCTACAACGGCTTCTCATCTTACTCGTCCTTATTTTACTTGTAATAAAGTAATAGATCGGACTTAAAGAAGGGAATACGCTTGGAAACGTAACATACGACCTTATTCGTTCCTCACAATAATTCTACGTATAACAATTATTTCAAGGGAAATTAATTTATGCGTAAGATTGTTAGAGGTGTTCTCCTCAAGGTTCTCAGAATAACCAGCGCAATTCCAACAATGAGTGCGAAGGAAGCGTTTAAAGCAATTAAACAAGCGACAATCTGATTACTCTTACGAAACAAATTGTACAGAAATGTTTAGGATTCAGCATCAAAAATGATTACCAAGTTAAAAAGATATTATCTGAATCCATAAAAAGATGACAATCGCTAATCATTCAATCTAACGGTGGCACTTTTCTTAGAATTATTTGCTAAATATTGTTCTCACATCTCTCACATTTTGGCAAAACACATGAAAGAGATTAGACAAAAACATCAGCCAAATGATAGGGTGGTAGGACCTTGTGCAGGGTCCGTCCGGATCGCTACCACCATCTTATCCATTAACCTACCGCCAAACAGCAGTGTTCGCATTGTTGTGTTCCGGTTTGGGGATAAGACAGCCGGTGAAATGACTAGCATAGAGGCATTCCATCTTAGTCCTCAGGGTTGGCAACGCATTTGCAGTCTTAGGATTGCATTGCAGTCTTGTGAATGCGAATGTCTATGGGTCACAGTTTCCACTTACCATCAGGTGGCCTGTGTGCTCGTTTGTCTTCTCTATGCCATAAAAAAAAAAAAAAAAACATCGTCCACCAAGTTACCTGCAACGGTATTGAATTAACTGTTCAAGCTTGCCAAGTTTCAATTAAACAAAAGAATGGAGCTATGGGAATCATATATCTCTGCCTCTACAGATTTTAACAGTCTATTGTTACGTTCATGTAATCCTATGAAAACTGAGAAATGGACGGAGATACTTGACAAATACACATATTCTCATAATATAATTATCATCCAAATTTAATCGTGGTTATAGAAACTTTAAGGCCCACTTGCGTGGTAGGCGGCAAACCACGTACAAAAGTAGACGCTTAACTCTGTGTTTAAGGGCTAACTCTGGTCCGCGCAAGTCCGCCTAATTAGACTCAGTTTGGATTTGGATTTAACCCCTCGTATGCGGGAGGTCAAAAAAGTACCAAGCTAGTCTCTTTCGATTACGATATAGTCCGTAAAATTAAGCTTAAAAAAATACAAAAAGATATCCAAATTTTAAGCACTTGAACGGATCCGTGCCTAAGCATACGAAGGAACAAGTATAGAGTTTTTGTTTCTTATATTCAAGAGTGACAGATATTGGCCAAAATGTAGGTTGAGGTATTCCAATAATTTCCTCCACACCACTTTTTCTTTAATTGTTGGAGTTCAAATGGGTGTACTGCCGTTTCGCCGAATTATGTTTCGTCAAATGATTCATTTCGTCAAATGTTTCATTTGGGCAAATGCTTTTTTTTCTAAAACTGTAAATATTTCAGGATTTATTTCAGGACCATCGTGTAGAACCCTATAGGTTAGGTTAGGTTAGTTTTTAAAAAATCCTGAAATATTTACAGTTTTAGAAAAAAAAGCATTTGCCCAAATGAAACATTTGACGAAATGAATCATTTGACGAAACATAATTCGGCGAAACGGCAGAGAACCGTTCAAATGATTTTCCAGTTCTAATTTTATGCTTTACAAACTAGTTTTTTATTAAACATTTTGTCGTATTATTTAAGCCCACCTTTATTAAAACTACGTGACGAACCATTCAGATACGTCTCGTTCCAACTTGACCATTCATTTATTCCCAACAATTTGCATTCATTCATTTGAATGGCGGAATTAGATTTCAACTTGATTTAATATTAATCGTCGGATAATTACTTGCGCTGTCGTCGAGTGCAAACAATCTCTCATTACAACAGGTTGTTACGGTTTCTATTGTAATTTGTACTTTGTCTTGGTACTTTTGATAATAAACGTAAATTATTCTCGTCATCAATTTTATTTTCCTGTTTAGAATGCATCCTGTTGGATACGCGTCGACTAACTTTTTCGTGCAATATTCCGTTTAAATCTGTATTGGTTACAGCAATACGCTTAGTACCTACTCATATAAAGTAAGTGAGATACTTTTGGGTTTGTATATTCTTCTCTCTGACTGGCTCTTATACGCTTATACAAGTCTACCTGACTACCTGACCCCAGGAATCTTTCAAAGAACTACCGCACTGTAGCTAATTTTTAGAAAACATGTCCTTACATGATACCTCGGTCACCGCTTATATCAAATTTAGTTAGTAACGATTACGAGTTATGAGGTCACTGACGGTTATTATTAGGTATCCTTATTTAGTAAAGTCTAGTCTGACAATTTTTCCACTGCATTCATTGATCGCACTTTACTCGATTTTCGAAGGACTCGGGTTTTTACCTATCTTAAGTTCGAAAAACGTTTGCCCGGATTTTCATTTGTCCGAAAATTATTTTTCTCTGAAACCGTTTAACTTTCCTGAATTGTTATAAAAGTGACCTAACATAACCTACAGGTTCCGTAGTCATCTCCTAAAACATTTTGAAAAGTGAATGGGTTCAGAGAAAAACGATCTTCGAACAAATGAAAATTCGCCGGCATAAGTGTCTCGAAACATGGATAGGTTACCGTATCGTAACAACCTGTGGATACAGTTATTGTGTCTATCCTTGGTATGTTTTCAATTGATGGTATACCGGAAAAGAACCTGATCTGGATCAACAATAAACTGCATTACTAAGAAACGACGATCAGGTCCTATAACAGATTCCTACATATTTTAATGTAGATCAACACTCATAACAACTCCTATTTTATCATCGTTTCGCAATCTTAATGGGTAAGTTAGTTAATGCGTCCACTTTTCTTGTTTCAATGGTGCGGAAGCTAAGCTTCCATTTTTGCATATGATTAATGCAACTTCTTTGTTATTTGTATAATAGAAATCCTCTGCAAGGTCGTTCGGCTATTAAATACGGTGGTACCATAGTTGATTCTTCTTGGCACTTGTTATTGTATACTAAGTAGCATTTTCTTTCGTTAGTGTTACATTTCACAGTGTCTATAATGTATTTATTTAAAGGATATTTATTTGTATTTTTAGATTGTTGAATTCAGTTTGCACCGTCTGCCTATTTCTTTTGTGTACCTTTAACCATCTCTTGTTTGTAAGGTTTTCTGGAAGAGATCGCTATTTAGCTATAACACCGCCTGTTAACTCACTATGTAAATAGTATTTTTTCACCCGTTTCTTGCTGTATGTGTTCATAATGTGTTTTGTTCATATGACGTTTTTTTTCTGATGCCGTCTTTTTTATTGCTACCTGTTTTAATGACCTTACTCCAAGGAATATAAATTCAAAATCTTTCATACACATACATAATTTCACGCCTTCATTCCCAGAGTGGGGTAGGCAGAGCTACAGAATTACCAACAACTGTAAAAATTTGTTGACAATTCTGTGACCACATTTTGCACAATTAGGCTAATATGTTTACCAGTGTATTTGTATCCTTTAAGTAGTCACTCAGTAGTATCCCCTTGGTCGCCTCTTACGACATCCATGGGAAGACATGAAGTGGCACTATTCTAACCCGGCAAGCACACGGGATCAAAATCTTAAGTATGGAAATATATTAAAAGTATAGATTTTTGTTGGTAATAATTAAATGATTTCATTTTATGTCGCAAAAACGCAATGGGGAATAGCATGACAAGTTTTTTTATTACGCATGATTGCATAGTAGACCACCTTGACTCTTTTAAAGTCTAGGTATATTTTAGATTTTCCTTTTAATAGCAAAAAACTCAAGGTTAGAGAATTTAAGGTGAGCCGGTATTAATAATGTGGCTTTTTTGCTTTTTCGTCGTTGTAAAAGTCCGGCTGTGTTAGTTTTTTTTTATATTACCTTTGTCAATACAATAACGCTGATTTCTATAATAAGTGGATTGTTATAAGCCTTCAGTGAATTAAGAGACACCAAAAGAAGAAGAATATAGTATAAAATGCACTTTACCATGGTTTGTTTTATCTTTAGGAGAAAGTAAAATATTTGTTGTTAAGAATCCTCTTATCCCTCTCTTTGCCTCTCCCTTTCTCTCTATCTCTTTATTTATTCTTCCTATCTCTCTCTCTCTCTCTTTTCGTCTCTCTATCTCTTTCAGAGTAATCACCAATTATGGTCTCCCCAGACCTATCGACGCGGAATCGGCTTGAGCCGGTAAGAAAAAAAATTATGTCCGTGCAGTAAGAGTGAAAATGGTATCGCTCGGCTCGGCGCGGCACGGCTCGGCGTTGCGAACGGAACGACGTCGTTTTCGATCTTATTGCGTGGACATAAAACTTATTCTTGCCGGCTCAAGCCGATTCCGCGTCGATAGGTCTGGGGAGACCCACTCAGGTCCTCCGTCAACAGCTTAAATCTCTCCTATTTTAATGTTTTTTTTCTGTGAAATTATTTTAAACAAATACTTAAATACCATAAAAAGGTTATCATAGTTGTTATTTACAACAGACAATAACACCTTTATACAATAACAATACCTATATATCCAAATTATGTATTCAAGTCTTGGATGTTTTCCATGTATTAAGTTTACATATTTTAGCGCGTGCATTTTTAATTTAGCAGCATGGTTTCTGCCGATGGATCGAACGTATAAGGCTGCTTAATTGAAAATGCACACGCTAAAATGTGTTTTGTTCGCTTGAACGGGACTACCTAAACTCGCCGCTGCGATTTCGCTCGTTCGTCCGCCCGTCCGTTGTTTTTGAGAGAATCACTACCCCGTTGTTTGATCAGGGGGGATATTATGACATGGCTATGCAGTTCATTATACGGCGAGCGTAAAGGACAAAGCTATAGCAGTTATATAGATCGGTCCTTTACTCTCAGCGCAAACTGAACTGCAAAACTAATTCATAATAACCCCCAGTAGTTAAACTGTACGAGACCATGTGGAATAAACCTTACAAGTATATAAGTAATCTGGCTAATGCTAAGGATTGTTTCTATTTTCAGTCATTATGTTTTTACCGTCACTATTCGATGGTCAGCTCATTTGCATGCGCTTTTAACGCAATTAATGCTGTAATAGCCACAAACTATTACTGACAATGGTTTTACGTCTGGTTTTCATAATAGTTACAGGCACGCATAGGTTTTTTCCAATGAAGATGTGCACTTACATTACCTATAGGTTCAAGGTAAAATCATCGTCATAAGTAAACGAAGACCTTTGTATAATTCCGGACACGAAAGTAAACGTAAAAGTAAGGTATCATTGGAGGTGCGGTATGAGGTAAGGGACGCGCATCCATTGTATCGGGGCGGAGTCACTAATCGTGGACTATACAAAAAAGTCATAATGTATGGAATTGACATAAGCGCCAATTCGATCGTCCGGAGCTTACGTCAATTATATACATTTTCGTTGATTTTAGTGGCCTGTACACACACAGAATCACGGTCACAGAATGCTTCTCGCCTAGGCTCGTTAGTCTTATCCCTGCTGCATGGGACCAGAGTACTGCTTTGGTATTCTCCTGCGTGTCATAAGAGACTAGTAGAAAAATTGGGACTTACACCGCTCATTGCTAAGACCCGGCGTTGTATATAGTGACCTGTGACATGGTAAGTGCAAAAATAAAGTGTAGAAGGATCCGGTGCAGGTCCTATGTAGATCCCGGGGTCTCCACCATGCAAACACGCTAGCCGCCAGGGAGGTTTTAGTGGTTATTAATCCCACATAACGAGTTGGTGAGAAGTTATTTTTACTATAAATAAATGAGAAAAACTGACTGGTATGTCATAGTCAGGCGGACGACAGACGGACAAACTATTAAGATTGTTAGTTTGACTACTAAAACCCTTTAAAATAGGATCATTATCGATCACGACACGCTGGCCTAGTTGGTAGTGTCCCTGCCTACGAAGCTAACGGTCCTGAGTTCAAATCCCGGTAAAGGCAGATATTTGAGTGATGAACGACAATATTTGTTCCTGAGTCATGGATGTTTTCTATGATTCAAGTATTTATATCGTTGTCTAGTACCCAACGTACAAGCCTAGAGCTTAGTTGGAGACTAGGTCAATTGGTGAGACCTTGTCTCTGTGATATTTATTTATTTATTTGTTTGTTATTACAACGTGCTTAAAATTATAAAACAGGTGTTACCTTGCTAAGATAATTTGATACTTGAAACTATTCACTTAGATCTTGTGATATCTTCAAACGTGCTCATGAATAAACTTATTACCTTCAAGTTTATATTTATCGTTTCTCTTACCATATGAATGTCTTCCTATTGTAACTACACGATCGCTAACGTAATCAATAACTCGCAAGCCAATATTATGTATCTCATTTTAAATTAATGAATATTCATAATCTCTATCATTAAAAATGAATAATCGCAATGCCAATGTTACAAGTTGCTAATATTCATCGACAATAAACTTTTAATTCGCATGGTCACGGAAATTTCATATTTGCCGTGTTGACATAAACATTATGATCTGTCAATGTGTCAATGTCCAATTAATTATAGTCAACGGTGAATTGATTTGTTTCAATTTTGATAATTAGTTGATTGTACTCGATGGACGACCTTTCGATTTAAGCCATGTCAATTTAGTCCTTGATAATTCGTTTCAATGTACCTACAGTCGAACTTAGAAGGAGCTATGTATTTCAGAACCTTTTTATAGAAAGAAAGAAAGAAAGAAAGAAAGAAAGAAAATTATTTTGTCCTGACAAACATAAACAAGAACAGATAAACATGTACAAGGAGAAAATAGCGTAATGCTGGCTTTAAAGTCAGCGCTGGTCTTCCGTTTGGAACCATAGATATTGACTTGCTTAGTTCACTTTTACTTTAAAACTTTACTGCGACAAGGTACTTACAGAAATTTACAGCTACTTCCGAATTCGACTGTATCTACTGTGACATTTCTTAGATATCAAATAGATACTTACTAAATCACGACTTTTTCACATTGCTTTTCATTCAAGGTTGAAGAGAAGTATGAACACTTAACAGTAAATCATTTTATTAGTGTTTGCTCTTTTCTAGTTATTTTATTTGAAAACTCGGGACGTGTTGATGTTTTTTAAAAATAAAATGAAAAGTAATTTACTGTCAAAATCTAAAATTGAAAAAAATATCATTTTATAATGTAGCGAAATATTGCCTAATGGGTATTTACTATATTATTGTAAAGATTGGTTTACTTGATCACAGCGTCAACAGCCTTTAAGTCTTTCTTCCTCAATTCACTTTTTATTATTAGTAAGTCACCAAACATAATGTTTACGTAGGTACTTTATGGTTCCCATGATGTACCTTGTCTCTGCCAAAACCCTGTTCATAAAACTCATCTCTCTCTACCTCGTTCTAGATATTAACCACAAATCCACCTAGAACTTCCTTCACACAACTATAACCATACTGCCCCCATAAGCCAATAGGCAATATCTCAAATTCATTAGCCAAAGCAGATTCAATGCTCTCCCGTATATGGTAAGGTTTCATTTGCTACAGGAGTTTTGTCTGAGATACCGCCATTTGTCTTAGCATAGTAAGACACATTACGCAACATTTAATCTAAACTTGATCTTTGGAAACGAACAATTTCATAATTAGGATCTGTATTACTCAGTAATTACAACAATTCAACTTCCATTTTGACGGAGATTTCTACAGATAATGGTTATTTATGACTGTAACTATTATTAGCATGTCCGATTATGGTTAATTGTTAGTGTTTAAGTTCTTAAAATAATGGAGACAGGTTTTAAGGGTTACGTAGTCAAACTACGAACCCTTATAGTTTCGCCATGTCCGTCCGTCCGTCCGCAGCCTAGCTAGAGACGCTTAGAGCTAGAAAGCTGTAATTTGGCATGAATTTACATACATATTAGTCACGCCAACAAAGTGGTATTTTTTTTAATATATTGACAAAATTACAAAATAGATTGAAAAATATCAATTGAGTAATGAATTATGATGCAATCGAGATTAAAATCAATTCACTTAGTTTTAAATACCAAAAAAGGGAGGTGAAGATAGCCGATTGAAAAAGGTCCGGCTTTTACTTTTGATATATTTTATTTACTGATAATACTCTCCCTCACTTGACGTTGATGAAGTCACTATGGACCAGTAATAAAAAAGAAGATACCAAAACGCGGGAAAACTTAGTGTATGGTTTGATAACAGGCGTGTCTGTATAGGTCATACCTATACATTACAATAATGACATAAGGCTTCCTTAAATTATTAAAAATTATTACTTTAATATGGAATATCCCGTTACAACGAAGCCAAGATAAGATGCTAATAATGACCGTAAGGAGTACTTAAAAAAGATTGAAAAAATAGTGAGATGCATTAAAATTATCTCTAGCCGCAAAAAAAACCAGCAGAAGCCCACACATCCGCTCGAAAGCCTTAATGATGCCACTGGACTAAATCTAGTTTTTATCCGACTATAAGATAGTTTTTAAGTTATAAGAGAACGGTCAGAAAACGATCTCATAGGTATCCATTGATAAAATGTGACTTATCGGAAGAAATAACTGTTTCACACGAACACTCATTGAAACTCCGAATCAAACACAACATTTGTTTGACATTCTATATATGTTGACGACTTGGTATGTTGAGCTAGAAAAGACGATAGACCTTGTTTTAAGAATGTAGAATTGCAAAATTTAAATTCTATCTATCCCATCTTTCTACATAACTTCACCATCTTTAAAATGAGCATGTATTTATTTAACTTCACTTAGATTCCCTACACAAAATCTAGTATAAAAATTTCCACCTTTTGCTTCTTTCAACCCATAATAATCAAGCTCATCATCATAATTTACCTCCTCATCTTTAATAATTCTTTGAGCAGCATCCTTACCACATATTTTTTAGCCTCTCAATTGCTTTATCAAGTACCACGTCAATGTCTGTGGCTCTAAACACGGAAGTCGATTTAGCTTATAATAAGAAAGGGTAAACGTCATGTACAAAGTCTACTAGACTTTTACTGTTTTTCTCATAAACCTCAAAAGATCTGTATCCTTTTTGACCAGGGTAACAGATATTAAGACTGGTCTTACCGCTCTCTGCTCTGCCTTGTGGCCGCAGTTTAGTTTCCGCTGCTTGTCCCTGAGACGCGGTCCCGTTACCGAGACTGGAAGGGCCAGTGCGAGTTTGTACTGTTCTTATAATTGCAGTTAATTCTGCGGTACTGGCCAACCTGAGCGAGGTAAACTATAGGACGGACGAGGAATAAAGGAGCGAGTTTATTGCTCTAAATTTTAATACTGTATTCAGCAGGCTTAATATTCAATGTAGGTAAAACGTTTGACACTTTCTGACCAGCATGTAAGTGTGAGAGTGACGAATGCTTTATCTAGATTTATCCACTGTGATAAAGGCAACCATAATAAGAGAGCAGTTATAGATTTGCTTGGGATGAATCAGGTGATGCACTCTTCTAACTTTTGAAAGGATTTTAAGACTAGTTAGTGATCACTGATCAGCCAATCAGCACCAGTGTTTAAAAGGTCTTTTACAAAATTTTGTAATACTTGAAAGTAGTAAAATTACACAGGGTAATTAAAGTCGTCAAGGTCGTGTTTCAGTCACTTAAAAAAATGAAAATTTGATTACTTATAGTTTTATTATGTAGCATACTAAGCAATTTATATAAGCGTAGCTTTGAAAGAATTAGATTCAAGAGGGGTCTCCTGTCACAGGCATTCTTTTACTTACTAGGAGATCCCAACCTTTGCACAATTTGATGTTCCTAAATTTTAACAAAAATAAATATTTTTCATTTTCTTTTTATTTTCAAGAGAAAAACTTTGTGTACCTATAATCATTTCTGGATAACGAACTTGTGTTACAGAAAACTCACATAAGCGAAGCAACTATTTTATATTTAATTTGCAGTATTATCTTGTCGCACTCTTGTCAAGTCCGCGCAGTACAAACCTGGCAGGACACAGGTGCACGCCGTGGGAGCCTGCCTTGATCTTGAACTACGATTGATTGCCTTTTTATCTATTCAGCTTCTCTATTTTACAAGACATTTACTGCATTGTTATGTTCAATAGATTCTGCGCCTTATTTATTTATTGCAAAGTGCTGAAGTACTTTTCTTAAATTTGGGTCAGTTAATGCAAACATTTTAGTAAAGAGAAATTTATTTTTGGCTTTCTCAGGTACAATAAAACATTTAGGGCCTGTTTCACAATCGACAATTAAATTTATCTGTCACATAAATTTGTCTCTCTCCTTGTCTATTTTCAAGTGTACGACAAAGAAAAGGCTAAACTTATCCGTCAAATATCCTTTACTTGTCGATTGTGAAACAGGCGGTTAGTGTCTTATTAAATCACATGGATTTTGTACTTTATTGATGTTATTCTAAATCTTAATATATTTTTTTTTCATAATTGGGTCTGGTGATAATTTAGTAGTAATGGTAATAATGCAGAGGGAGAGGTGGAAATTATTTTTGGCTGATAAATCACGATTTATGAACTTTTTCCTATATTTCCACCACTAAATAATTATAAATGGTGAAATATTATAGGTAGTGATTTTTATGTCAGGTGGAGTTATTCCGACTGAGGGGTAAATGCGTCATTATCATTAAACATATTTCAAGGGAATGCGATGTTTTAAAACTTTTTTTTGGGTGCTTTTAGTAGTTTAAGCACCAAAATTTATAATAAAGAGAACTTATATAATTATTTAATTGTTAAAGTGTAAAGATAAAGTGCACCATATTATACAAGCTTACAGCTATCATAAACAAAATTTTAAATCACAGACTTAAAATTAAATACAACAGTAAATATGAGGAATATCCCTACTATTTTCAAACAAAGCACTAGGCTTATACTAATGCTTATACTTATACTTATGCCAGCTGTAGGTACACGTTTTCGCTTACAGGAACAAGTGCAACTGGCGCCTATCTATGATACAAATTAAAGTTTTTTTTTTTGGGGGTATTATGTATGATTTTTTATATAATTATGTTTGGTCATTAAATATAAATATATCAATCGTCTAGAAAAGTTAACAATTTTTTTTTTCTCGGCTTTTACTTCCCTACATGGTACTAAATAGACATCTATAATCATGCTTAATTAGAGAAATACCTAATTACTTAAATAAATAGAAAACATCGATTCAGAAGCAAAGGTAATATGTCCCGTTTAATTGACTAAGTACAAAGACAATTTAATTTATTCTTAATGGATCCATCAATGGCAACTAGTTTGGTAAGAATATATCTGCAAAACCGCAGTAAGTACGAGTTTTCTTACGTTTTTTTTTAATTCTTGTTCCTTTAGCCGCATCCGTTGGGACCGTTATGATACAAACATAGATGTTTGAAGAAATAGAGATCAACGAAGATCTGGAATTTGGAGGATTGGAATGGACAAAATATTAGTTATTAGTTAGAAAAGGAAACGCTGCAGTATTGTTAGGCGATGGGCTTGCAACCTTTCACTAATACATTGGTAAACATCTTAATCTAATGTGCAACATGCGGATACAGAATTATCAACAAATTTTTAGAGTCGTCAATTTTGTAGCTCTGCCTACTCCACTCTGGGAATGAAGACATGAGTATGTATGTATGTATGTATTAAGAGTCAAAAAGCAATTTAATTTGGCACTATGAAGAGAAATAATTAGTCTTCTTCTTATATAATAAATGAATACATAGGCATCACAATATATCATACTTTAAAAAAAAACTTAAAATGGTCCCTGTTGAGACTGAAAATTGATTAACACTTAAGTATTGCCTACGTACGTAAGTATTTGTAAAAAAAGTTTACATAAAAGAGGCGTAAATACCCAATGGCGTTTTCTACCAGTCAACCTTCCAAACAGAATATATCAACTGTCGGTGCAAAGAAAATTTATGTTGAAAACCAACTGAATGTATTGGTGTTATGATATGAATGTTGACATTGAATTGATATTCTTGTTATTGACATTGTCTCCGGCATTTCTCACGTTGAGTTCCGCTAGGTCAGTTGCATTTGGTTTCTATTGACTGGGATATGCTAATTCAATTCATATCTAATATTGACATACACCTTAGCTCAAAAACAGTGAATTCACTTGAAAATCAAGACACACACATATTCAAGGTCTTACGAGAGAGCCTAGATTTACTATACCTATCTAAGATTTTTTTTCAATTATTTTAAATATTAGATATTACCGTTGACGTTTCGTTATTCATTTTTCTTTGGCTTCTATGTGCCTATAAGGAACTTATTTTGAAAAATAATTCAACTTTAAAGTAAAGGTTATATTTTTTTAAACAATAATTGTAAAAACAAACGTCGTTGTCATCTGGCAACACTTTTTAGAAAATTCTTTGTTCAGTAAAGAATTAAACAAAAGTTGGTTCTTTTAATACTTTTTCACACAGACACGGAGCATCTTCATTAAAAATACTAGCTATCTCGTTGGTACTTAGCAACTTTATCTTTAATTAAACCTTCGATTTGATCATCCTCGCCTTATTCCGTTGTCGTCTGGAACCAGATTGGCTAGATCTATCTTATCCACTTAATTGCACCCTCCACCTGGTCTCTGCGTATTTTTTTCTTATTTCCTTTTCATGGGAAAAAGTTGGCAACACCTGCATGTAGAAATGCAGTCTCGTTAAAAATGCTTGGTAATTTTATATTCAGTATAAACATAGTTTTATTATAACATTATATATTAGCTGTAAAAATATAGTAATTCAATTCTGACATATATATCACGTTCGTTATAACCTTCTACTCGTATGTGATTAATGGCTCGAGTAATTGTTAATTATCATACATGAGTTCTTATACACGTTTATTAGGTTTCTGCTCCTACACATTCAAGCAAAGACATGCTTATAAATTTCCCTTTCGTTTTTTGAACTAAAAAACAGGCCTTCAGAGGTTTTAAATGACATGCTTTGGTTTATCATCATCAACATATCAGCCTAAAGACGTCCACTGCAGGACATGAGCCTTCCCCAAGGATCTCCACGAGGGCCGACTTTGTGCTACTCGCATCCATCGGCTTCCCGCGATCTTCACCAGATTCGTCGGTCCACCTTGTGGAAGGCCTGCCAACAATTCCCTTCTGGTCCGCACTGCCACTCTACAACTTTTCCGGCTTTAATAAGTATAAATAGCTAAGCCGTCATTTTATTTAATTTATGTACTTGTTTAGTTCTTAGCCTTTTATTTCATTTATGTACTTCTTTTTTTAGTTCTTTGCCTTTTATCCTTTGCTTTTCCTCACCTGAAAGATTAACAGCGTCAATAAATACTAAACACTATTTGTTACATTATATAGTTAAACCTATTAGCGCAGCAGTGTTTTCGCATCATGCAGGTCACTCTCAGCTGACAGATCAGTCAGAATAATAGACATGACCTGAACTCCATATCGACCTTGCTCTGCAAGTCAAATAGAATTTCGGACAGCTGGTCGTGCTAAAATTTAACTGGTTATAGGCCACAAATAGAATTTTGTGACAGCAGGGCTCTTGATCTTGGTTTTAATAATAACCTAGGGGGGGGGGCAGTTAAAGACATAAGTAACATGAATAATCGAATAATGTATTAGCGAAGCTGTACGGTCGGCCAACTACTAGTTTTGACAAAAGTTTCTGTAAGATGCACCTATCGCTGAGGTTGACACTTGTCACGGTCATAATATTATTGCAAGGGAAAATAGATCTTGTTGTATCAAGACGTGCAAATGAACTTCAACCGTAGGCCAAATTTTTGGTCAAAATACTTCTTCTTCCACCTCAGTTTCGCAGTGGCAAGTGAGTGTAAATCAGTAAAGAAAGTATATATTTTTTAAAAGCTGAACACAATTCAATCGGCTATCTTCTTTCCCGAACATCGTCAAAAAACCTATCACATGTTATAATTGTTTTTGTTTTTGGAATCAAGAGGCTCGATTTAAGAGTACGAAGTTTGAGCTCATTTGTTTTCTGAAATACAGTTTTAAGTGGATTACCTTTTTAGGGTTCCGTACTTCAAAGGGAAAAACGGAACCCTTAAATGATCACTTTGTTGTTCGTCAGTCTGTCATGTCGGGTCTATTATGTCTGGAACGTGTGGAAACATCGAGTTGAAATGAAACCATGTACTCAAGTCTACAGTCCCTTGAAGCTGTGAAAAAATTAAACTTCTAAGTTAACGTGAAAAAGAGGCGGCCGTTTATCTTTAGAATTAGAGAGAACTATATATTTTTAATTAAATCACAAAAAAACAGGGTCTTTCTCATTCGAGGAACGGTGGTCCAAGTCTTGAACTATTTGTAGCACGCACCTACAGATTTGTACGGAACCCTCGATGAGCGAGTCCGACTCGCACTTGTCCGGTTTTTTATAATATTCTAAGTATTGACGTTAATAGGTGCACTTAATCAATCCTAATATTGCTCATATATTTACTTTTAATAATCTCAAACATGTTGCAAGAAACCACAAACCAGTAACGCATCCGTACGTTTAGATCCAATAAATTATGAAAGGTGTTCCAATACCGGTAACCAATGGTTCCATTATCGTGGAAAAACGTCGACCGGAACTGCAGATGGTCGCAGTGCATCCGGTGATCGACAGCCTTCATTGATGAGAGCAGTAGGTGAGGGTAATAAGCGGAGCGGGCAGCTGAGCGGGTAGCGGTTTAAAAATATTCACGGATTTATACGGTAAGTTTAGGTAAAAAGTTACTGTAATAGCTCTAGCGTCAAGAACACATAACTAGTGACTGCTTTCTCAATTTCCCTTTCGTTATAATTTTTTTTTCCGTAAAGGCTGCCTACACTTTTTAAGTTGCAGTTTATTCTGGATAGTGGTGATTACCCACCTATTATATCATGAGACTGGTTTGTTTCTTCAGTCGCTTTTTAGATTGTTACAAAAGATCTACCAAATTCCAGACTGAAAAATGGATAGTTTTAGGACTTGTCAGATTTCAAAAATTCATATTTACGGCATAGGTATCCTTTTTGCAATCTTCCTTTTACAATTAAAGTCGCTCTTTTCACTATGCCCTATTCCTAACCTAACCACATCTTGTAACAAGGGACTAAGATTAAACAACTCATGATCGCTAATTACAGTACATGGGTGTCCATGCGACTAATATGGGCACAGCACACCTGGAGCATCCTTCAACAGTAATTACTGCAGTTTCTTTATATTGCTTTATCGACTGGTGCTGAAATGCTATCAGCAAAAAAGGCGGTGACAAAGTTTTTGCTTTGCTCAACGATTCTATTTTAAAAGTAAAACGTTAACATAATTATTTTTTTCTTGTCGCTTCACAATTTTTAACCGTATAAGCTTCTTATGAATAATATACGTAATAAACAAAGATCGGAATAGGTAGAGCTAATTTGCCTAAACTGGATGCACTTTCATTCAATAATGTATTCCCATTTCGCTCACGCATGAATGAATATGCGTCAAGTTTAGGCAAATTAGCTCTACCTATTCCGAACTCTGGTAATAAACATTTAAAATCTTTGAAGTCTATTTTATTCTATTTACTTCCGATCGTTGGATAGAATTGAAATTTTGCTATCTATAATATAGTTAATTGGTACTATCGAACTGGTATGACGATTTCGACGGAAGGGCCTCAATGTAATTCAGTCGAGTTTGGATTCATTTCACTGGTTTTTCGACATTGAGTTCATCACCATAACTGTTAGACCTACAGTTGGCAATAAAGTGTATAGTTTACACATCACTCGCTTAATTCCGTCTCGTATTTCTGTTAAATATCTACAATGTATTCTTATTTTTACTTTATTATTTAGGATGAACTTTCTTCACTGTGATTTTTATAAATTACTATTTTTTCGTATCATCAGTTCCAAAATTTTATATCAAGCGCATCAAATTATCTCGGTTACTACAATGCAACATATATTTAACTATATTATGAGTGGTAAATGTATAAGTTATATCGAATTGAAGTATTTTAAGGCTGTCGATATCCAATATTAACCACATATAAACTCGCTCGGATCAATCGACTTGAAAAACACGTTTGCGTCTGCCAATTAATAATCGACTAACAGTCCTTTATTTCCATCATTTAATCCCTGTCGCATACTCATATAATGGAGAAACGACGCTTAATTTCTCATCCAACAATAGCAAAATCCAAAAGGCATCGCGTGATGAACTTTACGAAAATACAACTAAAATGATCCATTAACAGTCTTGTTGCTAGGAATTAAGAACGGTTAAGTCTGTATTAATGTTTAATAAGATTGTCAGTTTCCAAAAAGGGCAGAACCGATTAAGCCATACGGCAGATCAGAAAGGAAACCGCTGAGCATGAAAACGGAATGTCAAGCTTAATTAAAGCGGCATAAATCTAACCACTATGAACTATGCGAAGCTTGTAGCAAGCTGGGTAGTGATTCTCTCCACAACGACGGTCTCAAGTGAATCTCCAAGCGGCGAGTTTAAGTAGTCCCGTCAGTGCGAACAAAACATATTTTTGCACCTGTATTTTCAATTTAACAGCATGGTTTCTACCGAGATGGATCGAACGTATAAGGCTGCTTTATTGAAAATGCACGCACTAAAATGTGTGTTGTTCGCTCTGACGGGACTACATAAACTCGCCGCTGCGATTTCGCTCGTTCGTCCGCGCGTTGTTTTTGAGAGAATAACACCCTTGATGTCTTGACAGGTTGCCGTTTAGTGCAAGAAGGATGGTTTGAACAGTGATATTCAGTTGCTATCAGGATTGACATCCGTATTCACAAACGTCACTTTGAGGTCCCACAGTGCTCATGAACGCACAGGGTAGTTCAAAACGTTTCAGAAACAAAAGGTTGGTGAAAAAGGATCTATCACAGAGCTTTATTGAGCGCAGTGTTTTACTCAGTGAAGGATCCCTTAAGAAACGTTTGTGAATACGGGTGTGAGACCTTCTAGTTTTACTGAATTATTAGTTGATAGTACCTTGTCTAACTAAGGGTATGTTTCTACTGCCATATAAGAATATTGCACACGGATTAAAGTGACAAGGGACTGAAGCGCAACTATGTTTGTGACTTCGACTGGACCATAATGGTCATACATTTAGTGCAAGTTTTTGTATAGTAATAAATTTAGTATTCACTACATGATGTTTCATATTATATTGTAAGAATCAACATGTTCATTCTTCCTATGTTTGTTAAATAGTAGGCTATAGCTGTTTTATCCATAACTAATTAAGGAAACTGTAGGTTTTAGTTTACTCATATTTTGTGTAACATTAAATGTATACAACCGTTTGTTTCTTAATAAACAATAAATAAATAAATAAATAAATAAAACTTAACAATTTCCCGAAAGTAAAAGGTAGGGTGATATTATGATATGAGTATAAGTTTTGCTCCCTTTTACGAACTTTCTTGAGAGATACTTTAAAGTATTATTGTAAGTGTGATTAAATGTCTAAAAACCATTCTTTGTTATTTAAACACATTTTGACTGCAAAATCCACTTCATTTCGATATAAAGAAAAAATAAAAATCTCTACTTAAGTTATTCCCAAAAAAAAACAATTGCATGAAAAGAACACATTCTCATTGCTTCCAAATATTTCCAAAAACAAACTCAGTATTTTCTTTAGATTGGAAAGGGCATTGGGTAAATTTGTTTGAAGAATATTGTAATTTTTTTTTCAGCGGCCACGGATGATTTTGTCATAGTTATTTAGAGGACCTCGAAATACACATAGATATTATATATAATTTATGGCGTTAAATAACATCAGAGCGGAGATATTAAAGATTTAAGCATTCAGTTTTGATACTAAAAGTACGCCCAGATATGTTTATTTGAATATCTCGGCTCCGATGCACTCTAGAGCATTACATTACGTAACAAAATATGTTTATTTTGAACAATTCTATCATAATTTACCACTTTTACGAATGGCCGCTCACCTTGAAAATGTATGACTTTTATGAATGACAACACTTTTACCCAAGCCCCTTTCAATCTGATCTCCTATACTTTTCAATAAAAAAAATAGTCTCATTATAACTGATAAAATAGATATTATACACTTGTGAGCAAAGAAATCGAGCCACTTATTTAGTACGGAATTTCCATAAAAAGTGGCTTGTGTTCTTTGCTATTAAATACGTCGACTTTGTTACGTCGTGGGCTTCCACTTTGTATCTTGTCGAATAAAATAGTGCGAGAAAGTATCTTAATTCATAATTTTTATGGGATATTAACGCAAATTAACGTTTGTATTGAATGTGAGTCAGTTTGTATGTTTAACATACCTAACTTTAGTAACGTCTTAATAATCACTAGATAGCGAATTTGAAGTAGCGATTACAAGTTTAGTATGGACATGATTAATGCGATTGGTTAGATAGATAGATAGGTATCATGTTGTTTATTGGTCTTACATTTATCTTATTTTATTACTTACTTACTGCAATGCAATCTTATAGATAATTACACTCAATAAATGTTATTCTTGCAACATACTAAATATAAAGATTTTTTTTATTCTTCTTAAAGGAGTTTTATACAGCTCAAACATAATAGATCCTATTTGGTGCTAATTGCTCTAGTCGTATCCATATTAAACTTGTTATCGCTACTTCAAATCCGCTGAATAATAATCACCTTGAGCAATTAGCAAAAGATTTTGATTGGATATAATAAGGCTATAAACATACATTTAAAATGCCATTAAGTCAGATCAATAAAACAATCTTGTTTACATAAAGATTAAAAGAAAACAAACTCAGCTAATTAGGAATAATAAACATTGACTAAATAACCAACTGTTCTGACATTGACAAGTATAAGCATTACCATTCGAAGGTTTCACATTAATTCAGGTAATTAAACATCATAGGCAATTAACAGATTTTAATCAATTTTAATTATACACGTGTTTTTTTGCGTTTTTACTCGCGTGCTGTATAACCGAAGTAAGTTTAATTTAATTGAAAAAATGTGTTTTTTTTATAGCATGCTGCCTAAATGAGAATACACGGGCTATAATGTGTTTTGTACGCTCTGACGGGACCACTTAAACTCGCCATTTAATATGAGCTGGGTCGAATAAGTGATGCGCTTAACAGAACTACACCCTTGATGACAAGTGGGATCTGTAACCTATAGACTTTAAGATAAGTATTTAGGGATGAGTTCGCCTTTGTCAAGACCTTTTCGATTTCATTTTTACTTTGATATCTTCTGCTTGTGCAATAAACAGTTTACATTTACTGACATAGGGTAAAGTCACCAGTGGTCAGACAGAGACCAGTAGCCAACCGTATAATGGGTGCTAAGAGTGGGAAATATGTATTTCGTACTCTTCAAACTCGTACAAAGTATAGGCAGAGGCCGACTACAGCTCTCCGGCTGACCACTAGTGAAGTAGTGACTTTACCCTATATACATTTACCATTTCAAGACTGTTATCCCTAGCCCCGTAGATATAAACAATCTCGACTGGAATGCCCGTCTCAAGGTGCTTCAAATTTGATAGTTTTGTATAACTTGATAATCTTGACATTAACGTTGACGTATCTTGTGACGAGCCGCTCAGTCAAGATGAGTATATTAATACGGCTCTATCATTGCAAATGAACCAACACCCTGAGGACTAAAATTGAAAGCCTTTCACTGGTTGTTGCCTTATCTCTATGCCGGAAAACAACAATGCGAGCACAGCTGCTTAGCCATAGTTTAAAGTATTATATGCTGTTAGGTAACGATCCGGACGGACCCTGAATTAGATCCTGCTAAAGCTTGAAAATATAATGAAGAACTTTGGATAATTTTTTGTAGGTAGAATCGCATATTCTACTTTTACTGGTCTTGAGATAGTAGGTACTTAAATGTATTTGAATTTCTAATCCCATTATTATAGCCTCGGTGCTCGTCAGTCTTCGTAAAAAAGCTGTTTAATTCATTATTAAGTTAAGTCTTTCTTACATTTCAAATCCTCGGCAAATTGGTAAAAATATTGTTTTAATTACACCGGTCCAGTCAGTCTGGAGCGCAACAATTTGACATTTACCAGGTGTGTTTTTTCTTCCATTTACATTACGGGCAGAGAAATGATCTCGGGCTATTTCCCTGGCCGAGAAATGCAGCCTTGACGGGGCATCGAACCTGCACCAGAGAGCTGAGCGAGAGTGTTCAACAAGGTATTCAAATTATTAATCACTGTTTTTTGCGCAAACAAATTTTACGTATATATGAATGAATACTGCACTGAGTGTAACAAGTAATTAGTATTTGTTTCTGTGTGTGTTTTTTAACTGTAGTAAGATCTAAGTAAAGCCACGGTTTTGTTAGTAATAAAATACAATTTCATAGCAAACTTTACTTCACAGTTTTGACAACACTGTACAGTTCAATGCCCAAAAATGAATAAAATCTATAGTAATGTATGGAACACATAAAAGCAGTCTTATAAACGCACATTTAAAAACAATTTGCAGGGCCGAAATCAATTGTCAGTGTGTGATTTTTAAACGTTCAAATTTACGACTCAAAACCTGTGAGTAGTTGAACAGCCCATTCACAAGGAATAAGAAAATTTTAAGGAGTTTGAATGGGCTTAAACTTACATAATAATTAACAATAAAAAATGGTACCTATTCTTTTATCAAAACACTTTTCAACGAACGTACGCAGAATTTTAATTTCATCAAAGGGCCTTTCTCGCAACCTAAGTTTTTTTTCTGGTAGTCACATCACAAGTCTATTCTAAACCAACCTACTTAATTAATTTTGAAGATATCCTAAAAACATTATGGTTACAGCAGAAAATAGCGTTCGATGAATTGATAAAACCGATGAAGTTAAATTCTATCCATTACTAAGTGAACTCTTGTCGTTTCTCTCTGCCCGCACGCAATGCCTCGAGAAGTTACTTTTTCTACGAAAATAAAAGTAAAATTAAAAGCTCTCGAGGGACCGTTGAATGAGATTATACTGGACCCTGTATGAATGCAGCGCTCTTTCGCCATATGGTCCACTAAATAACTTGTAGTTTTTATTTTTTACTTACCGCCTTTAGTAAGGAACTAAGGACTTTTTATTGATTATTGTTTTGTGAAACTTGTAAACAGTGTTGATTGTAATATTTGTAATGCCTGGTGAATTTTTTTTTATTCAAATGCTATAGGTATTTCAGGCAACGAAGCCTATCTAGAGAATAAGAGGTATGACCCTTAATAACACCAAATTAGGTTTTTCATATGTGTTATTACGGCGGAATTAGGTACTAGTAAAAAAGATTTTGAAATAATAAGTAATACGTTTTTTTCACGTTTATTTTTGTAGTATCGTAAAAACGGTATACAAATGTCAAATTTAGTATGATTATATTACAAACCCTGCTGAAAAACCACATATAACTAAAAAATCGAAGTCAAATTGAAATACAATAATATACCTACTGTACGGAACCCCCGGTGCGCGAGTGCTATTCGCACTTGAGCGATTTTTTTTTATCAAACGAGTGACAAAGAAATGGCGGCCCTCTACCAAGAAGTTAAGTGTACAGGGTATCCATGTAATTTTTATGCAGTTCAATTTACGGCAAGCGAAAGAGACAGTCATATAACTGCTATAGCTCAGTTCTTTACACTCGTCCTACACTGAATTGATTATCCAAGTCATGGTAACCTCCTGTAAGTACTTATATATTTAAATGTTTTTCTTTCTTTCTTTCTAAATTATATAAAGTAGGCAAAGCATTACTAGGGATAACAAAACAAACATGATAACCACATGTCATCATACAAGAGTTAAATCGTCGGTGATAATGCAACAACGAAAATATTAAATAAGGGGCAAAAATACACCTTACTCATTAGGTCAGTAAGGTAAATTTTGCATCTTCATGAATTTGTTAGTTACGCGATATTGCAGTATCACCGCAAATCACCGACGAAATATTCGCTGTAACGTTTCTAAAACGTAATAAAAAGGTAGTAGCTTAAGTAACTCCTTATATTTTATTATTAGTCAAGCAAAGGTCAATAAAAAGATATGGCTACAAATATGGTATGGATTGGCCGGACTCCTGCTGTCTTTAACTCTATGTCGCCAGAACACCGCAGGAGGTACGTACCTACGAAATGTATGGGATATCTCCAGTGGCTTACTTTTTTAAACGAACTGATATATACCTAGAACTGTCGCTGTTTTATTTCTGTGGCAACATTTCTTAAGCCAAAAGTTCAGAGCCCATAGTTATAATAATGTAATTTCGAATTTTTTGACATGCAATGCAACTAATATTGTAATATTACATTGATAAAAAAATAAACTAAACTAAACTAAACTAATAATATGATAATATGTATACAGTGTGTGGCCTGTAACTAGGGCAAAAATTAAAAATGTACATTCTTCTCCTCAAACTACGCAATGTTTGTTTGACGACTTTGAAAAAAAACTTGCGGTTTGAATTTTATTACATTTTAAAGTTAATTCGAACACGCAATGTATTATAAAATTGATTATGTCTGTAGGTAGAGTGATTAGACTGACAGGCGATGTCAATTAGACGGAGTTTTAAGTACATTGAAAATACTATTTACTTTGTTTGAAAAAATAACAATCTAAAAACTTTATGATTTAAAAAAGTTGCAAAACAAAAGTTGTCTATTTTGAGGAGTAGAATCTACGTTTTAATTTTTTGCTTTAGTTACAGGCCCCACACTGTATATTCTGATAATATGTATCAGAATTTCAAAATACCTGACTACTCTCTGAACCAGATTGCCCAAACACCCGATTCCAAGGAAGTATAAGGTGAATATATTTTATGTTATGGTTATTATATGTTATATAAAAAAATAGGATTCTAGTAGTATATTGAGAATCCGGTAAGTATAACCAAATTCTAAAATTTCGAAAATTAGCATTTTGGCTCAACGTATTCGATGCAGAAACATATTCACACCATTTACTGTCAAAGATATTTTTATTTGGTTGGGAAATTAAGCCTTTTCTATTATCCGAAGTCAACACGTATTCTACATTATGCTTTTTTCCGTGTACATACAAACAAATTATAATAATGAAATAATGAACGTGTCACTAAGTACTTTCATTGAAATAAATAAGCCAAAATCGAGGATGGCGATTTATACAGGGTGTAATCGTTAAGTGATAGGACCTTGTGCAGGGTCCGTCCAGACAAGATGCATTACGCTAACTATCTTTTCTATTCGCTTAGTTTTTATACCAATCGCGTCACTGACACATCACGTGACTTCTTATCACGTCATCTACCAGTGAGTGTTTATACTTATACATTTTAAATATTTTTTTAATTTTTCCTTTTTGTTAGACTAGTGTAGTCATTTTTATAGCTCTATAGAAAAAAGTTTCTATGAAAGTAAATAAGTATCAACAAACGCAATGCAACCTTATAGTGTTGGTATACTCTTGACATTTAGGTTCTAACTTATCTACAATCTGCCTAGTGTTTTTAGTTCCATCCTGCATTAGACGCGTGCCAAGGTAAGACACCTGTGAGACCTGACCTAGTAGGGCTACCTATGGTTCTATTGAAGATGAATAAAGGCATAAATAAAGAGGGCAATCTTATACAAATTGACCCTCCACTATTTCGTCTTATCCGGTGAAATAGAGGTCAGTCGCTGAATAGTTTTACTTTAAAATCGTCCGAAGTCTTACCTTTATGATTCTAAGATAGATACAGAAGTTGTAAATAATCATATATTTATTGTTCGGAAAAGTTCTATTCATCTTGCTGTCTCGCTGAGAAATTCTCAGTCTGCTTTACTTATCAATAAGCCAGACGAGTACGAATGTATCTGACAAAATACGCTGTCATATATTATGCACTACATCAACAGGCCTAGCAAGCATCCATCACTCTCGTACTTATGTACGTGTCGGAAAGTGACGGATGTTTTATCCACATTTTGTCACGCGATAAACGCAGCCATACTAGACCCACAGGGCGGAGATTCTAGGAGTTAAACATTACCGTTTGACTTGTTATCGCATTGTCAACGTTTTTATAGCTCTTTTTTACTTGAAAATAATGGTGACAGAGTTAAAAAAATACCATAACACGTCAAAGACGATATGATTTTTACCGCCTAGAATAGGGTGCCACATAACTATTGATCAAACCCGGAATGTATTTGTTAGATTGTCAACCCTAGCCTATAATGTTTTGTTCACTCTTAAAGGTGACATTTCAAGCAGTTTAGTAAACAACTTGTCTCCTAAGCGCATTGTCTATTATTTCCTAGGTGCTATTAAACGGCTCCTAATATGGGAACCAATACATTATGGTAATTAACGGCAAAACTAGAAGTGACCTTTAGTGCCAAAGAATTTTATTGGAGACGGCTTTTTCTTTCCTCATTCATTGAAATGCTTTAAGGTGCTAGTTGTAAAACTATGTCGTGCTGTTAAAATATGCCAAGTTCCAGTGAGTGAAAGGGACAGGGATATAGAAGTAATAATTTGTCTCTCTGTTTTTCTTAATTAAGGGCTTTCACTCCTTGTTTCAACTAGGTGTATTTCGCCAATGTCGAGTTTTAGACAATCACCATGTGCTTATTAGAGAAACAAGTCCATGCATATCACACGCGAGGAGTATTGGGAGAAGCAAATGAGGTTCAGCTCTATGCGCTTCTATCAAGTTCTCTATTCCTCTTACTGCCAGAAAGTTTTGTCAGATTTAGGCACTTATGGCTTGTTCCGTACTTTAAATCTAGCACAAACCACAACGTTCTCTTTTCTTTAGTCGATTAAACTATTCGATAGCTGGGTTACGCCTGGTAAACAAAACGCCTTTGGAAAGCAATTCCAAACCGCAGCGACAGTGCTGCCACCCGTTTCCCACAAGCACTATCCTCTAACCGCCGCCACGAACCAGCTCGCATCTTGCTTGAGCCTGTCGCGATACCCATTTTCCCAAGAAACTCACAAAGCAGACCAGCGAATACGAGACCTACGAGAATCCAGGATAATAGGACCTGTGGAGTACGAAGACGAGGGGCCCCAGACGTCAAGGAGCTCCCACCACATTTACCAGGTACGCCTGACTATCGAAGTACAATTCCTCAACATGCCTTCCGTACTTTAAAATTCTTGTTGGGTAAAAATAATCACATAATTTTGTGAACGTAATTTTTCATTTTATGACAATAGTAAAAAAAATAATTCAAAGTTTGCATTATAACCTTTATCTTCTTCAGATAAGAATCACGTGTCGATCATCCTCCTTCCTTCTATCCTCCATTCCTTCCTCCTTGGTCCTTGTCCCTTGGTCCTTGTCTAACACTGGAGTCATTATATTGCTTAGTTTTGAACGTATTGGTTCATCTTACTTAGTAGGTAGCACCAAATATAAAACTACTACATGCATGCCATTCATTAAGAATATTTATGAAGCCTACCGCCTAACCTAAGCCTACAGAAAGAGAATCAAGGCTTTCAAGAATTCTTAACCCGCAATAGAATTATAGTCTATAGAATCTTCACATCCAAAAATGGCTGCGGCATCGTACTTTTACCTTAAAGGAGTTGAAAGCCAGTTTCCGACTTAGGCCGGACCTTGTAGGTTGCGACATCTCCGACCTTTCGCTAGCATTGCGATACTGTGTACATACCAATTTGAATTTGCTTACTGGCTGGTGCATTTATGAATGATGCTGTTCTTTGTTTCTATTTTGATTATTAAATTTCATCTACGTGAAAAGGACAGGAAGTTTAATCCTTTCTCTAACTTAGGCGGCAGTTGTTCGAGCAAGACACAACATGTTGGGACCTTAAATATACATATTAATATACACCTACAATCTAGGATTTCCTGTACATAGAAAGGCAATAATTATGTAGAAAAATACAAAATTCAATATCTATTTGACACACAGGCTACAATCCTTTTGAATCCTGTAATTTTCGCCACAAGCAGAGACACATCGAAACCTTCCATTCTAAAACTACACCTACATGCTGCCGTCCATTATCTAAAAGGCGGCTAAATACAAGAGGGTCATTTTGAGTTATGGCCAAAAAACATGGGAAACCATGTCTCTTAAAACTGGTGAGCGATATCCCTGTACTTTTTTTTGTATACTTATATTCAAAACTTGCTCTATTTTATACATATAAATTTGATACGGTTTTCCTTGTTTTTATGGCTGAAATCTTCGATTTTCCTTTTTAGCTATGACACCGTAGAATTTTATGAATTACGTTACATAGCTTAATGGCGGTTAAAGTATGTTTAGCCGCCTTCTAGTTCAGTAATTTAGGTTATCCACCATAGATTGTACAAATACAAAAAAGTTATATGAAAAACATAACTAAAAGGCCGTTACATGATAAAGCCGCTTTTTAGCTATGTATGCCTAGTTAATCCTGTGCAAACAGACATGACTATAAGACGGCCATACGACTTTAACTGCCTTCTAGTTTAAAATGACTGCATATGGCAGAATCTAATATAAGTTTTGTATCATCAATGCTAGAGAAAAAGGCAGTTAATTGAAGAACAAATAAAAATAACTGCTTTTTTGTTATGGATTGCAATCGAAGTATGTTACTACATCCAATGACTTCGGGTAGTTGCTAAAAACGCAGCGAAATTAAACTTAATAAAAACACTATTTACTATGTTTAAATCAAATTCATTCATACAAAATATAAAAATCTTTATATTAAAGGAACAAATTGCAAAGGTATACTGATAAAATCACAGTTTAAACGCGTAACTTTCTATTGCTTAGCTACTAAGTAATACCTTTCTTTAAACTTATAAAAACAAATAGAGATCAATTGCTCATTCTTAAAATAGAAGGCTGTCATCAGTTAAAACACTTGGAACTTTAACAAGTAGAATATCAAACCTAATCTCAAAATAAAACCGAAACCTTCTGCGGTTAACAGACATCCAATAACTAATAAATAAAAAGAGGGGTGTTCGTTTATAACGTGTATCTCTATGTCTATGTATTTGAGTGTTTGTTTGTGGCATCGTAGCTCCCAAACAGATGAACCGATTTGGATGCGTTCTTTTTTTTGAAAGCTGTTTTTTTTAGCTAGGTTTTATGAAAACCGCCAAAAAACCTGCTTTCAAATAAAAATAACCGCATCCGAATTGGTTCACCCCTTTACGGGGTACAGTGCCACAGACAGACACACACACACTCACAGACTTACACGTCACACTTATAACACCCCTCTTTTTTGCGTCAGGGTTTAAAAAAAAGGTTTTACCAACTGTACTTGTATCACTTATAACAGACTCGTTATTAAAATTAAAATAGTCAAACGAGTCTAAATTTGATGAACCTACCATTAGGTATTGAAGAGTTCCTACGTATAACCACCTCCAGTATTCCTCATAATACCAACTCGATGATACCATAATATTGTTTTGTCATCGGAATAACCTGTATGCAACATGTCAAGTCAATCCGCCAATTAGAAGTAGAAGTAAGTAGATTAAAATCGACTTCGCAGACAAAATTGAAATGCCGAATACAGCTGCGCGGAGGGCAACCTTCAATTGCTGCAGCAACCTCTTTCTCCTTCAGTGTTTGGAAAATGCTGCATTGATGCTCTTTGAGATGAGCATTGGTTTTTTGAGAAGGTAGATCGTGCTGCCACTGATAAGAACAATGATGGGGGCTTGCAGCACTGCATTATCGCATAGTCAAACGAAATTTGGGAGTCTTATCGTAAAATAGAAAACCGTTATTTTTTTTCTTTTTTAATACCGTTGCCAGGTTTTTTGCATAGCAGCATCGCCATTTCGTGTATTTTCATTAACAACGCGTCTAAATATATATTAGGTCCATACCTATGAAATTGGCCTTTTTTTTTCGTACGGAATTTAGTCATTTCAATTTTAACTTTCAAGATCTTTTTTAATTTCACGAATACACTATGTTACAAAGGTTATAGATACAAATAATATGATTAAATTTCTAACTTAATGTTTAAAATTTAAGTGTGAACTCAATTCTTTTCATGTGCTGCGAGTTCAAGTGTTTCAATTACGCAGTTTTATGAAGCCAAATATTTTTAAGTAATTAAGATAATGTATAATCTAAGTTAGAAGTCCAATATTCCTGACAGAATTTTGTTTGGTTTGTATTTGACGTTACAAAATAATCCGTAAAATTAAATGTATGAAAACCACAGTTTTTATAAAATTCTCCATATAAAACGCCAATTTGATAGGTAAGGCCCTAATATATCTCATCCGGTAGTCTGATCGAATACAGCTGTGCCAAGGATGACCTTCAATCGCTGCAGCAACCTCTTTCTCCAGTGTTTGGAAAATGCAGCAGTGGTTTTCCTGACACAGAAATTGATGCTCTTTCTGATGAGCATTGGTTTTTTGAGGAGGTCAATCGTACTAGATTTCTAAGTACGAGGCATCTTTGTCATGCTGCTGGCACTGATAAGGCCAATTATGAGGGCTTGCAGCATTGCATTATCGTATAGTCCTACACCTCCCCTGTTTCGAGGAACAAACGAAACTTGGGAGTCTTATCATACCAAAAACCCGATTTTAATAATTTCTTTGATTTTTTTTTTAATACCGCGGCCAGGGTTTTGTTCGGTTTGATGTGTTTCAGGAGCGCCAAAGTTCATATAAAATTGCGAGTTAGATTATTGGAACCCCGAAATTGTATCTCATAGAATTTTACAACCTAATGATCACTCTTCATACTCTTCATATTTTTTTAGTAGAAATGATCGGAACTTATAATCATCTGAACTTATAACGCCAATATTCATGGAACCGTACACTTTTCACAATTTCTTAAGTATCTTACGTGTAGATCAAATTCAGTTAGGTTGGTTAGATTAATAAAAATTTGAATTTGTTTTTTGAAAAACTGCTTTATGAGTTGCGATAATTATGACTTAAAAAAGTATGAACAAAAAAGTATGAGCAAATTTTTTGGGAGTTATGATTAGTATAGTCACAAATCGTTATTTGTATAGAAAATCAAAAGACCAATTTTATATTAGCCAATATGGACCCGCCATTTCGTGTTCTCCCATTAACGACGCGTCTAAATATATAGTAATATATCTCATCCGGTAGTCTTATTGGACTAGATTTAGTTTCATGGGCTCCCCGACTATAAAGCGAGCGGGGGACCAAGCTACAGTAACGAAAGTTTACTTAATAGTAGGTACTAGCTAGACCTAACTGCCATTTGAGAAATTTTAACTTTACGTAGACGTTTTTGTTGGAGGCAGCGTGGTGGAATTGGCGGAAATCGACGCCCGCGCCGCTTGCGAAGCGACCAGAGGGCCCAGACAAGATGCATTGCGCTAACTATCGTTTCTATGCGTTTAGTTTTTAAACGAATCGCGTCACTGGCACATCACGTGAGTTTTCGTATCACGTCATCTACCAGTGACGCGATTGGTTTAAAAACTAAACGAAGAGAAATGCTAGCTAGCGTAGTGCATCTTGTCTGGGCCCTCAGCTCTTTAGATAAGCACTCCGGCGACTGACTTCGGCCGACGCCGTCTCAGCCCGACAGGCGAGACAGGGGATAGGGCGACTGCTGTGCGGGGAATGAGTTGCCGCCTTTTAGTTAGGCAATTTTGTATAGCCGCCATTTAATGAAGCAAGAATTTATTTTTATTACTTTGGTTTCTAGATTATAAAACCGTGACGGCCTTTAAGGTATGTATTTTGATAAAAAATAATAAAATTTACATACAAAAAGGCGGCTATTGGATTTTAACCGCTTATTTCTTATGTAAACACGCATAGACCGCTTTTTAATCTAGGACCTCTTTTGCAGTTGAATATTACGTTCTTAAGTTATAAGATGGCTAAAGTCCAATAGCCGCTTTTAAGTTGTGGAAAATAAAATAACTGCTTTTAAGCCTTGTACCGTAACACGTGTTACGTTTAAAAATTGGCAGTTATCGACTTTTAATCGCCTTTAAGATAGGTAAGTGTTAAATAACCGCCTTTTTGGTAGTAATATCCCAAAAAATCTGCATTTAGCCGCTTTTCTGAAGGCTGTATCTCGGTTGTTTTTAAAGATATTGAAACCAAACCTAGATAGATCGATAGCTAATAAGTAGCTGAATCGCCCTGTATATATAACTCAAAAAGGTCGTAAGAGCCTTTAGCCGCCTTTTAGTTAATGGACGGCAGCATGAATAAAGAAGCAACTACTAATAATATTTTGAGAAATGAAAGTCGTATCATCTTAATATGTTTCTCGGAAATTATCAATCAGTATCTCTCCGAACTAAACCATGTACGTCCTCATTGACGGTCAAAACCAAGACACCATCTTATTGAAAATTCAGTTACTTATCAAAACGACGCTTCAAAATACTTTAATCAAGTTTTTAGACGTCTATTACCGTGCACAGACTAAAGTCAATGTAGTTAATCCAAATTGTATTAAATAATTATAAAACAATTTTTTCTAGCATTATCACCCCAGGGTTTCTAACAAAATCTGTCAACAGGTGCATGCAAATGAAGAGCTAAATGTCAGCGCATGATTATCTTAACAGTTCGGTGACCTACATGCGCGTGCGCTTAGCCTCACCAAAATGACGTCATAGAGTTATGTCTAATTACAAACACATTCTGTGCCAACGTCCTTATTTGTCGTAAAATTTTGACACTAAAGCAAGTCCTCAGTGCGGCAACTGATAATAATTATAGCTTCAAGAGGAAGTTGGCAATCATGTTGGTGACGGAAACGGAATATGGCAAACCGCTTGGTAAAAAGTTAGGGCATCGTAGGAAGAAAGGCAACAGGAAGGTAGGCAGATAGGTTTACAATTATACACAACTAGCTTTTGCCCGCGAATCCGTCTGCATAGAAGTCGTTTAGCGCTGCTCCCTCGAAAATGTCGTATTTTCCGGGATAAAAAGTACCCTATATCATATTCTAGGACCTAACCTATATGTGTGCCAAGTTCCATCGCGATCCGTTCAGTGGTTGAAGCGTGATTGAGAAACAAACATCCAAACTTTCACATTGACATTTATAACATGGACATTTACGAGTATAATATGTATAGTAAGATTTAACGATAGTTTTAGTGAATAACTTGCTCTAAAAGCCATTTTAACCTCGACTTAAATAATATCGGATAAAATGGCTCATTTTATGATCTTGTTATAAAATATATATTTTCTTTCCTTGAAGAGATTTAATACTTACGAATGGATTCTCTAAATATCCACTTACTCAGTTTATGGCTCAAGATTGTTTGTATAATATACATGGTGATGTAGTTACATGAAGCAAGAAAAGATTTTGCACGGCTATTAAATTTGCTCAGCGGATTATTCTCAACGATGTCACGTTGACTTGGACTTGGATTGAATTAAATATGAGACCATTATATTTAGATCTCTACGTTAATATAAACTCTTCTAAATCGAAGACTTCTAAGTCATTTAGTGCATGTCTCAGCAAATTCATAATTACAAAACTTTTCCGTGGCTAACTAAAATAATGCAACCATGTCAGATGATAAGCCACACAGTCTAAACACCTGAACCCTTCAAATTTGAAAGGAATTTTCCTTTTGGTACTAAGAAAGTTTTTTCGAAAATCGATCCCCTACAGGAACCACACAGGCAGTAACGGGAAATAGCACTCTACGCCTACAAATATTAATTGCTAAGTACCGTATCAAAGTCCAACGTGCAAAATAACCATCACTACACGCAAATTTCTAAGGGTTCATTTGTTTTAATTCTCTGCGTGTTAACTGCTGTAGTTAAATAATTTACCATAAGTTACACTTTAGTACTTAACGCAGACTTAGTTTTAACGATACCTATGCGTTAGTGAGACTATATGGGCGCCGACGCGTTGGCCTAGTTTGTAGTACCCTGCCTACGAAGCTAGCGGTCCTAGGGTCAAATCCTGGTAAGGGCAGATATTTGTGTGATGAGCGCGAATATTTGTTCCTGAGTCACGGATGCTTAGATCGTTGTCTAGTACCAATAGTACAAGCCTAGAGCTTAGTTTGGGACTAGGTCAATTGGTGTGACATTGTCCCCTGATATATTTTATATTTATTATACTTTAGTGTGTTTTAAAAGTACACCAACATAAACCCTCTTGCACAGAAAACGGGCACTTCACCAAGCTGGAATAAGACACTCCGAGATTAGTCTATGTATATAAATTTGGTGTTTAATCTTGGTACGAGTATAACCTTATTCTTGTTCGGTCGAATACACCCTAAGTAGTTTGGATATAGTGTACCTACTCGTACGTAAATTCTGAGCTTCAAAATTTAATTAACATTATTTAATAAACATGCTGCTAAATTGAAAAATGCACGCGCTGAAATATGTTTTGTTGGCTGCGGGACTACTTAAACTCGCCGCTTGGACATTCACTCGTTCGTCCGTTCGACCGTCGTTGTTGAGAGAATCACTACACTGCCCACTGGTTGATATGGTGAATGTAGTGAGGATTTAAAATTTGCTAAAACATTGTAATTATTGTACAGAATTAATCAGAGAAAACGCTACATGCCTAATTTCATGCCCAAAAAAAAGTAAGTACCTACCCTTGTCATGTTTTTTTAAACCGGAACTTTATCAGCAGCTACCCGACATCCGTGACGAGATCATCAGGGCAATGCCACAATAGAACGGCCCTAAATGTCTCCCTGAACAATAGGCCTGTCGCTTAGCATGCTGTTAGCTGCTCCTTAGGGCTGACAATCTAGATTTATGCAGATCATTAAACATTACTTTTGAATCTGGAACTACAAAAATGAGAATAGTTAACAAATTGTGATGCCACGTGATTTATGTAATAGCTTAAAATGACGGAGTGAACTATAGTAGCGCCGCTTTAGGAGGCCTAATTTGACAGCTGTCAATGCAGTACAAAATATAACGTCGAACATACCTCAAACACGCTAACCCATCATTTTACCGAATTACACTTCATTGATTGTATCATTTCATTGAACGCTATTTTCTGCTGAAACCATGATGTTTTCAAAATGTCTTGAACATTAATGACGTAGGTTAGGTTAGGTTATACGTGCGACTACCAAAAAAAGTGCGGCCAGAAATACCTTTCGATTAAATCGAATATCTGCATAATACGTTATGAAAGTTGTTTTGATAAAATAATAGGTACCCCTTAAACACATATTTTGGACTGAGTTAGGCAATTTATGAACTACCTACACGACTTTAGTCGGGGAAAGTGTGACATTATTCTCTCATCTGAGAAACCTTCATCAGAATAGAGGCACTAGCAGTGTGCAGTGCGAGGTGTACCGCCGTCGTAAAAGCACTAATCCCCTTATTTGTTTTGTGTTTACTTTTTATGAATAATTTTTTACCTTAGTTCAAATGTTCCAAGTCTACAAATGTGTTGAAATTGATGATAGTTGCAAGATTTCAAAAAGCAGAATTTTATGTTCGACAACATTTCTTATTTGTTCTCGCTCTTGCCTCAGAGGTTTGCAATTTTCAAAATAATTTTCCTTGAGGTCCAATAATTTTCCATCGAGTTATTCTTTATCTTTTAATTAGGCACTTAGTTTGTTTTTGGCCACTTAAAGCTACATATTTCACCACTGTGAAACTCATCAAATTTTCCTTACTTAAATGAATATTGCTACTTTTTCCTTAAAGTAAAAAAATACAGCGCTGAATTCAATCTTTTCGTTATTCAATGAAAAAGTACCTTTGTTATGAGTATTAATAAATATTAACTATAAAACTATTTCATTAAATACTTACTCGATGTTTAAAGTACAACGTGCAATTTAACCGCAAATTTACCGTTTAAAACTGTCAAAATACAACACACCTGACAACTACGCTTAGGTATTAATAAATTATTTACCAGATGGACATAGTAATATATGCATATATAGCATAATACATTATCCTCTCCTGAACAATGCTTTTTGCGGTGTGAAATTGAATCATAATCAGGATAATGAGTCCACGGTATAGGGTATAGGTATGATCATACGTCACCTAGCTGGTGATGGGCAGAAATGAATTTAAAATAAATTGGAAGGAGTAACTCATTTCATTAAATGAAGTGGTCCAATGTCCTACACTTACTTGATTGGACTTACTCGATTCTACTACTCTTTCATCTATTTCGCTCGTTTTTGCTTAGTGTAATATCAGCAATAAGGTGGGGCCTTTGCACGAAGTTAAACGATGTGACAATCTAACAAAGTCAGTGTGACATTTGAGGTGACTCATGCACAAGTAGCTCAACACTATAACCAGCCTTATTAAAGTCGTATTCGGATCTTAAAATGAGTGGATGCGAAAATTGGACGGTTGATCTGATGAATGAAACAGATGTAAGTACATTCACAGTGGTTTAGTTCTCTTGAAATAACTAACTTGGCAATTTGGCAATGAATTGTTAACTAGGAAAAGTTGTCCCGCGTGAGAAACGTGAGATACAGTAAAATACCTGGGTAGGTACCTAATTCTATCGCTTTGGCTAGGTCTTCGAAAAATCTTAAAAAAAAACGCATTTGCAGTCTCAGGATTTCGGTCTTATGATTGTACTTTTGAAAATGCAAATGTCTATGAGTCTCAGAAACACTTAGAACCATATTACCATCAGGTGGCCTGTGTGCTCGTTTGCCGTCTTCAAACCGTTTGCGCACAAGAAATTAAAACCAGAAAAAATGGCCTTGAATCGTAATTCAATCCGTGATGTGTAGGTATGTATTGCATCTCTTTCGAAAACAAACAAAAAATATCTTAATGTTTAATGTTTAATGTTTAAACTCACTTGCAGCTTTTTTCTTCATTCCTATGGAAAAACATGCAAAACCTATTTAACGCAGGTAATTCAAATTCGCTCTACAATTTCTATGATATTTAAACTTGTCTTTTCCACACCCCTGCAAGCCCAAATGTAGGCTGAATGTCACCAGCGCATTATATTCAAACAATCCTGCGCAGGGCAGTGTCAATCACGACTCTGGCCGTAAACAATCGCTAATCGATCTTGTGTTACCTGTGTTTAGAGCTTAATGCACTGCTAAGTGCCATTTATGAGTTATATAAGGCTCTAAGGTCTCCATTCTTGTTGATATTATCATGTCATCAACGTAGTCGCTTAATCGATCAGAGTAGGACTGTTGATATGATCGAAATCAAACACGCATTTAGAAGTGGGCCATTAGATTAGCGAAAGATTCTAGAACAATTATTAAAAGCACTTGGTTAAACTAAAAGGGACCTATCTCCTTAAGCTGTTAATGTTTTATAATGGTTTCAGTAACAGTTTTATTTGTAAAGAAGACGGAAGTCAAAATTATATCGATCGATCTTCGAAATCAGAAAAAAATTGCGAAACCTTTTCTTTCTTATCAAGAAACCTACTCAAATCAGGCAGGAAATAGCACGAAGTGTGCTAAGTCGTTGGATTGCCTTAGAAATATAAACCAGTCCTTCTAATGCCTAAGATGCCTACATTAAGCATTAGGTGACACATATAATATTACTAGCGACCCGCCCTCGCTTCGCTTCGGTTTATGTGAGTTTTCTGTAACACCCGTACATAAAACAGAGTTTATTATATATAAAAACCTTCCTCTTGAATCACTCTATCTATCAAAAAAAACCGCATCAAAATCCGTTGCGTAGTTTTAAAGACCTAAGCATACATAGGGACAGACAGCGGGAAGCGACTTTGTTTTATAATTATGTAGTGATTATATGATAAAACTGTTCTTTCATAACCGTTTCATTTGTCAACCGGCACTTTTTCTGTAACTTTAAATATTAAAGGATTTATTTCAGTACCATTGTGCAGAACCATAGGTTAGTTTTTATAAAAATCCTGTAATATTAATAGTTATAGAAAAAAATGCGGTTTCGCAAAGGAAACGGTTGGGAAACGATAAGTTTTACCAAACATATATAAACAGTATATCAACATAAAATAGATAATAGACGGGGCAGGCCGTGTGTCAAACTGAACTATGTCAAGGCGGTTAAACTTAGATGCACAAACCACTGCGGTAAATATTTACGACGCACTGACATTTGAGTACCTTTAACATACCAGTGCTTAAGTTAAGAGACTTTTCTTTGTATATTTTTTACAAATACTGTTCCGTTTCTGTGTGAGGGATGGAACGGACGCTATTTCAGGATTTCTTTCTACATGAATGACGTGACTAATAATATACTTACCATGCGGCAGTCTAGACTAAAACTAATTGAGGCCTAGTCATGAATAGTCAACATGTATAACGTTAAATTATCGATTTTCGAAAATGGACCAAATGTATTATGGTCACAGCGACCGCTTATGTCAACTCCATACATTTCAAGTCTATAGAAAACAGAAACGATACCAACGTTTTCATTTTGACTAGGCCTAACTGAACTTTAATCTATTTACCTATATCGCTAGAAATTGTCTAACAGATGTCACAAATTCACAAATCTACAAAATTTCACAAGAGGTAAAATAATATACAAATAAGTAGGTACCTACGCAAAGTAACACACAACTTGCGTCAACCCGTTTTCATAGCGCCCTTTCTGCTAAAACACACGTAATTAAAACCCGACCACAGACGACGTCACCAACTCACAAATAAATCAAAGCTTCAAGATACAAGGAGAAAATATGCAAATAAGTACGCAAAGTAATGCGCAATTTGCGTCAAACCTTTTCGATAACGTCTCTTCTGTGCGTTAGTTGACGGCGTACGTTAAATACGCCTCATCTGCGTCACTGCGGTCGCTATTGTATTTTACTGCAGTTCACAGGAAAATGTAATGCATTGTGTAGGTAATAGCTTAAATTAGAACCCTTCTCTTACTTAAGTGTATTGTTTGTGAAGGTAAAGTAGCAAACAACAATTCATAAGAACACATCGTATTCATGTTTTGATCGTAGTATGTCCAAATGTCGTATGTTAGTCTTGTTCTTAGTCTTAATGCATAGAACTAAGACACATTTTACGGGAATACTTCCTGCCTACGCTGTCCGGTCTTCCGTTCTAACTTAAGAGAGCTGTATCTTTTGAACCGTGATAAAAAATAAAGATAGTGAAACGTATTATTCAACGTATTCTTATTTTTGCAGTATCGTAAAAACGGTTAAAAATACAAGTGCCAAATTTGGTATGATTGATAAGAAAAACAACAAATAAGTAGGTACTAAACTTTGGTCAAGCGTGAGTTGGACTCGTGCTGATTCGATTCAAATCAGAATATAATAAAACCTACCTACCTACTGTGTGACGGAACCCTCGGTGCACAAGTCCGACTCGAATTAGACCGGTTATTTTTAACTACCTTCAATGCTACTTTGCGATTTTTGCAATTAAGACCAAAAGTTTAGTGAAATCGGATACGAAGATCCGTTTCTGAATTAAACGAATCTAACGACCAAATGAGTTCGTGGGTGGGCCATTCTACTTTTCAGTGTACATTTTTGTTATAGTCCGATAAAAAGTATACCAAATTATGAATCCGCGAATAAATAAATAACTTGAACTTAGAATGTTTAAGCTTAACGGTTTTCAAAAAAAAAAACTTTAAATTACTCAATTATCGCTGAATAATCTTGGTAACTCAGTGGTAAATTGCACTTTTTCCATAGAAAAGGCGGGGACATCAACGTCCACTGCGTTACTAACTTTATAGTTATTACAAATAACTTTTTATGAATTAGATTCATTCTAAATATAAGCTTATTTACGTCCCTTTTCGCATTTCAAGTTAAAAAACGCAACACTTCACCGTTTTTTTAAATAAAAATAGTTTAGTGAGAACGTGGCTAAAAGTTATGTACATCGAAAAGTAGAATGGCCCGGGTAGTGATTCTGTAAACAACGCCGGTCGTGCGGACTGTCGAGTGATATCCAAGCGGCGAGATTAAGTAGTTCCGTCAGGGCTTATCTAAATTATTAATTAACAAATGTACCTATTTTAAGGATTGATTGTAAAATGACATGTAAAATACTAAATTTTATGAATAAATATCTGAATCTGAATCTGAAACTAAGTGCGAACAAAACACATTGTAGCGCGTGCATTTTCAATTAAGCAGCCTTATACGTTCGACCCATCGTGCTGCTAAATTGAAAATGCACGCGCTACAATGTGTTTTGTTCGCACTGACGGGACTACTTAATCTCGCCGCTTGGATTCACTCGACAGTCCGCACGACTGGCGTTGTTTACAGAATCACTACCCTGGTCCAGGCGCTTGTCTTAATTGCAAAAATTTGCTCAGTATCAGCTGGACGCCTTGAACTCGATGGACCGACGAGCTAAGAGACTTCAGAGTTTGGAGCATCGGTGTAAGCCGCTTGTCCCTCGGTATTTTACAAGGTGTGTTATGGAGACTGTGCGTAGGAACTACATGACCTGATCCCACCCTCCACTTTCTCATATCGGTCTTCTAGACGCCGGGAAGGCTTCTATCCACATTGTAGTAGAACACCCAATGGTTCGCACGCAGCGTAAAAAACGAGCATGAAGAAATCCGAACTGAAACCTACTCGTAAAGATATGAGAGTGCTGTAAAATCACCGCGAGCAGAGCATACACCATAGAATATTTGGGACAAGAATCATATTTTTTTTCATTTCATGGGTTACCAATGATTTTTACTGAACAGATTTACGATCAAGGGAAAAGATTGCCTTTGTAAGTACATTCTTTTTTTATCTTCGTTGTATGGATTTAGTTTTGCTTTTGTGAATAAAGTAGAATACATACGATCAGGAATTTAGTATGAATAATACTTAAAATGTTCTCTGAAATGTAATTATACATAGGTGCAGTCGAGGAAATTGATTCGTAGACCATTTTGGACTATGTCAAAGTGACGCAATCAATCAAAACGTAAGTGACTTCTAATGATTTTATTTACAGTGTCACTTTAACATAGTCCGAAATGGTCTACGAATCAATTTCCTTGACTGTACATACATTAAATCACGCCTGTTTCCCACAGGGGCAGGCAGAGTCAACTTTTTTCTTCTTTGAAACGTATACTAATTTATTAGTATAATTCGATATTCACCATATTGTCAAGTTATCTTAAACCATCCAACTTGTTCTTGTATGGTTTAAGTGGATGAGACTTCTATTATTTATTTCCAAAGTATCATCAATTAATCAACAGATTAATAATATAATTAGTCCTCCAAAATATATAATTAAAGATGACCTAATTCTTCCAACTGCTTGCGCAAGAGTGCATGCGGTGACAGTAAGCGACCGCAGTGACGCAGAATGCGACCGAGCCGCGTACGCGCAGACTGGCGGGCCCCTTTTAGGTAAACTATAAATAGAGGGTCAAATGTAAATGTTAATTAATATACCTGTTTATGTATTTTTTGTGCGACAAAAATACTAATATGCTAATTCAATCTAAATATAATCATATAATCAATTTGCCACGAGTATGACGTGAAAGCGGCTCGACCGATTTGGCTGATTTCTAGGGTTCCGTAAACAAGGAACCCTTATAGTTACATTCAAGTATCGGTCGTGGACGGGTCGGAAGGGGCTGCCCTAGGCGTACTAATCGGAGAAATACTGGAAAAGGGCCGAAACCGAAACCGACGTGCGTGCATGACTCGATGTATGAATGTGGAAGAAGCGAAAGAAATTTGTCAAGATCGTAGCAAATGGAAAGAAGTGGTGCCTACGCCTCTGGAAAACAGGCGTGATTTAATGTGTGTAAGAATTTAAGTATGCACATTTAAATGACTTACACACAAGTTTGCCAAAACAAATGACCAACTTCCACTTAAGTATGCACAAATAAATGACAATAGGAACTGAAGATGTGTCATAAACTTTGAATGATGACCTGAATAATGTGGATGCTCGGTGACGTAAGAAAAACAAACATTTATTTTAACTCCTGCGGCCCTAGTATGGTTGCGTTTACTGCCTGACAAAATGTGGATAAAGCATCCGTCACTCTCGTAGTTATATACGTGTCAGAAAGTGACGGATGTTTTATCCACATTATGCCACATGATAAACGCAACGATACTAGGCTCCTGACAAGAAAGGGGGGTGTAAAAAAGTATCTATGAAGTCCATGACCTCCTGGATCGGCGGCACATCAACCCGTTGTGGCACCGATAGTTGTAGCGTGAATGAATAGGCCTAATGTATGTTATTTCCTTTATTAATGAGGTAATGCAGCCAGAGTCATAGGGACCATGCCGCGAACGGATCTGCTAGAGGGGGTGTTCTTTTTATAGTGGTGATTATTATTTATATCTTTAATATTTTAGTAGCTTAGTTTTATTTAAATTTAAATATTTTTAGTTTTAATCTTTAATGTATTATTGTTAAATTTTATTAATAGTTTTGTTCTTCATTTTCTTTTAAATCGTTGATATGCATTTGCAGTCTTGAGATTGGAAGTGTATAATGTATGAGCATCAGGGGGTTATTATGACATAGCTATGCAGCTCTGTTTACGCTGAGAGAAAAGGACAGGGGGGTTATTATGACATAATTATGCAGTTCATTTTACGGTGAGTGTAAGGGACAGAGCTATGGCAGTTATATAGCTCTGTCCTTTTCTTTCAGCGTAAACAGAATTGCATAACTGTGTCATAATAACCCCTCAGAGCTATATAACTGCTATAGCTCTATCCTTTACGCTCACTGTAAAATGAACTGCATAGCTACGTCATAAATAACGCCCCTGATCCCACTAAACATAAAAAACGTGTGTTTAGCATCTTTTTTTATTTGTTACTTACGCGATATTGCATTATCAACGATATAATAGTTAAGAACTCGTTAGCCTTTTGAATGCCACAAAAAAAGACAAGATGACAACAGTCAAATAAACACTTTAATGTTCGTATTTACAGGACCTTAACACGCCGGTAGATCGTGTCAGAACATAACTTGCTACGAAAACAATGCACAAGCTCTAAAACTACTAAGAAATTAGCATTGTTTTCATTAAAATTGATTAAATAGTTATTTATAGCTCAAAAACAATACAATATGTAAACTGCATTATCTTACCTAGTTGACTTTGCGGTTTGTATTTATACCGTTTTGTATTGTTTTCAGCTAAAATTGCTTCTCTGGCTATCACGGTAAAAAGCTAAAACTATGTCAATATGATGTATTAAATCTTGAGAAATAACGACAAAATAAATTGCTGCACGGCTAGCACATGTTGTCCGCGACTTGGTTGTCGCTCGGATCTCCCTTTCTATCTAGTCTATACCAACAGTGACCGACTGAGCGACAAGCCAGAAAATACAACTTGTGGTATCCGTGCTGGCTCGGTTAGTTGGCTTTGTAATACGGCTAGTACTTTGTATTTTTTGAACTAAGTAGAATACGCCGTGAAATATCAAATTATGGCAGTACAACTACCACAGAAATATTTAATACTGACATATGTCACATTATAGCTTCTGCCCGCGACTTCGTCTGCGAAGCTTTCAGTTATCGTAATTAAGTCGAGAACTTTTAATTTTCCGGGATGAAAGGTAGCTTATGTGTTTAGGGTATAAGCTATCTACCGTTGCTGCGTGAACGACTAACAAGGTAACACAAACACAAACTTTTGCATTTATAATAGGGTAGAAATACCGGTTTTGGCCACTAATATGCAAAGCATAATGAAATTTCAAAAATATACTCTTAAATATTCATATGAATATTATTTTTAATGTTACAGTATTTTTGATAGGTACTCATTTCAACCTTCAGTGGCCAAAAAAGGTACAGTGGCCACAAATGGTACTTCTACTCTATTAGTGGGATTGGTCTTTCTTTAGTAAAGCTTCTGTGGTATAAAGAAACTTACTTAATGTAAAATATTACATTGCAGAAATTTCGCCAAAGTTTAACATGGTTTTTCTTGCAACAAGTTAAGAGGATATAAGATTTAATGTCCTATATTTCAATGGACAGGTTTCAAAGAACCGTGTCTTCAATCAAAATCAAAAAATCCCACGTCCGTTTTAGTGGGCGATAAAAAGAAAATTAAGTAATAATTCTCACGTCGCCGGAGAACGTTTGAAAGTCAGTTTGTGTGTTCGGCCAAAGACCTGGTTAATTAGCCAGGTCGAAGTAAGGACGCGGCGCAAATACCTATAGCGGTTTAAACTGCTTACTCGGATTTTTTCAACGACTTGACAAATCGAGGCAACGTTGAGCACCGGCGGAAAACCTCGGGAGGTGTGATTTGGCTTTTCGCAGTCTGATTGCGTTGGGATGGGCATTTCGCTCGGCTTAAACTAATCTTAACTTAAGGCTAATTATTATGTAAGTTTAATATTAATATTAATTACCGAACTCCCCATCGGCAAATAAACCTTCCCTAGGTTTTGCACGGATGGGCTTTATTTTTGTATTTCATTTTGTTATTTTAGACAATAAATAAAAAAAAAAAAAAATAAAAAAAAAAACTTGAAAATTGAAGTTCAAAGTTACGTTATCTTCATTCTTTTTAACCCCTGACGCAAAAAAGAGGGGTGTTATAAGTCTGACGGATGAGCCGATTTGGATGCGGTTTTTTATTTGACAGCCGGTTTTTGGACGGGGACCGCTAAGTAAACTAAATAATATATAAAATACCCCAGCTACTTAGCGGTCCCCGACGTGGCGACGCTTGAATCAAAATATTAGTATCTACTTATAATTAAACTTATACGGCCAATACATATTATTTTATACTTTTTAGAGTTTTTTTACAGACTGTTTTGAGTCGGGGTTTTTTTCTGATTTGTATGGTTTTTTTACAGTTATTGAGACTTCTCAATAACTGTAAAAAAACCATACAAATTTAGCTCATTTCGATCACGTTTCTCATCTCCTGAATTAAGTCCAACTTCTACGATTTTTGAATATGTTGTAGTTATTATGAGAGACTAGATTTGTACGTTTCCGTTTATGTTTTTTGTTGTTCTTTTCCGAGAAATATTTTTATATCTTCAAAATATCGTAAAAATAGGCCTAGGTTTATGGAGAGAGAAATGTTATTGTTTGTATCCACATCGATAAACACGACCATATTTGGGTTTTTATTAGTAGTTAGTCTTTACGTATTTTACGTTCTTCGATTTATTGTTCTGTTTGTATATCATGGTGTACCTACGAATACGGATACGTGCTTATGGATAGCGTATATGGATATTATGATAAATGGATACGTGAATACAGATCACCATCTATCTACTTTTCAACTATGGCAAAACAAAATGGCTAGCAGCTTGTTAGTAGTAAAGTAGTAATCTAAGTATATCCGCATACAATTATTTATCTCTTTTTCTGATTTGGATTTGACTTGGTATTGCGAAGACCGTTCAAAATCAGAGATTTTGTGCGTGTTCGCTTATATCAATATTATTAAATAGAAAAACTTAATTTCAGGGAACAACAAAATTAAATACCTTACAGACTAACATGCATAACAATGCAATATATCACCAACTAAAAACTAAGCGCCTTTATCGTGACGGTAAATTACTCGTCAATATACGTTACCAACCAAAAATTACAAAAACAAAAGACCATATAAAAAAAAAACCGTGCAGAAATTCAAATATTCCTCGAACTATAATGCAGTATACATTATGTCGTATACATATTAGCATTTTATTAACTTTCATTTTAGTAACAACTCTGATGGACTGACAGAACGAACTGTTATTAACGATGGCGAGTGCCCCGGCGCACATTAATACTCTCATATTGACACTGTCGTATTGAGATCAATGTTTGCAAATAAAAGTCTGATAAATAGTTACGCAATAGGTCAATTCGAAAAGAACGGTCAATACTTTATCGACTTTTTGTTAAAAATTAAAGGTTCACAATACAGTTTTCTAATAAGAATTCAAGATTGTACCTACTCATGTACTGCGAATGCAACTTTGTGATGAACTAAAAAGAAACGTTGTTAACGTATATATTTTTTATACTTCAAATACGTTTTAGGCAATGGACGTAAAATTATAGTAATCATAATCAGGTCAGCAATATGACCACTCGTTCATATTTAACTTACATCTTTATATTTCCGTTATATTTTCCATTATAATCATTTTTTTTATATATATATAATGCAAATTATATTTAAAAAAAAATAGTTTCTTTTCGTTTTTATATTGCCAAAATATTGCGGCGTCATAAAAACTTTACTCTCTAATATTATATAGGTAAGTTATTTTGTTGGTTGACCCATGAAAATTGGTTCCATTATCTAGATTACTTCGCTTGTTGTGTTGACAAATAAACGAATGTTAACCCTTTGTAATTCCCACCAAAGTATGTCATGATTGTTCTCTTCTCACCAATCATAATCTAAGCTTGTCCCGAAAACGTGTTACCAAAACAAACAACTCTGATGTCGTCACGTCAATTCCTTTCAAACAACCATCTTATTCCCTTCCTCAACACACACCCGAAAACAAATCAAAAAACCATTTTCTACAGAGCTCTAATATTCAGCAATTGTTTGCAATCTTAGATCACTCACACTGGTTAGTCCAGAGCATCTCTATCCAGCATATAAAGAACTCCCATTACAAACAGTAGTTTCTTAATCTTGGGGTCAAGGGAATATGGTTAACGGTGAAGTCGGGGTGTTAAATAATAACACCACAGCTGTGGCACGCAATGCCCTATTTCCCAGCCACACTATCCCTTGTTAGTCACAGTGACCTGTATACCACAAAGAGTGCTTGTGCACGTGCGTGGACTGGTTTGAGTAAGTGTGTGTGTGATTTGTGTAGGGATCGTAGGATGAAATGCGCTTGTAATGGTACGTTTACTGTTGAAGGATTTAGATTTTAGATTGATCTTACCATGGAAGTTCAATTTATTTTAAATCGTATCCATCAAGGCAACAAGTCAATTTGTAATGTCTTGAGCTTGTTGCCTATGTTAACGTCTATCTTGATTTTACTATGATATTTCGTGGCCTTTGTCACTTATTGGAATATTTTTCTAATTGGTTTTCAACTTAAAAGATTTAATTGTCTGATTTCTAATACGAGTAAAACTAAAGGTTTTTCGTTTTATGAATAACAAAATTCAGACAAGATGGTTTTTGAATGTTTTATATTTATTTTTGATGATTCAGAAAATAAATTATGATTTTTTTACCTTCATACTTTAAGTTTCTTTTAACACCTTAGTTTTGCAGGCTTAGTAACAAACTAAGCTATCACATCATCTAGAATATAATTAAAAAAAATGTGAAGTGTTCGGATCATTCAGCCAATTCAGCGTGTTACATTCAGCGCTAAGTAGGTATACCAAGTTAACACAACCACATTTTCCAGTTGACTGATTCTAAAATCGGTAAGATCTTATAAGGCTATTGGGGTCAATGTATTGTCTCTGGTAAACTAAGAGCGGAGATGGCTCAACTGACCTTCTATTGAGCGAGACAAACTTTAGACTACAGCACCGTTTTATTACTTGTTAGCTTAGTTTTATTTGGGATTAGGAAAGATTTTTGGCATGTGATGTGTCATGTGCGTCGTTAGCGTGAAAATTTATCACGTTTCACGTTGTACTGTGTAACTGAATTTCGCGTATGGTCTTTGTCACTACCTTATGTACGAGAAATAGTGCAATAAAGCAGACTCTCAACAGCCCCATCCTACCATCTACCTTAACTACATTTCTAGCATCATGTTGGAAGACGTCTTCTTCTGGACAGGTCTCTCAATCTCGAAACACGTAGGTTCCAGCTTTAAACATATCCTTAGGCTACTCAACTTTGTGAGGTGTCTACCAACATTCTGACTTCCAGAACGTGGTCGTTACTTTATATTTTTCAACTTTATCAAAGGCCCAATCTAAAGGCAAAACCGAACTTCAACGTACTGCATTGTATATACATACAGTCACGAGATTTAATTTGGTACCCACCTTAGGTCCAAAGTCAATGTGACATTCTACAACAATAAGGTTGAGTTTCCTAAAAGTTGCAAATGACTTGACATCTCTAATGACATTGACGACTTCAAGCATATTTTTCTTGAAATAGGTCCCAAATTAACGCTCGTGACCGTACCTTCATCAAATAGGTATTAATATTTTCACGATTTATATAGCATTGTGAAAAAAACCATATGGGATTTTTTACCTTAAAATCTCGCGAAACGTCTCATCCCACACGTGTTGCGCAAGCGCAGCATTGTTGTGCGCCACAAAAGGTTTTTTTCCCACTTCAAACATGGGACTGCTTTTACTTTCTTCCAATATTTTTTGTCTCTATCCAAAATTCGGGGTAGTTTTACAGATTACTCTTTGAGGGTGGTAAATAATTTAAGATTTTGGATAGATTGCTTGGTAATTTGTGATGGTATTTAATTGGTCATTGATTTAGAAACAGATGTCTTTTCTTTAAATTATAGAATGCACGGTTTTACAAGTAAGAATCTACTTGCCCTTTAAAATGCTAAAATGTGTAGTCTGCAAGCGTTTCAAAAAGACAACAATAACAACACAAATGTTCTAGACTATCATATAAAATGAATTTAATGATTTTAAGTTGAGATCATCGACGCATTATAATTATAAAGTTAACATACGAGGACGTCTGATTCTTTGTATCCTTAGATTTCGATTCGTTTCCTGTCATTTTTTCTTTCCGTCAGTGGTGGTGTCTTCGCCCCCGAGGAACATCCCCTGTAAATTTCAGTCCCTAAGTTCAGTTGTTTAAGCAAAATTCAAATTTTTTATTCAGTAAATTGGTCACATGAAGATTATTTTCCACGTATGGAGTGAATTTATTTCGGACAAGACCATCATTGCGGAGAAGAAGCGCTGCAAGCCACTCCAAAACGCAAGAAGCTGTATATATATAGCGGTACATTGTCTGTAAGCCAGTCAGTTTTTATACAACTCCTATATCATATTACTGGTAAACATCTTCGCCTGTGTGCAAAATGTGGTTACAGAATTATCAAAAAGTTTTTATAGTTGTTCGAAATTCTGTAGCTCTGCCTACCCCACTCTGGGAATAAAAGCGTGAGTTTATGTATGTATGTATATCATTTTCATCAAAATCGCGTTTCCGTCTTTTTTTTATGAAGTACAAGCTTTTATAATTCTTAATTCACGTGAAGTTTCCAAAATGTTATAAATATCTATTAAACCACAGCGATACCCAAATCCTGTCCATGTAGGCTACATATTGCATCGCTACCTGCACGCGTTCCCACAACGAGCATCAAATTCGTGATTGTTTACCTATCCTTGTCTCCCACGACATCACGCAATAAAGCCATCTCGCTCTACGAATGCACTCTACGTCATCTTTCACTCTCACTATCGACGAGTGACTATGCAAAATTCACGGATGCATCTTTTTGTTTGTAAATAAACTTCGATTATTATTGAAAGTTTTTGAAGATATTTTGATGGTACTGTTTGGTGCAATGTTATCGTTGACACAGATTGTTTGTTTTATTGTTGCATGTTTTTTTATTACTTTTAGATTTAATTACATACAAAAACAGTAATTAAGAATGTTCCCTAAAGTATTTCTGTAACATCAGCGCACTATATTTTTTGTTTATTACAGTTTAAAGTCAGTAAAAGTACATGATTCATCTGGTTTTTAACATTCTACATTGTGACGTAAACGCATTGAAGTGAATCGACTCGTGGACTTTCTTTAAAGCGCGACAAAGCTACAATTTGCCATTAGTGGGAGCAGGACGGCTGTATAAAACAATGCCTCAGGGTTTTTATCGACGCCTCCAACAATGATCTCGTAATATACTTTCTTCAGGAGAAGTCGACCACGAAATATTAAGAGTTGGCCAATTATTTAGTTTCGTTACTGACCTATGTTACCGTTTTCGGATTCAATTATTTTACAAATTCTGTGGTTTTTGTAAAAAAAGCTCATTTAAATAGTGGAATTGCCACTGGCTGGCACAAATGTTTAAACGAAAGTTAAAAAATTACGGCAGCCTAGCTGATTTTACAAAACGGTTTTGGTTTTGAAGTTGACGAAGACTAGACTAGTACTACGCTTGGCCACCATTATACTCGTAGTAACGCGCTAATAGCAGCCGAGATCTGATCCTTGGTTAATCACTAGCATATAAATATATAAAATTACGAGCATAGAAGCATTCTATCTCACTTATCATGGTTGGCTCAAGATTGCAGTCTTTAGTTTATTCTCCTGAGAATTCAAATCCAACAGGACTGTGTGATCGTTTGCCTTCTCCATGGCGTAAAAAACGCCAAGAAGTGAATAAATGTGATAAAATATCCAAGTCCTCATCATCGGTGGTCATCAGTAGCGTGCTCAAATCGTTGACTCGTATTAATTGGTGAAAGAGTGAGAGTCTGATGTCACCGGCCGCTTTCTGAAGCGACAGTTTTTCTCCACGTTCCGCGGCTCGTGGAAATCGATGCTTTCACTTAGTGGTTGTAATTAATTAAGTGATAATAGATAGTTGGGATTACGTGTACAGAGGGGCTATAGCTATAGCTACAGCAATTGATTCAAAATGTAAACATTTTGCAAATCGAAGGCTTGTCTGCATACAAAATGAAAACAATTGTTCCGTTTTGTAACCAATTGAGATTGCGAGTGCGTTAAGCAACACTGAAAAATCAAATGGGTTGATTTTACTAAGTTTTATGGTTAAAATAGGACTTACACGTGAGTTTGGTTGAGTTAACCAGGAAAAAGGTTGAAGCAACCTTTTCAATGTGTTGTTTTTACTAAGGGTAGGTGTTACTTCAACGAAACTCATGGGTAGGTCCTAAAATGTAGTAAAATCAACCCATTCGGTTTTTCAGTGAATGCAGGTGGGAAAGAGGCTTCAACATCGAGGAAAGTGATATAATGCAAGAAAAGTATTTCTATCCAATCAAGGATTTTTAAGGGACTGTTATACTATATTTCTGTGTAGTAAATTAATTGGTACTTAAAGTATAATGTGTGTCATTTTTAATTTAGCTATGGATAAATCTAGTTGTACACAATTGTTTGCATGTCATTGTATGACATTAAATGTGACACTCACCTACTTGCTAGTAATATGAACCTTGTAACCATGTTTTAATAATTAATATTCATTCATTAAAAAATAAGTAGAGCTTTATTAAAAGCATTGGTAGAGTATAATTTTCATGCGGAATAAAATGTAAATGCTAGAGAAGACGAAAACAATATAATGAGTAAATAACACGTGAATAAGGAATGATGACAAGTACGGCCTTTTTAGTGAATAGTAATATGTGGATGATACAAAAATACATCAAACAGGTCAAAATTATGCAGTAATACCGTTAGTAATCTTACAAACAACAAGATTGTTATTGAAGCAAAAAAGAAGAACGCTTTACCTAAATGACGCTTGAGACTACGAGACGGGTTTCGTATTCCTAATTACATGAATAGTACGTAGTTGATAAATTGAATAATGGTAATAATTTTGTGGATAACTTCTCTATAGGAGAAGCTTTCTAAAGAACCACCCGATCCCTCTTTAAAATCACTACAGTTTTCGCATTTATAAACCGAATCAAAGCGGCTACGCTCCATTCTACACAAAAGACCTTTCAACCATACAATACCTATTTATCAATAGACACGCGTAACCTGGGGTGTTATTCTCTCAAAAACGACGGACGGGCGGACGAACGAGCGAAATAGCAGCGGCGAGTTTAGGTAGTCCCGTCAGAGCGAACACAGCACATTATAGCGAGTGCATTTTCCATTAAGCAGCCTTATACGTTCGGTCCATCGGCAGAAACCATGCAGCCGAATTGAAAATGCACGCGCTAAAATATGTTTGGTTCGCACTAACGGGACTACTTAAACTCGCCGCTTGGACATTCACTCGTCCGTCCGTCCGACCGTCGTTGTTCAGAGAATCACTACCCTGTAATTTATAGAACGACGCAATTTTTTTTCGATTCCATTTTTTTTCCTATTCAGAAGCAAACGTGTGCTCACAAAGATTATCAACCGGGCTCGGAATTTGGGGTCGATTGAGAGAAAAAATAGTAGAAAGAGACGGAGAAATCAGTTTTTTGTCCGTCTGTCTTTCACATAACTTTCCCCGGAATATAATGGGGCCAGGTAGGCGGGTCAAAAAAAAGGTCTAGTAACGCACCCCGGGTTTTGATTGTGACATCGTATAAATTCAAGGTTATTTCTATTTTAAGTCTTATGAATATGATTACGATATTCCTACAAGCAAGATTTTTCAGCTAGTTAGAAATACTATTATAATGTATTGCAGTAGCTATTAAACTTCGGAAGAAATAGTCCAACCGATCGATAGTATTCGGAGAAGCAGAAGGCACGTGGTGTATTAAACATTCTGATTGCGTGAACGCTGACCAAAAAGTATGTATGTATGTGGTATGTATGTTAACTCTTTATTATACATACCACCTCAGAGTAATTTTAGAGACAGTAAAATTAACTCGATAAGGAACGACCAACAATTACATATTTGCATCGCTACAGATAATGTGGAAAGGCAAACCTCCCATATGGGATCTCTTCCAATAAAAGAACCCAAGGAAGCATTATCAGAAAAAAACATTGCCTATTACAGAAAAATGGCAGTTTAAAAAAAAACACGCAATTAACTTTCAAGAATCTGTCTTCACTTAATCCATCAGATATAAATTCAAATTTTTCGCGTAACTGCGTAGTTTTCGCTCCCTCCTGCTACGTACAAAAGGTCTACTAAAATCGGACACTCTTTCATCGTACACCGATCCACGTGTACACATCCTTGATACAACACACAATAGCACCCATTGTAAGGGCCCCCGTCCACGTGCTCTACCTGCCTTGTGCAACGCGACCCTAACAGTTCAAGTCTCAAAATTACATTATCGTTAACTACGTTTCATTGTTCTATGGTTGATTAGACTTCCTTGGTTGTGTAATATTTGACATTTTTAAATTGAATACCTTCAGTAAGTAGATAATCAGTTATAATCTGATATGCATCGATAAAACTGTCATTCCACGGACCTATTAAAATGCAGCCACTAACTTAAGACAATAATAAGTCTGTTTACAATTTTGTAATGATACTTTTTATAAGCTTGCTGATCTTTGAATGAGTTTCTTTGAATAGCATTGTGAAAATAGCAGCTAGTCTAGAAACGAACAAGCGTCTTGTTTATTGAGAGAATATACCATTGCACAGAGGCTTGCACTGCATATGAGACCCTTTTCAACGCTATGTACCGTTTCTTCTTTTATTTTAAATCCTTTTATGCGTCTATATCAACACAGATTCCATGATAAAGCACCACATATGTCCTTGTTCGTGTAAAATTTTGAAAAGTTTGATAATAATAATAATAATAATAATATCAGGGGACTATATCACACCAATTGACCTAGTCCCAAACTAAGCTCTAGGCTTGTACTATGGGTACTAGACAACGATATAAATACTTATATAGAGAAATATATACTTAAATACATAGAAAACATCCATGACTCAGGAACAAATATTCGCGCTCATCACACAAATATCTGCCCTTACCGGGATTTGAACCCAGGACCTCTAGCTTCGTAGGCAGGGTCACTACCCACTAGGCTATCACGTCGTCTGACGATAATTGTTACCTCTATTACGTCAACTAACATTTGTTATCATTATCAAGTAAAGTATATCCGATAAGCTATAAATCGTCTACGCAAACGTCCACGCGCGACAGCGGTCCCTTGTCCGCGACCCTGGGGCAGCCTTCACACCTTCTACTCACATTTGAACGTGCTGTTTGTGCGTCTGTGTAAATATTGGCTCCTTGGATGGTTTAGAGAATTTTAGTTAAGGTTAATATAGAGTTAGATAACCTAAAGGCGTTTTAAAAGCATGATGTTAATGTTTCATCAAGAGTGGTATGTTAACTTAGCAATTTGTCCCCGAGACAGGGGAATTGTTCCGCATCTCAAATTCAGTACTTAATTTTTTTTGGGGTCTCTTACTCCAAGGAAATACCACTGGGCTTAACAAAGTGCCTACGGAACTACGCATTGGCATTTTTATAGTTGCCCCTAAATATGACGTAGCAAACAATGCGTTAAAATTTTTTCTTTGCACTTACCTATGAAAAGTTTTGTGAAGAATTCGTCAATTTCAATAAAATAAGCACTCATTTTCATGAGCTATTCCTATTTTGAATATCACTTGAGTTAATTTCGTATTTAACTTATACAGTCTGTGTTCAATATTACTATCAATAACTTCATCTTAGCTGAACTAGATGGCGCTAGAAACCGCCTCGTTGTGACTATTAGATACGACCACGGCGCCTTACCTAATACAACTCAGCAGTCGCAAATATTTTATGCTGAATGTAATAATACTCTAAACAAACCAACACATCTCAAAATAAAAACTAAATTTATATAGTCTTCTAAATAAATTAATGATGTTGCTTATAAAGTCTGGAAACCAGAAACTTTGTTGAATAACTAAATTCCTGTACACGGACAACGTTAAATAGAATCAGAAAAATATTTAACTTTATAGAAGACCTATTTAATCCCAAATGAAAACCACATTACATTCAAAAGTCTACCTTGTGTTTTTTGCCCATATCGGTGGGATTGCAAAGTGGAAGTAAAATCAGATAAGCCAGAGTTATGAAAATCAAGTGGAAAGGAAAGTGCCCGCGGTGTCGAAACGGCCGGCGTGGGCGCAACGCGTGAAAGGGGATTTCGTATCAAGCGCGCCCTATTTCGCTGAGTCTGTTTACTACTTATAAAGTATTTTTCTTCTTTCTTAAACAAAGCATGTAATAAATTAATCTTAAGTTTACATATAATAGGTAATTGGACGAATCAGAAATTTGAACCGAAGTTTTTTTCTTCTTTATTGGCGACAATGCAGTGCTCCTTGCGCACAAATTCGTCATTAGAAGTACACTTATTAAAATACTCGATGCTAGCATTAATTCTTCAAGGCAATTAATATTTTATATGGCTAGAGTGTTATGTCGACCACTCGACGAAGTGATGTTTTATTTACTACTAAGTAAGTGGGGTTGATTTCCGTAAAAATATGGCACTCGGATCGATAATGTTTATAATCTGGTATTTTTATACTTTATCCAGGGTTTGGTATTTAATGCAATACTTTTAAGTGCTTCGGAGCGGAGATACTAAATTATTTATGCTTAGGCGTACTTTTAGTAAACCTCGGTTGCGATATTAAAATGCGCACGAAATTGTACATTTATGTATTTAGAGGTCATCTTAACCATAGTAAGAGAATCATCCGTGGCAGCAGAAACAAAAAGACAAACATCCATACAAACTTACGATTGGGTAAGCTTTTCCAAAAATCAACTTTGTTACAGATACACAATAGATGTTTTTTACTTATTCTTCTCTTTTCAGAGAAAATACCATCGGTAAATGTTGTGAACTTATTTTTCTAAAGATGTCCTTCTGTCATTTCGTCAACCATTTTGACTTTATCACGTACGTCTACATTGACGACATTGTAATAAGCCAGTAAATGCTAGCAAAGCCACCATTAATCAAAGGTGACCTTTTTAACTTTACTCTGCCATAACAATATCTATTGGAGGATCATAAAAACGCAATGCACTTTCGTAACAACATTCGTTAAAAAGCCAAACAAAATCGTTTCTCACGACTTTGATTCCACTTTCTAAATTGATTTCAAATGCGAGGGAGATTCTTGGATCTTTGAAACGCGCCTTATCGAAAATGGATCGGATGGTTATTTATTTCGCTGGCTGCATTTTTATAAATGTTATTTTAAAGGAATTTCTAAATTATCTCGGAATATCTGTTGTAAAGAATACTTTCCAGAAGCTTAGTCATGTTAAATTACTACTATTGATAAAGGAGAACAGGGTTAGTGTCACAATATTTTTAAACGCTCTATATTTAAGTCTTAAAGAATACTTAAATTAAAAGCTGCACTAATAATACGAATAAACATAAATTAGTATAAGGACCTAGAAGATGTGCGGTGATTCACACCACTCGTAATCTCTATAATCAAAGTTGGTGCTGTGACCCAAATCCGCGCAACCGCCGCGGGTACTTTCATTGTGAACGCTAACCACACACACACCGCACAAACACACCCAAACCAAAACATACGCAATACCCCAACACTAACACGCCACGCACACCAACAGACCTAAGATGAATTTATGAAAGGCGTCAGCATACAGCACAATATCACATTAAACCTAAGGAATTCCAAGCTGTTCCTTCTAAAGGCGGGTATAGGATTTAATCTGCCAAATTGGAAATATCACGTTACTTTTTAAGTGCAAAAACTAGGTGAATGTTTACGTTCATAAACTCACACTAAGAACGTAAGCTGGATTCTCGTATGTGTGCATTGTGCTGTATCATTAGAGCGAGATGCGTTGATCATTCGAAAATTAGAACATCATTTCTGCCCTAATTAAACAGATGTAGAAAGGATAGATTACTTGCTGACAGGATAACCAAATGGATGAGAAAAATTTCGGCACAACTCATTAACAAAGACATTTGTGTCTTGTACAATAAAGTATTTACATTCATTCTTACTCGTAGATACATTTTTGCTGTTGGTAATATTATAAAACAAAAGTGATTCCACCTTACATTCAAGGTTTTTGATTCTTCTTCTCTGGACATTTACCATCAGATCTCAATAGTGCAAATGCTTTACTAACCCTAAGGAGCATGATGGAATGCCCAAAAAAGTATTTCAATGAAGCGATTAGGTAGTCGAATGATTTCATTAAGATTCAGAGTAAAGTATTGGATGAAGAATCGAAAGTTCTCTTAAATATAGCAGATAATAAGTCGAGAAATAACTTAGATAACAAAGGGAATGCACATAACATAATTACAACGGAAGATCAACTACCTGTTACTACACGCCTTAATAATCGTGAAATGTAACATTATCTCCCGCTTGATAACACCGTGTAACGTAGTGAAAGCAAATGGCATACAATTTCATGTAAATGGTATGTATAACACAACAGACAAACGTACGAACAATGACGGAAGCATCAAAAGACGATTAGAGAATAACCACCATGCGTGACACGGTGTGTGTAACGTTTAGTAACAATTTTCTCTAACTGACAATACTTAAACTGGTTCATACTAGTTTTAGGAAATATAAAGGAGGAGGAAATTTTGATACAGAGGGGATTGATAAAGCTTTGGGCTGTTTAATGCCTTGTCATAAATATGTTGATAACGAAGTGAATAACTTACATTTGGTTGTATAAAAACGTCCTAGCTTTCATTGTCTTGTAATTAGAAAAAACAATCAATTATGAACAATGTTTCAAAGTGTAGATTTCTGTTGTCTTTTATTCTACTTATTGTTAATAAATCAACTGCATGAATAATATCCCGCTTCAAAGACAGGAAACGCATAAAACTAATCGATGACTTCCAGCCATCATTCAAATCAGTGTCGTACTCATAATCTTCAAGGCGTTATGCAAGCGCAAGCGCCTATGACGTAACAGAAACGAGTTCAGCGAAAGTTGCTTCAACAATTTCACTCTTACTTACTCCGTCTTTATTACTCGAACCACTTTCAATGCTCCCTCTCACTTCACTATTCAAAGCTGTATTAGTAAACGTATATTCGTCTCTGTCTTTAGCATCTTCACGTGGGCTACTTTTTTCAGTTTCGCACGCGATAAGGTGTTGCTGCGTAATCGATTGTCTTCTCGCTTATACGCGGAGAATGTTTTGTTTTTTAGGGTTCCGGCGGAACGGAAATAGTTGATGTTTTTTTAAATTACTTTTGAGAAGGAACGTTTTAAATTTTAAAATGGTGTTCAATAACAGACTGAAAACTTTATATAAACAAGGTATAATTTCGCTTACAAACGTTTTATAATATCTTTGGTCTTTTTGATTCTATATAGGATGTTTGTGGACTTGAATATGCTTAAAGTGGTTTTTTTACGAGCCAAAATTAACCCTTACCTACTCGATTTAAATATATTTAGTAAAAAATGAATTCTTTTCTCAGATTTGTTCGTTATATAACTGCTACAATTAATTTTTAATAACATCGTCAGGGCCCACGGCCAATATCTGTATTAAACACCCAATAGTAATAAAAACGGGTCACATACCATATTAACGCACGAACAAAGTGACCAGTCTTCATTGCTCTTAAGAGTACTTTGCGTGTCGAGCTCGTAATTATTGTAATTCGACCATAACATTTTGTTGTTTTAACTTGTCACGGATGACAAAATGATTAGCTGAACCTTCGAATGTGACATAATTACAATAACAACCATAATCCGGCAACCGTGAAACGTTAAGAACTTTAGCATAGTTTTTTGATATTAGCCTTTTATACAGGGTGGCTAACTTCCAATTGGTGAACTTCTTTTGATGAACACCCTGACCTCACATCTTAGGCGCCTAGAAAAATAAAATGATCGAAATCAATATTAAATTAAGGAGCTACCCTGGAGAAAGTATGGATTACCTAGCTATTAATCGATGCTTATAATCAATATTGAAACACGTATTTACATTTTGGGATGCATGACAAAAAGAGTGGAAGTAAACAAATTAAGGTAAATGCAAATGAAGGAGAAAGTGTTTAAGTCAGGGTCACAAAAATATTAAAAAAGCATTTACCCTACTAATGTCATAAATGCGAAAGTTTGTGTTTGTTTATTACTGCAACGGCTGGACAGATTTGGATAAAATTTGAAATAAATATAGTTTATACGAGGGTGCATTGAAAAGTTCTGAGCCTAAGGTTGTATATAATAAAAAAAAAAAAAAAAAATACTGGCAGGTAAAAGTGCCATATTTAGTCGCCATTATGCACTATCTTTTGTTTTTTTCTTGTCACAATTTTGCATTTTATGCTGGAACTGCTACATAAGGTCACTGATTTTTCAAGTAATGGATAAAATTGAGCACCGTTCTGTCATAAAATATTTGCAAAAGAAGGGGTTAACACCAAAACAAATATTTGAAGATATGAACAAAACATTAGGGCAATCTGCTCCATCGTATGCTACCATAAAAAGATGGGTAGCTGATTTCAAACGTGGCCGGGAGACTGTTCAAGACGAGCCTAGGAGTGGGCGGCCGTTGACGCCTACTACGGATGAAAATGTCAATAAAATATTAGATGCGATAATGAAGGATAGGCGATTGAAGATTGTGGAGATAGCGGAAGCAATGGGTATTTCTTATGAGCGGGCACAGAACATCATCACCGATGTTCTTGGATTTTCTAAGGTGTCAGCCAGGTGGGTGCCTAGACTGCTTTCAGTCGAGAACAAACGAGTACTGGTTACAATTTCCCAAGATTGTTTGGACATGTTTCAACGTGACCCCGAAGATTTTCTCAATCGTTTTATAACTATGGACGAGACATGGGTCCACCACAGTACACCAGAATCGAAAGAACAATCCAGGCAATGGAAAAGACCAGGTTCACCACCACCCAAAAAACCCAAGGTCATTTTGTCAGCTAATAAGGTAATGGCCTCGGTTTTCTGGGATTGCAGGGGGGTTATCATGATAGACTATCTCGAAAAGGGCAAAACAATAAATTCAGAGTACTATTGTGCTCTTTTACGTCGTCTGCGAGAGGAAATTAAAATAAAGAGACCTGGAATGCTGTCGAAAAAAGTATTGTTTCACCAAGACAACGCTCGCGTTCACACTTCGGCGAAATCAATGGCACAAATACATGATTGTGGATTTGAAGTGCTGCCGCATCCCCCTTACTCGCCGGATCTAGCTCCTTCCGATTATCATCTCTTCCCAAACCTCAAAAAACACTTGGGAGGACAAAGATTTTCGACTAATATGGAGGTACAAGAAGCAGTAGACTCATATTTTAACGACCTCAGAGATTCTTTTTTTTTTGATGGGATAATGAAGTTGGAGGCGAGGTGGACTAAGTGCATTGACCTTCATGGAGACTATGTCGAAAAATAAAATTGTTATAAAAAGTGAGCCAGTTAGTTTTTTTTACCAGGCTCAGAACTTTTCAATCCACCCTCGTACCTTAGATTAATACAGGCTACTCGTTCGCCTCTGAAAATTTTAAAGCTCCCGAGGGAATAACGATAATTGAAATCTACTAATCTAATGGACAAAGTCGCGAGCAGAAGATATAATTATATAAAACAAACGCGTGATATATCGAACACCATAAACAGCACAACAGAGACTGATCATTGTGGTTATTGAAAGTTTTACTTTTAAAACGTATTAACAATCCATTCTGAACTCTCGAACAATTTGCATAGAGTCCGATTAGCAAACAATTTGGCTATGGATCATTCTGCACGCTAAATTAGCTATGATAATGAATTATTAAAAAAACAAATGAATCATCTTGAGATATTTGCCTATTAAAGATATTATAATCGAGGTGTAATCGTAATGTAAATTAGCATAAACATACGAATTTGTTTGTTTTATTACGATCCATTATAGGTACTATTAATAGGTACTTTAGTTAGATCATGCCCTTTTGAAATGTACTTATGATTATTGATGCTCAATTTATCATTAACGTCAAGTAAAGACAAAACATACGAGTAATCTTAAAAGGTCTATATAATAAGTATTATGATGGTGCCAATTTTAACTATCAATTTAAATAAATAAATATTGGGGACAACTTCATACAAACTGACCTAGTCCCAAACTAAGCTCTCTAGAGCTACTACTAATACTTGTACCTACAGTCACGTGATTTAATTTAGTACCCACCTTAGGTCCAAAGTTAAGCTTACATTCCACAACAATTATGTTGAGTTTCCTAAAAGTTACAAATGACTTGACATTGACGACTTATTTTTCTTGAAATGTGTCCCAAATTAACGCTCGTGAACGTACCGTGGGTACTATGCAACAGTAAACATGATAGACCATTGAGTTTAAAGTTGTTAGATTAGTCTCGCAACTCTCGCAGTCCAAAAATAAATTACACAGACATAAACAATTATAAAAAACTGACAAATCATTTATTCATTCAAGATTCACCCATTACCCACATTAAAACTTTACAACCATAAAAAATATAGTGAAATTCACAATCACCTTCATGAGAACACGATAAGTCGAACAATGATGGAAATAAATAGATAAAACTTAAACTGGGCAGCATATCATGTTTACCTATTTAGGTGAAAAAGATAATGGGAATGAGAATTCGTTCGGCAACTGTTCTAAACCAAGCTTTACCTGTTTAATTCCAACAACTTCCACAAGTGGGATCTTGGAGTCACCTCAGTGACTCAAGTCGACCTTTCCTTTTGCCAGTCGCCGGAAGAACCCAATCAGGATTCCTGCCCACCTTTTTTTAGTAATTTCGGTTTTTGTCGTTTTACTTTGGGACGTTGTGTTTTGGCATTTAGGAATATGATGCCAAGGTTACCGGATTTATGCTGATCTCTTTGACCTCGCGTTAGGCTGTAACGCTGATTGTCGTTGTTATTATCTTAATTTTTGAGATTTCGGTGAAAGTAGTTGTTTCCTATGTTGTCGTTAAAATTGTATTGTAACTTAGGAAGCAAGATTTGTCTTTTAGAAGAAAGAAATAAAGAATGAAAATACATTCATGTGAATAACGCGTAAATACAAATGAAGTATAGTGAAGGTGACATAAATAAAAATCTACTTTAAATATACATGAAATAATAAAAAGTGAACACAAAAAACCAAGAGAAAAGAATAAAATAAAACAGGAGAAAACAAATTAAAAACACTTAACAGCCGACTGTGTACAATTTAACAATTTATAGCGCCCAGGTTGGGGGCAAGAAATGGCACTATACCTACCAATCTGCATTTTTTTAATGGATGAAGTCTAATTTTCATAATAGTTTTAACCATAAAACCTTTTTTGAAATTGGGAGTGTAAATAAAAAAAATATTTCAGTTTAATAAAACATTAAAATTAGTCATAAAATCTCAAAATTACTGAGTTGCTATAAAATACTGTTTAAGTGGACCCATAATTTTTTTAGAATAGTCATTAACATAGAGTGAAATTATCTTCTAAGGCCACTTATAAAACCTAAACAAAATCAATTTCAAAAAATAGAGGTACTTAACGAAATTGCTGAGCCACAATTTCCGATTCTCATTCATCACATCACAGACTGGTTGTATACATCAATATTATAAATAAACGTTTCATTTCTACGAACCTGTAGTTCTTAGAAGAGTTAAAAGTATCCGAATCTTTCTCAATCTTCCTTAAACTTACCGAGAACTACTACTTTACTGACTGTTAAAGTATCCGAATCTTTCTCATCAGTTCTCTTCTTTTTCTTTTGTTTTTAACACCCGATGTGGACACTATAACTTGTGTATCTGTGTTGCTGTATACCTGTCTGTAACATCGTAGAACTTAAATCGGTGGATTGAATTAAACCTAATTATTATTTCAAAGGCTAATCTAATCAGTGTGGTTCTTAAGGGCTTTTTAAACCTTCCAAAATTAGTCACTAATAAGAGAAATGCCGCAATACGTTAGATACGTATGGAGATATCTCAATCTCGTTCCAACGTATTGCTGCATCCTCTTGTTAATGACTAATTTGGGAAGGTGTAATAAGCGCATTAGGTAGGTTTAATGGAAATTGGTTTGGCCGTTAAACAGTAATCAGCTCTGAAAGTAGGGGTGGCCATTATCTAGTAGTTTTGTGTAAAAACCCCTGATTTACTCCAAAAAACTTTTTTCATGATATTTTATTACAACATGGCAACTGTCCCTATTGAAGGTTTAACCAATCAATTAATTTCCTTAATTTCCTCTGTAATCAAAACTGAAGAAGTAAAGATTGTTTTTCAATGAGCATAACAACATTAGTTTCTAATGAAATTTTATTTAAATTTCAAGTTCACGCATGTTAATAATGAATCATACTTATTAAAATAGATATAGCAACATTAGCAACATGTGTACAGGAAGTCATGTGTAACCAATCTAGTGGCTCCTATAACATGCCCAATCCTAACCATTGCATGTCGCGTAAAATGTAACACTCCATATCGCTCACTCAACGTGATCAATTTTGAACCATGTCGCTTTGACTCGATCCACAAATTCATATGTCGATTCAAGCCTGATCTTACAAAGACAAAGTCCAAAAGTTATCAGTGAATTTTGTCAATGCCTGTAGTAGCAAAAAACCGCACGTATGCGATGTGAAATGATCAAATTTCAACCAGTTAACGACTGCGCAGAATTCAAATTTACAACTGCCACCTCTTGTACTTACGTCGTGTTCGTTTTCGAGATGTAAATAATTGTATATTTTAAATAATTGTAGTTTATAAAGGACCTCTCCTCACGCAAGAGGCAGTTAGGGTCAGAGGTCACAGTGTAGCCTTCGGTCCAATCGACTCTCAAATAAGCTGCCAGCAAGAAATATTGAATTGCACATTGTGAGCGTCTTCGGAATTTGCATTTACAATCTGATGAAGATGCAAGATATAACGAAAACTGTTGAAATATAATAATTTTACGAGTAAGTAAACTTTGAATATGATGTTAACATAACTAGAAAATGCTTCACCGACTACTTTTAACGAACGTGTCATATTTTTGATCTTGTATTGAAGAGGGCGAAAATTTCGTTAATTGTTAACATTTTATTTAATTTATAGCTACTTGTTACGGTAAACTCTAAACACTGTAATATGTCTCCTGCTGAAAATCATTGAGACCAATTGAAAAATAGCATAGTTATCACAAATGCATAAATGTGTTCTTTGGTCCGTCTGTCGCGTAAGTAATGATGGAGCACATAATTAGGTTTCTTTTGCCTAAAGATAGTTTAAAAAAGATTAAATCACGGCGACCCAAAAGTCGAAATTGGGAAAAATCATACGCACGAACCAGCTTCTCCAGCAACTTCTGCATTAAACCAATATCCTCGTAAGCCTACCATACTAAAAACAGGAAGAATTTTGTATTGAAATTTAAATCTATTAACAAGGAAAATTTAAATTTTGAAATAAAGATCAATGAACTTTGTCTCCGTCGCAATAATAGTTAAGTTCAAATTACATTTGCTCTAAAATGTAATTTTCAATTTTAAGCGTGATATACTTATGCCTCATTTAATACTAGAAAAAGAGCTATCGAGGAAATCACGACGTTAATAGTTGGACGACATCTGAACTACATATATTAGAGACAATCTAGAATGATCCCTGTGACAGCTCATATTACACGAGTTTTTTTAGAGTTTACATACATATTACATTAATTCAAACCTTGCGACTACGTTTTGTCATTTTTATGGAAAAAAAATCAGGAACCTAGCTGCACTGGGTAAAAAGTTTTGACGGTGGGAAATCGGACCTGAATGGGTTTGTGTAAATATTTATACTGTATCTATCAAAAATACCGAAACCGCTGTAGGCGTGCCTATTATATTTGAGGAGTGCCCTTGATTTGTCCAAGATGGGGATCATCAGATCCTGACGGACCAAACCAAACAAAAAATATTTTTTCTAATCGGTCCAGTGATCTTTGAGTAATCGCGTAACAAACATACAAAAATATCGAAATACACTCGAAAATCAGTCAAATTGAGACCCACTTCTTTATCCTTTTTTTGAAGACGGTTAAAAAGTTTAATAATCACAGAAGGATATTGTTTTCTTGAGCTACTTAATATCCTAAAAATATACCATATAGGATTACAAAACAATAAGAGATCGCATCCTATATACCTACCCCACAAAAGCCTAGACAAATCTTATCAATATTTTTATCAAAACTTTATAATAGACAAACACAGTTCCTGTTCCGCGTTGACCTATGGTTTCGCAAATGGCCGAGCACCATGGGCCTAACCCATAGTGTCGCAAGCCAGTGTCGTAATGAACACACAGACTTACTTCTAGTATATACATATGGCATTTGAAATGGGTCATACCGGTAGATTAATATTTACAGATCTCTTGATACCGAATACGTTTCAAATGTGTCGGTATTGCTATCTTTGTATGGAGAAGTGTGAAGTACTGTGAAGGTCAAAATGATACAACTCACAAGCGGTACTTCTGGGAAAATTTATAAAGGGTGTTCTAGTTCTAAATAGACTTTTAAAATGTGTTAATATTAATTTATGTTTTTATTTAGTTATGATAAGGAGACATCAAAATATACAAAGTATAAAAACATCGGACAGTGGTCAATGAGACAAGACAAGAAAAGAGTGTATTAAAACTTGAGATCCAAGAATTAGGGGCTGCTTTATGGTATTTTTATTGAAATTTATTAGCTAAAGATAGTCGAAAATTAATCAAACATCCGTCTGTTTTATGATTTAAATAGGTAATGACGATTTCGCAGCACTGGCGATTCCCGGAACCGATGGTATGAATCCATTATGACACATCTTCTGAACATTTCTCTGACACATTTGTTGTCCTTGAACTTTGATTTGCTATCCTGCGGCTGTATTATTCAGTGAAATTATTGTGAAAAACATCATCAATCACCTTTGAAAGGGTAAGACGTAGGACTTTTTTCGCCGAATTTCCGTAAGTCCGGTCCGAGAAATTTTACTTATACAGAAATGACAGGTGGGAATCTCAATTTTATTGCGCAATCACTCACACAAATAAGTAGTACCTACTCACGCTAATTAAATATGAATTTAAATTAAATGTTAACGCCATATAAAAATGGCCAGTCATATTTTCTCACGAACTCACGAACGACGATCCAAGTTCCAATTACAGGGTGATTTGATTCTCGATCATTTTATTATAAGATTTATAAGTCACTAAACAGTGAACATCCTGTAACTAAATTTTTTTATCGATTTACCGAGTAACCGTAACCCGTAGAAGAATCTACAAACTACTGCGGTGGTTAAATTGATTAAAAAAGTGAGAAAAATTAGACTTAAGGGTTTCACGGCATTTAAAGAGTAGATAATCATTGTATGACACGTAATATACCTCTTTAGGAGTGGCATTGCCTATAAAATTGCTGATAACTTGATAAGTTAACAAGCCTTGTGACATGACTATGGACTTAGGGTGCTTTCTTTATGGTCGACTGTACAACACGGAACCCGGCCGGCCGTGAGCGCACGTAGCAAGCCACCGGGAAGCGACGGATCTAAATGCACGACGCAAAAACGTCCGCGGCAGTTTTCGGCGCTACGTGAGTTAATCCTTCCTTGTTAAGCTTGTGTTGTACCAAGTTTTTATGGAAAATATTACATGAAATAAATAGCTAAGATAAGTATTAGCACCCCCCATATAATGGCAACCATTACTTTTAGAACTGATTTCTCTTTTCCGGCTATGAAAGCTAGCTTATTTTAAAAAAAACGTGTCGGTGTCGGTTCATTCGTTCGGGAGCTACAATGTCCAAATGGGTAGCCTTTAGGAGTTTATAACACTACATATTTTTTACGTGACTATTGTATCATAATGTTAATATTATAATACCGACGATCACATTTCGGTTTGCTTTTAAAGCTTCAAAATTTAGTAGCCTGATGTAACTGTACTACCATCCAGAGTTTTTTCTGCTTTTAATTTAGATCCCAAAATATTTTATAATGTCTAAAACTGTTACCTACACCGGTTTACTTGAGATAAGATACAAAGTTCTGAATTTAAAACACGGTGAAACTTCCCTATTAAAATCACATAATTTTTAGAATCACATACTTACACCCTCACTGGTCTCAGTGTACCCCAGAAGGAAATCCTCATCGTCTTTACTCGTACCTGCGCACGCGTCTCTGCGCCAGTCGAATGACAAATTTCATACGGCCTTGAAGCCATACTTTGATACTGGCAGTTTTCCTCCAGCGATTCAAACGCCATATATTTTAAGAATCGAACGTGATTGCCCTAGAAAGTGTTTTAAACGTTTTATTGACGTGAATGGTATTCGAAGAAGCAGACAGTCTTTTGTTTCACATGTAACGGATATTTTTAGATAATTTCATAGAATGACATGACAACACATTGGGAAATAAGCAGAAAGTCACTGAATTATATTTTTTTAATCCAATGTTTTCTCGTTCTTCAACTGTTGTCATTAAGATGTTTTTTTACCTTATGTCCCCTTACATTTTTCTCAGGCCAAGGTCAACTAGAAGATGTCATATGTTATTATGGGAAAGTTTACCTATGTAACTTATGTTTGTCAATGCAGATTTATTATATTGTCATTGTTTAGGTGCAATAAATATTCCCAAACTTACATACATTACACTCTGCTTCTTTTTTCACCGGCTATTAAGCACAACCTACGCTAATCTTTGCAATATGTTAATGGATTTTATTAATTTCAGCGCTTTGCTCTGTTCTAACGATTTTTACTCTGTTTCGTTCACGTGAAAAGCCTCATAAGATTTTCAAGAACTGAACTCACCAAAACCATGTAATTTTCACCCATAAACCATAGATTTGAGTTAGATAAAACTTTATAACACCTCTAAGAAATCAAGATTCATCGGGCAGTACAATCTTCACATAATCACCCCATTGTAAGCTAACAAAACTAAACAGCTAATTAAGGCTACAGGCGTCGATTCATCAAATCGTGCCCACGCGCATTCGGCAAACCGTTATCCTACGAGTTGTTAGTGACACCACAAGACATTTAAATGAATATAAATAAATGCACAATTATTTTCGAAATAAATTTATGACTATTAGTCAAATTAGTGCGAACGCACAGAGACCCCAGGCGCCGCCGCTGTGGCGGTAAACTTCGTAACGGATATACGAGTTTTTTATTACTTACAGGAGTGAAAGAAGAAAAAAGAACGAATTAATAGTTAGGTATGACAGAATCGTGTACTTATTCATCATTATCATCATCATTTTAACTGAAAGACATCAACTGCTGGACACAGGCTTCTCCCGAGGTTTGCCACAAGGAACGATCTTGTGCCATCAGTTATATATTAGCAACTTTTAGCAAAGAAAGTGAACCAGCGAATACACAAGCTACGAAGAATTTCCTCAAACCCGCGAACTCATGGCCACCGTACAAAGGACAAGTCCTCACACTAGGTGTTCGCGCATTGTTTTTGCCCCAACAATCATTAATTACTTGTATTCAGGTGGGCACAGATGTTTGCACACTCTGTAATTGTCCGCCCACTCCCGTGTTCATGGTTGCTTTGATGTCATACCCAGTGGAAGATGGGTTTGTAGATGCTGTAAATCTAGGGTCTTAATTAAATATCGTCTAAGATGTTTTAACATTTCTTTGGCTAGGCGCATAAGAAAAGAAGGAACTTTAAGAACATTAGATAACAGCAATGAAGTAGCACCAAATTATATGCCGTTGGTAAGCAGGCCACAAGATAAAGTGGAATTACGTAGGACACTTGACAAGACGGGAAGACGGTCGGTGGACAAAGACCTTTATAACGCCACTAGCAAAACTATGCGTGGCTGAATATTAGTCAGCTTTCATCTTACTTGCTGTCGAGGCGCTAAGAAGAACCAAGAGTGGTGGCGATCAGAAACAGGAAGCAGTCAGTTGAGGGACCAGGCCCATGGTCAGATGCTTTGGTCAGGTTATTAGGAAAGCGCTGGATAAGGCAAGTGCAGAACCGGACAGTTAGGTGTGAGAGGAAAAACTATTTTCTGCTGATAATTAATGTGGTTTGATTGGATGGATGGATGGTATAAACATTAATTGAATCAAGGCGAGTATTGCGCTCACGTCTAAGGTTAACCCATTGAATGCTGGGGACACGCAGTGGCATTTTAATCACATACAATGCCTGTAAACGGCTGTTTCAGATACTATTAAAAATATTGTAGGTATCTAACTGATAATCGATATTATTAATCAAAAAAAAAACTGACTACTGAATCACACTAAAATTATAAATGCGAAAGTTTTATCCTACAAAAAACTCTTTTCGAAAAATTCCAAATTAATTTTTCAACGTAGACGAAGCTAGTTCAACATAGTTTGATGGTGTTTTTCAAAATTATATTATTTCAATCAATATTAATTAGTTTCCCTAAATCATTATACAACAGCATTATAACGTAGGCGCACAATTGGTGCCAAGTTTGGTAAAGTCATGTATTTCTCTGTCTTACACTAGTACACTGTGGTCGCCTTGTAACACCTTAACAGTTAATTTACTGAATATAATAACTAAACTGACGTTATCTAGCTTTTGATTGACGTGACCCACACGTCTCGTGTTAATTTCTGCAAAATATTTCTTATTTTCATCCAAATACGGTCTAAGTATAATTCAATCCAGTTGCTAACGAATACATAGTTATAAAACATTATGACTTAAATAGAAACTGTTTCAAATAAAACTGTTGTTGAATCGAGTGTCAGAAGTCAGGGATTTGTTAACAATCGCATAATGACCTTTATTATGACATACTTAATGTATATTGGGGCCCTGTAATAGAAATGCTGTATAATATAGTGATAATTTATAGATATGTGTCAAAGTCGAATTATAATGATAAAGTCAAGTCCGCATCACATAATCTTGTTATTATCTTGTCAATTTACGTTTAAATTACGTAAACATATTCCTAAATATTAATATAGGCGATTTATTCTCAGTGTTTAATTGTTTCCTTGCATTATTTGGCAATGTGTTTCCACGTGATAATTGTAAAATTGAAGAGAAAGTGAAATTAGTAATTTTTTTATTACAATCATATAGCATATTTCAATCAATATAGCAATAAAAATGGGTTACTTCACCGATTCTCTTTCATTCCTTTAACCCTTTCAGTGTCAAGCGTCCTCAACCGCACTATGCCGCGATGCTGACACCTCCTCAAGCGTGGTCCCGATCAACGTCTGCGTCATTCAGGCTAAGCGAAATGTGACGCCGATTGGCGTCCGAAACATCCGAAAATGTTCCTTTAAATCGTGACGCCATCAGTATGTGCGGCATCCAGCTAAAGTTAAATTGGACGCCGATTAGCGTCACCAGCATTCGAGATGGAATTTTAGTAATAACAAAAAATGTCATTTGTTTCGTATAACCAACAAGAACCTAAAACTTTTTGAAAGCAAAATTGATGTATAATTTTAAAACTGATTTCAGAAGATACTAAAGATAATAATCTCATAAATTACATATGTCACGGAATCATCTACACATACTTCAGGAAAAGAAAAAGAGTTGCTCTTACTCTAATAGTTTAAAAAAAAAAGATAGAAGAAAAAGTGTCACAGGGTAAACTTAATACTAACGCAATGTATACAGTCTAGCAAAACCAGTCCGTGACAGATAACCAGTGTCGTACTCCCAATAGGTGGAACGGCAGGGGCAGCGAAATAAACATTTTCTATATTAAGGTTGGTGAAGTTAAGGCTCTATTTACTTTAAAGGCCGAACCCTATATTCAAACCGCTTATAGATAAGGCTTACTTCGGGTTAAAATTTGACACTTGTCCATACAAAATGTGTCAAATTTTATTGTAAAGAGATAAGTATAAGTCTCGTATGAATGCAAGCAGCAACAGGTGTCTAGTATTTCTAATACGACGTAGCTGCAGATTAGAACCCTCGGTACTCGAGTCCGAGTCTTATTACCGTGAGTTTATTAACCACTTACAATTTACACCGACGTTCACAAAAGGAAATGCAATTGAACCGGTTATTACACGTTTTTGTACGAAAATTATCGGTTATAACCGGTTATTTGCAGTCCCTAGACTTCGCTCTGTCTGAGAGACAACTAAGTACACTGACGGTAAAATTTACATAAAATCATACTTAAAACATACATTAAGTGGGTAAGGTAAAAAAATAAAATGTCTGGTGATAAAGATTTGTACCTACTTTGCATTTAATTGAATGTGAATACAGTGGTATTTAAATAAAATAAAGGAAACTTGTGTAACTTTACACTAAAATGTACGAAACACCAGTTGCCCTAGACAACATGCTTGAAACTTACGTAAATGATTTTCGATAACTGTCAAAATACCTAGTGAAAAGCGGGTTCAGTCTTCTGAGGTTCAAGTGAAAAAAGGTAGGTATATGTCTAGTAGTCCCCCCGTATATTTTACACCCTTTTTTATTAAAAGCAAAGTTGACTTAAGCCCTTTTTCACTAAGACCCCCAGATGTATGGAATTGATATAAGAGCTTGACGCGACTGAGCGCCAGTTTACGTCAATCCCGTCATCTCGGGCACAGTTTGATGTTTGGGACTGTTGCAAAAACCTACTCAATATTTATAAACAGACGACATGAGCGTGAAAATATTACCCTAGCTTTATTGTTTAAAATATGATTTATGATTACAGGTTATATCTTATCAACGGTTCCCACAGCAATAATATATGGCACTTTTAAAGTGGAAAAATAAATTTCTATGCAAGTATGTATGTGCGGGATCTGGATTTAAAAAACTAGAAAAAAAATAACACACAAATTCACCTAGCCCCAAACTAAGCCCTAACCTTGTAGGTACAGTCGCGAACCGGGATTGTTGAGCAACTTAACCATGTTTCTAATTTGGCCGTGTAATGCAAATCGAATAGCTGTCATTCAGTCGGTGATATCGTTTATTGAATACGCGGCTAAATTACGAACAATGGCAAGTGGCTCAACAATCGCGGTTCGTGACTGTACTATGGATACTAGACAGCAATAAACGCACTTATACAGAGAAATAAATGGAGAATATCCAAGACACGAAACTAAAAAACAGAAATCAGAAACAAAAATCTTCGAAAAATTAAGGGAAAACGCAAGCGTTTTTAATTACAAGTGTGTACGAGTCACCTATGGACGAGTATAATTCTACGCATATACCAAATGGTAAACATAAGGAAGAATTTGTATTTGTACGCATATTTTGTGTACAGTATCTCTTGTACACCCGTTATTTGGTTGTTTCTGTACGGAAAAGCGTGTTAATTATTAAGTTTCCCTTTAAAATTGGCATTCATTTTATTAAGTAATTATTTCGTAATTAAACTTGTTATTTAATTTTATTTAAAGAAACAGGAAACATGTTATTATCAGTTGCAGGCGGTTAAGAATTTGACGTGCTAACTTCATTGGAATTTTGTTGAATAAAATACCTCCTGGAACAAGTACGAATTGGTCTAGACAAACAAACGTAATTTTAGGTTAAACGTATTTTGCTATACTCTTTATAAATCATCATAATTTTACAAAAAGCCGTCGCGTAAAAATCTTCTCAATTAAGGATCACTTTTACATTACGTACATTTTTATATTGTTATTAATTATTATAGATCTAACTGCCATCAAGCTCAGTTCTAGTAGAGGTTATAAAGAATACAATCTCCACCCAGTGAAGTGAAAGAAAGAGGAGGAATGTCAGCCGTATATAGTCAACTGTTCAGATTTTTTGACTGTCAAGACGATGAAGCTCCGCTTTACGGAGCTCCTATTCCGTGGCCTTTCAAGCTGGATTTTAACTTAATGTTTTGTATACAATGATTTTTTAATCCTATCACCCCATTGAATAAAAATCATGTTACCCAAAAAAACGTTTGCCTGTAACAAACTAGCTTAATAAGAGATATTTTCCAACTAATCAGACCTAAAGAGAATTTGAAATCGACGCTTGAATCAAGTAGTTGCCAACAAAAAACCACACAAATTTAGTTCCGGGCGATAACTTTTCGACTAATATTTCTTGTAAGGGAAAACGTACAGACCTAGTTCTTCATAATATCACTTATTCAAAAATTGAAAAAATCTAACTAGATTTGAAAGAAACGTTATCGCGTTTTGTATGTTGATATTTAATGTAGTAGGTAGATATGCTGTCTTATAATGATACACCAATTTTACTATTGTAATAGAAAGGAAAACTAACATCAACGTCCTTATGGCCGTAATAACGTATGCAGTCTGCAGGCAGAATGTGCAGATGACCAGCGAAGTGGAAGAAAGGGCAGGAATGTCAGCCCGCAAGGTCGCCCGGTATGGCACGGCGGATAGGTACTGCTAGTAGGTTGCAGCACGTGTAATAGTACAAGTTTAGTAGGCTTCCTTGTTGGATATGTTGCTGGTAATGATGGTGGAAGATTTTTCCTAATTTTTTTGCCCCAAATGCATACAAGTCGACTTATCTTGTAATAAAAAAGGGTATTATACCAGGTATTATTCAATGGTATTATTACAGGGTCTCCTCACCAATTTTCACTCAACTCCAACCTCAGAAGCCTTTTACTTTTTTTTACTGGAGCCACTTTATCATCAAACTCCTCCCAGCTACTATCAGTACCCATTTTAGAACTCTGCCTCTGTTACGATTCAAGTCGTAATAAGTGTCAAACAACTGTCACTGTGACACTGATCTTTGGCGGGTCAGGGTTTCAATGGGCTGATAGTTCATACCAAAAAAATACAGTGGTATATTTCGAACTTTTTTCACCATCGACCGCAAAAAAGAGTACGTATCGTCAGAAAATTTGAGGTTTCACTACATATTATAAAACAAAGTCGCTTCCCGCTGTCTGTCCCTATGTATGCTTAAATCTTTAAAACTACGCATCGGATTTTGATGCGTTTTTTTTTAATAGATAGAGTGATTCTTAAGGAAGGTTTATGTGTATAATAGATTCTGGTTTATGTACGGGTGTTACAGAAAACTCACATAGACCGAAGCGAAGCGAGGGCGGGTCGCTAGTAATTTAATAAAACAAAAATAAATTGAAAAAAACTATCGATTTGTCGATATCATTGATAAACAGCGGTTTTATCTCCCTAAAACTTGTCAAAAGCCGCCGCCAAAATTCCGGCCTTGTTAACGATCTTCGGACATTTTTGATGTGTGCATGAAGTACAATTAGAGTCAGCTTATTTTTCAGCAATTTAACAACGTTTAACTCATTCACTGCCAGACTAGTTGATATCCATAGAAATTTGACCACATCTTGAGTTCTGGGCCCTGACTCTCCGCTAGTTGTGACGCCAGTCGCTGCACATAAAACAAATATTTCTCGCATGTGTTTAGGTATTCGTACATACTGTGGCCATATGGCAAATGTGCATCTGTCTATCGTTGTGAGGTTTGAATAACTTCTTAAAAGTTTAAGACGTATTTGGGTTTTAACTTGTATATGTTATATTACTTGAGTTTAAAGGTGACTAGTTTAACGAGAGTATTAAGTACTAACTGTAGTGCCCGGGCATATTTTTTTATACAAACACTAGCGACCCGCCCTCGCTTCGCTTCGGTTTATGTGAGTTTTCTGTAACACCCGTACATGAAACAGGATTTATTATAGATATAAACCTTCCTCTTGAAACACTCTATCTATTAATAAAAACCGCATCAAAATCCGTTGCGTAGTTTTAAAGATCTAAGCATACATAGGGACAGACAGCGGGAAGCGACTTTGTTTTATAATATGTAGTGATTGTCCTGACCATATAAGTAACGAACTCAACGTTTTTTTTTATTCAAATCAGTCAATCCGTTCCTTAGTTTTTGCGAGACTAATTGATTTTTATATGTATATATTTACATAGTATAAAACAAAGTCGCTTCTCTCCGTCTGTCCGTCTCTATGTACCTACATACGCTTAGAGCTTTCAAACTACGCAATGGATTTTATGCGGTTTTCATCAATAGGTAGAGAGTAATTTGGAAGAAGACGAGACGAGAACGAATACGAAATGGAGAATATCCCATTTTCGAGAAAAACTAAGGACGAAAGACACAAAAGTCCAAGAGTTAAAATCCCTGTAAATTCATTTAAAAGTATAAATAATAGGTACCGGGAACGTATCATCGTATAATATATAAATTTCAAAATACATAATGGTTCACATTATATAACGGTTTTATTTCTGAAGTTGTAAACTTTTCAGGATTCTTTAAAAGGTCATTGTATAGAACCCGTTAGGTTAGGTTAGGTTTATTTTATAACAATTCCGAAAAGTGTATGGTTTCAGAAAAATCACCATTATATATTATGAACTACGTATTATGTATTATGACCTACTACATATTTTGAAGTTTATATATTATGATACGTACCCGTCGGTACCTACTTGTTCATGAATATAAATTATGATGAAAACAGTGAACTTTATATAAAAAATCATCTTGTTCCTCTTTGATTGGTACCTGTCAATATTTTTAATAACCCACAACAAAATCAATTATTATGCAAAGTGTCGTTAAAGACTGAATTTCATTAATAATTACGACACGGCTTAAGTTATGAGCTTTAAGCATTAACAGTACCATTATAATCTAACATAGGTACTATCAACCCAATGGAACCCTGACCCACCATAGAACGGTGTCACAGTGACATTATAAAACAATTTGTATGACACTTCTTATGACTTGAATCATAAACGTCTGTGTGACACAGTTCTATGGTGGGTCAAGGTTCCAATGGTCTGATAGTACTAGTGGTGCCCAATATGTATTGCAATACCTCGAGGATAGTGAAGCGACGCCTGAATCGCGAAAAACTGTGGTTTTTTTTTCATGCAAATTATCTCCGGGCGATAACTTTTCGCACCCCTAAATCAAGTCCGCTTCCCATGACTTTTGAACATGTTGTAGGTTTTATAATAAACTAGGTTTGTACGTTTCTGATTTTCTTTTAAATGTTTCTTCTGTTTCATACATTTACAACATATTCAAAAATTTAAGGTTTAAGAGGAGAGAAACGTTATCGCAGTAAGTACGTCACCTCGAGAATCCTCTTAATATCTCTCAATTTAACTGTTAAAGAAAATAAATAAAGTACATCCAACAAAATGACATACATACATACATAAACTCATGCCTTTATTCCCAGAGTGGGGTAGGCAGAGCTACAGAATTCGGTTACCTACTTAGAATCGAACCTATTAAAGGTTATATATACGGTACATGTAAACAAACAAGCAATATTTGAGAAAGTTCTCAGTAATATCTAGAGAAGGTTCCTAAAATTCCAAAATTTTATTGTGTAATGAGTCAGAAGCTCATTGATTACAGATATACATAAGACCATTAAGACCACTTAATAATACACATCAGAAATAATATTCCTTATCCATAAATGAAGTACCTGAATACCCGCATTCTCCCATAACTTGGCCTACTCCCCAGCAACCATAAAGTCGGTGACAACAAATCGTCCAAGACGAGACCTTGAAGCAATTAATTAGATTCTGCCGGCGGCGCGCGCGCATGTCTTGCTGCAGGATAGTGCTGCGCCGGCGACGGTACTTGCACTTCCAATTGTCATAATGATTCAAACATTAATTGATCATAAATCTTTATAAACCGGAGCGTAGGATAGTAAAATATCATGGTAGGTAATAGATACAGTCCACCTGGGTATTTCAACATCGTGACAGGTGACAATTCAGCACAATATGCAAAGTTTGCCATTTTTAAATGATTAGAATTCATATAAACTGCGTAATGCACTCTAAAATGTCACCTGTCATTGTCAGGGCCTATAAATGTTCTAAAACTTTTCACAGACGTCACAGCTCGCAGGTTGAAAGTTAGACAAGGCGTTTCTGGTTCCATGACAAACGGTAAAAACGGAACCCTTATAGTAGTAGCACTATAATGGTCGTTATTTGACAAATCGGTATGTCAAATGTAAGAGTAAAATTTGGCAAATGCTGCAAAGTGAAATGCCGCCATTACAATTTCTGCATGTCCATTGATCTGTCACAGGTGCTTTTTTTTAATACACTGACATTTCGTATGGCGGTTTACGAAGTACCTACTATCAAAGCGTTTAGGCTAATTAGTAGACGGGTCATTCTCAATTTTCGTGATTTTTACGTGTCCGCCTGTGAGAACGTATCTCTTTATAACTGCAGAGTTTTGAAAATATTATATGTTAAAGTACGTGCCGTAAACTTATTGTTGTATTAAAAATATTTATAATAACTAGTTATAAAATACCTGAAATAAATTACGAAACTACGAAAACTGATCAAAACAGCAGCGTCCGACACCTGCCTCTTAACTTAAAAGTAAGAATAAGTCGAGAACTATCTTATTAATTGGCAACCTTTTATGTTTTGTTAACAAGACAGACATTAAACAATATTTCTTTTAAATTTCATTAATATTGATTAACAAATAAAAAAGTTATTAAAGAAAAGGTAAGCGTCCGCTACAAACATCTAACTTACTTGAATGTACCTACAACACAACCGTTACCAAAATCGAACGCCGTTTGCAAGCGCGCATTTACCCCACCTGTAGCTGTCAGGTTGTCGGCAACCATCAAAGAGGACGGACGTGCGCAAGCGGCGTTGTGTTCCCTGCCACATCGATTCTCCGGCCCATCAAAAAACTTCGCCCACGCAGTATCTAATCTACTTGCAGGTATTTACTCTTTGTACGTAACAAGTAAAGAAAGTTAATATTATTCAAGATATGCGTATTGAGTCTAGTTTGAATGTAATATAGTAAGTTACTTGAGTTGATTTCAGTTTCGGTGATAAATAAATAAACAACGTGTTTTCTAACTTACCTGGATCTAATTTACTTTGACTTTTTGGCATTTGGCGTCCAGGTAGATTAGATTTGCCCAAGTTACGTCCAGGTAGGTTAGAAAATGCCCAAGTAAATTATACATTTTGCTATAATTAATTTAAATGTGACTTCATTTTACACACATGTATGTATGTAGATACTCAGAAACAGTGATTTTGATGATTTTTGTTTTGGCTTTTACACGATTGTATTGTTTGATATCAGAAACATTTTGGTGTGGCGCCAAATAAAAACCCGGCCAAATGCGAGTCGGACCCGCACTGTAAGGGTTCCGTACCACCGTACAAAAAATCACGTGTCTTGTCTTTAGACCCCTCTTTAATTTTCAACTTAATTTTATTTTTATTATTTGTTGTTATAGAGGCAACAGAAATACATCATCTGTGAAAATTTCAACTAACTATCACGGTTCATGAGAAACAGCCTGTTTAGCCTAAGCAACTGCCCGTTTGGGGAAATAACTCGTGTATTAGCAAATTTTGGCATATTTGTAGGGAATGGTGTTTCAAACAACATACTAAAAGCACTGACGGGTGGGGGTGGAGCTAACGGGTGGAGGGGGTGTTAAGGTCAATATTTTTAGTTTTTTATAAATAACTTGTTAACGGTGGCCTATAGCAAAAAATGTTCTACGACATAATTAACCCACATTAAATATTCTACAAAAAAGATTCAGTACCCTTTTATGCTAGGATCAATATTTGATCAGATATGAAGGGAAACTGCTTCTCGAAAGGCCATATTCGGGTTTGCAGAGTAAGTCGGCCCTTACATCAAATGGGCCCGGGTTTTTTTTGTGAGTACCTCTTATAGTGAAAAATGTTTATACTGAGTATCAGCAACTTAATTGTGACAGTTCTCGACTTATGATATGATACCTGCTGTGACATATATACAGACAGACAGACAACGAAGTCTCACCATAAGGGTTCTTTTTGAACCATTTTGGTACGGAACCCTAAAAACGTAAAATTCAGTCTTACTTGGACATCAAATAATTTACTTGGACACCTACCTGGCGTTTTCATAATTTACCTGGACTGTTTTTAGCCTACCTGGCATTGAAATAATTTACCTGGACACTTTTTTTTAAAAAGTTTAATAACTTCTTTATTTCTCATCCGATCTGTGGCAAATATACATGTTTAAAGAGTGTAAGATAACCATTATTATAATAATTAGTTCAGTTACTTAAAATATGACAAAAAAAATGAGTCAAGTCTGCCGTGTTAAACCTATCTCATGTATCTCAAAAAAGCTAGTTTTAAGAAAACGGGGTTCAAAGTTTTTTATCGTAATTTGTAATTTTGGGGAACTTTGGGGACTAATTCTCAAAAAAAAATTATATGTTTAGATCTGTATAAAGCTAACAATTCCAATGATAGTTTATTTTTTTCTAAAATATGTATATTTTTTTAAATATAAGCTATAACAGAGTTAAGCCTGACAGACCCGCCATACAACGTTTGTCAAGCGACACCCTGTATTTTAAGATACATGACTTAACCAAATCATGCTCAATACCTAAATGATAATTATTATGCCTTTTACAGGTAATTATAACTTACCGGGTGTGCAAAACAGATAGTGGGGTAGTAAGCAAAATATCATAGGTACTTAAACTATGAAAAAAAGGCGTAAAGAATAAAAAAATCAAGTTTTAAAAACCTGTTTTTATTAAAATATAATATTCATTTATGAAAAGTAACATAATTGAATGTTCACATACAATGTTTGTAATTATAATGTAATGTAATTATACTCCATTCGCTTAGATAGTGTCGCTACACTCGCACGTATACTAATAAACTTTCGTGTTTATATTAATAAAATACGAATATACTTAATTCGATCTAAAGTGCCAAATTCACATGCAGCTTAACACCCGCAAGTAAATTAGGCTGTTTACCCATCGAATTGTAATCGTATTTTATTACAATAACTTCAAGTACGTGCGAGTCTAGCGACACTATCTAAGTAAATGGACTATACAACAACATGCTTTTTGGTTAAAAAAAACTTAAAATAATCTTATTTTGTTTCTACTTCTATGATAGTAAAGTTCTCAAGAATAGAGGTATTTCCAACGAAAACTTTAAATTACTTTTTAAATAATTAAGGAAGGAACGATACGGTTAATACTGTTTAAAAAAAACGCTTAACTGACAATAACAAGCCAAAATATTGGTTAAATAAAATCAAAACAATAAGAAAAATAACAATACACTTAAAATCAATCGAATCAAATCAAATACTTATCACATTACAGGGAAAAATGAGATCACGAGAATTAAAATGAGATCTTAGTCGTTAATCGTCCAGCTAGTCATTTAAATCTAGAACGTCGTCGTTTTCTTTTAAATCTATAAAAACTTCCGGAAAGCCTAGGAAGGGAATCGCACAATTTCAGCAAGTCCGCTTTTTTAGTTTTAGTGATGCCTCTTTGTTCTTGTTCCCTTGGAATTTCAGCTAGCAAGTTAGGAATAGGTAAATTTATTGCATTTTTGCGCAAAACATTTAAATCTTTGTATTCTTCCTCGTTGTAGGCGCGAACGGCGAATTGCTTCGGCAACGAGTTAATCACGCCTAAGTCCTGTATCTTTAGTTAACTGAGATGGAATTTGCTTGACGCGTAAAAAGCTTGTCGCTCCTATGTGATGTAACTTAAGATGCAGTACTTAAGCAAAATTTTTATTGGAAAAATGAAGATACATAAGTCGCGTGACACTTCGTACAAGGGCGTAGGAAGCTCAATTTAAAAATCTGGTTCTGTAGGTTTGTTAAGGCATCGGAATAAATAACGTTTAGACTTGTTACGCGTAACTCATGTAACTCAAGATAACGGACATACGCTTGACACGGCAGAAGTAGGTTAGATAAATTTACTCGTATTTTGAGAATGACCCAGACGCTGTCTATAAAGCTAGAGGTACCGGGTTCGATTGCCGATACGAGCAAATTTTAATATCTGAGGGCCCAGACAAGATGCACTATTCTAGCAAGCGTTTCTCTTCGTTTAGTTTTTAAACCAATCGCGTTACTGGTAGATGACGTGATACGAAAAGTCACGTGTTGTGCCAGTGTCGCGATTGGTTTAAAAACTTAACGAATAGAAACGACAGTTAGCGTAATGCATCTTGTCTGGGCCCTCTGTACCTATTTCTTTCTGAGTCTTGGTAGTTTTCCATGTAGGTACAGTATCCCAACTTCTTAAACTGATAGTATATTTGTCACTCGTGTGTCATAGAAAAACGAAGATTGCCGATCGCTATTTAAGGAAACGGTAGTTCTGTGTTTAATTATGTTGTTCTTTATACACACAGGTATATTCATCGTTGGCTTTGTTGGGTATTTTGGGACTAGTTCGGCATCTACATATAAGATATGGAGTCCCCGAAGATTATTTATTTAATTTTAATAGATTATACATAAAATAATAGACGTCGGACAGGCAGACAGATATAGCTACCAATATTTAAAGGGTACCATAATAGTATTAAACCTAAAAACCGATCCTCGTCATCTTTGCCCCTCACTAGTCACAGCTCTATCATAATCTATGGATAGGTTTGTAGTGTAGTTGGCGTCATAAATCTAGAAGAGTGGGACGTTACCGGCCCTAATGGGGACTTAATAAGGACCGGCATTGTCATATTAATTAGACGTCTTAATTAATTTGGAAATGCTGCATTTACATTGTAATGCCGCGGTCCTTTAACTGATATTAGTTTGTTAAATATTAATTTAAGAAATATCGAACAAATAGTATTCAGTACTTGACCTAAAGCTTGATAAAGTTGTATTAATGAACAAGGATACCTAAATCAAGGCTGGTTGGCGGTGTAGGCACAAATTTACGTAAATAATATCGTTACCGCTACCCTGAATGTAATTTTAAAGCAGCCAGTATAAGTAGAAAATGTGTAAAACTTTGTTCTGTTCCATGCTGAATTTAAAAGTAGAAGAATTTCATATCGATCTAATTAGTCATGGTGTTACCATTTTTGTTTCCTGTTAATGGGTTATTTCCGATATTACAGGGGATTCCAAAAGATTTGAAAACAATAATATATCTAATTCCTTATAATAACTTGACAACACAGAATTACGTGCTACCATTTGAACACTTCATTTATTTTATTTCTTCTTTTGTTATTTTCCTGGCGCACATTTGTACAGTCGATGAAATAAATGCTTCGCACTTAAAGTTGATATTCGTTTGGACATCATCAAACAATAAGGTCGATAAGATGCGTCCGTCAATTTGAAATGTAGACTTTAACGACATTTGATAGGAAACTGTAGACGTTAGCGATTCTACAATTTTCTTATCATTAAATATAAATGCCGTTCAGTAATACAAGTCAATAAGGATAATTATGGGCGAAAAGGTGATCGTTGGAGTATGGCGTCACCGTCGAACAATTAACCAGGGAAACTTATGTACAAACAATGGGTTCCTGTGATACCAACGAGTAAGTTTGCGTTTTCCTTACTTTACATTAACCCATTATAGGCTCAATTGTTTTATTATTTAAATTTATTTTGAATTCTAACTTATAGAACAAAAAAGCACACATTTAAACATGACGTAGGCTGCCAAACGGCATCACTATCCTATAATAGGTTAAACAATTACACAATTCTAAAGCAATACTTACTGTTTTATTTATTTAAAACGAGGGATAAGAAAATTACAAAGAAAACACTGCTAAAGTCGTTTTTGAGGTGAAAATCTCTCATAGGTACGGTTGGATAAGAAAGTGGTCTACCAGTTTTGACAAAAGTTTCTGTGAGATCTAATTATCGCTAAGGTTCACACTTGTCACCGTCGTAATATTAATACAAGGGAAAATCAAACTAGTTGTATCATGACGTGCAAATGAACTTACACCGTGGGTGGTAGACCCCATTTTTGGCCAACTAAGTATACAAGCTTTTTACTAACTTACAAAATTTTTGTGCTGTCAGTTTAGGTCAAATCTTGCAAGTCAATTTTGAACCAGAACCAGGAAAGGGATGAAATTTGGACCAAATATGTAAATCAAGGGAAACGGGGAACCGTTCTGGTTGGAGGAAAATTGGAGAGGCGTATGCCCAACGGTGGGCGAATACACGCTGATGATGATGATGATGATGTAAATCCAATGACAATGCAATATTATGGTGTCTTGAAGCTGATCTGATGATGGAGTCGGAAGGTGGCGACATGATCTCCGCTATACTTGACGTAGACCTACCTTGTTGGGACTCAATAGTTTGGTCGTGATAAACAGAGGCTCTACTATTAAAATCGGAGTTCGTTGTTACGGTAGCTCCATCCCTGTCACTCGTCATTCGAGACTAAATCGAGAGAAAGGGATGGAGCTAACGTAACTTCTAAGTTCGATTATCAAAGTACGGGCTCAGATTATAGTCTTTGCACTACAGTCTCGTCGTAGATTAAAGTTTGTCCTAAAAAAGTTTTTTTTGACAGAATCTTATTACAATCAGTTATATCTACATTAGTCCTTAAGTTTCAATAAGAAATTTAATTTAAAGTAATGACATAATTAATACTAATAAACAAGGATATATTCAATGTCTAAGGAGGATACGACGCATTTAATTTTCTCATTGGTACGTTACTCTTTATATAATGGTAGCTTTCAAAGTTTGAAGTTTCCACCCTTAAAAATAGCTCTTTACGAACTTATTTATGTAATACATACACAAGTATTGATAGCAAAACATGTTTTTTTGCAAAGCGTACATACAAGCAATGCCTTTTTTTTAGCCAACTGATAAAGAACATTTTTGTTGGGCTTTATATATGTAGAGGTATTTTTATGTGATACACTCTGCTTTTAAAATTAAAAATTAAAATGAAAAAAAATGTTGAAATTAAGGTTTTTAAAGTTGAAAACAATTATGCTCCCTCCGCCCTAAAACGTTGCCACCTTCATACCATCTGTTGCGAAAAAAGAAACCCACTGTACAGCGGAATTGATTGTGGCATTCCACAGTCATTCTTCAATTACTGGTCATTACGACGCTCCATATCCGCAAGGCCGACGCGTGTGAACAACTAGGCGTAGAATAAACCAGCCAAGTGCAAGTATTGGTGTATATATGTATATACAGCATGTTACAGTATCACCGTTCAAGCTAAAACTATTTTGAGGGTTTCTGACAATTAATAGAAAATGTAAAAAAGACGTTTTCTTTAGCGATAAAGTGTTCTTGCATTTTTTTTTTAGTAAGATGTGGTCTGGATTGCTCTCACAATATTTCTAACTAAACTACCGCCAAGCAGCAGTCCTCGCGTTCTTAGTGTTGGGGGCAATAATTTATGAACCTGGCAATATTATGAAAATGTGTTAAAAATGGATGGCAGCAGCAGAGGACCGATCGTTGTGGAAAACCTTGGGAAAGACCTTTGTACAGCAGTGGACATCTTGCGGCCTCTCACATCTCGTGTTAAAAATTCACATTATTTAAAAAGTATCAACGACAAAAAAAAAAAATTTAACGTATCCAGATTTACACAGTTAATGGGTCACCTACAGTTGAGAGCTATGTTATAAAATCAATTTAACCATCGAGAAAAACCACAATTATGCGACGTCGCCACTTCATTCTAAGACCTCTCTTGATAATGTACAAACAAACACAATTAATTGTAATCGTAATCATAACTCAGTACAAGAGTTACGGCACAGCCACACTTTCTCACCTGGCGCATGCGTGTGAGAGATCACAATCTTTATGAATGCCTTGTCCAAAATCTCGTTGCTTGATGCCGCGAGATAATACAGGGTGTTGACATAACTGCAGACCAGAAGGTGAAGTTTTTATGTGTTGTTTCATGCTCATCACATTTCGTATTTATGAGGACGACCGACCAACAGCTTTCGTTAACTTTTTATGATGTTGAAAATGAAGTATAGTTTGCTTTGTACTGTAGTGCCTGTATTCATGCGACCTTCTTGCTTCTTTCATCCCTTTTCACATTTAATTAGATATGTGCAATTTAATAAATCAAGGAAATTCTTTTTTGTATAAATAGGATGGGTATAGATTTGGTCTATAAATTAGCATACGCAAATACATAAATAATATGTCACATGTCAAAGCGGCCACCGGCCGTAAGCATGTATATATAGGACTCTAGCATATACAGGTGAATCACTACATAGTATAAAACAAAGTCGCTTCCCGCTGTCTGTCCCTATGTATGCTAGATCTTTAAAACTACGCAACGGATTTTGATGTGTTTTTTTTTAATAGATAGAGGGATTCACGAGGAAGGTTTTTGTGTATAATAAACTCTGTTTTATGTTACGGGTGTTACAGAAAACTCAAATAAACCGAAGCGAAGCGAGGGCGGGTCGCTATCTGGTATAAAATTCAAATCAGTCGCTGGCTACACGGTGGGATATTAGTAATTTTATTAGGATTAAATATCACAGATTTATCTTGTATAATTTAAAAAATAGCGCGTGTCTACTTCAATAGGTAACTTAAGTTCTATTCATTTTAATAGCCAGCCTATTTTAAGTTAATACTAGTGGTTCTTCGCGATTAAATACGCGTTAAAAATCATTTACTTCTCTGTCTGAAAAGTTAAAAAATTACGTAGAAATAAAGTATCTTAATTCTTTCCTCGGGATTTGAGCTATAACCACATTTGCATCTGTGGTTAAGCCACGAAGGCTTAGGTAAACTAGGACGATTTACCATAGCATATCTGCAACTACAAAAAAAGAAAAAGTTACCGAATATTTTCCGTAACATTACGTATCTGCATATTTTATGCCTTTGTTTCTGTGATGGTTATTCTAACTCGAAATGTAGTACAAAAAGACAATGCAATGCGACCTTGGTCGCCAAGTCAAATTCTTACGATGCCCCGACGCGTGGGCAGCGCAAAAACTATCCTATGACATTGCCTGTGTCTTTGCGACAACATAGTTCTAAATCGAACATCGCTTAAGTGTTGTTATAACCTTGTCGTTGTAAGAAGGAGCTCGAATGTCGGCAGGACAATTGCTTCGTCCCACACTTTTCTGGGGGACCTGTGGGGCTCCAGTGTCAGCGGGTATTAAATAATACAATCTTAATCAATTCTTTGCACGTAACAACTTAAGTTGCAACTTCATTCATCTATTGATGAGTATGGAATGCGTTCCGAATGGCGCGAGCAATGCTTTTGTTATGTATAGTATGGCCACAAACTTAAATATTCATGATGCTTGTTTAGGCTACATCCATATTTTAATTTAATATTGTCATTAAAACTACATCAAAAGCTATTTATGCGGTGGCGAAAGGTTATTAGCACAATAAAGTTTGTGTGTGTGTGTGTATGTATTTGTTTATTCATTTATTAAGGATATCAACAGCACATTAAAATTCATAAAAACAGTAAATTTAAATTTGTTCTTTCACTCTAAAATGGCTGGATGGATTTGAATTATATTTGAATCGTGGATACCGTGAATAAAAAACACGAAGACTACTTTTTATCCAGAACAAATACTGGTATCGTGAAATGTCCGGCAACGCAGACGATGTCGCAGGTTGAACCTAAGTGGATTTATTTTGTATGAAAATCTTATAGTTTGCTTATAACTTCTTTTCTGCGCAGAATCGGCATACACCTGCCATTAAATGCGGTTCAATGCCGGAACTTGCGAGTTAGTTTAAATTACTAACTCTTGGATGCGTATCGTGCATGTAGAAGTATGTGTACCTACCTATACTACCTATAGTTATTACCTTTGTAAATATGTGTTTGTTACTCAATTAGGTTCGCTTCAAAATGAAACTTGGTGCACATATAGGTTAGGTACTGGAATAGGATATGGATAGTTTATATCGCGGAAAATGTGACAGCTCCCGAAGGAGCAGTTATAAACGACTTCTACGCGGACGGAATCGCGGGTAAAAGTTACTATTACAATAAATACTGATGCAATCAGGTTAAAAAGTCAGCTTTTGGATAATATATTTCTTTTTAACCTTAATCGTAGTAGTAGGTAGTAGTTAAGGTTATTTTTTAATGTCTGAAATACTTTCTTTCAAAAATGTACAAATGGTCAAAACTTCACGATTGTTTTACTATCCATAAGATTGCGTCTATCGCTCAAGGTTTATTAATTAAAAATTTAAATTATAAATTAGACTAATCCTCTTCATAACTCCGCTAAAATACTAACGGGTCTAACGTAAGGTACAATTCCCTATCACGAAGACAAAGCTACTGAATTATTAATCATTATAGGTGTCGGAATAGGTAGATAAAGATAAAAGATAAAAGACATTTATTCAGTAAATAGGCCGTAAATAGGTAAATAGGCAGTCAGTAGGTAGGTACGGGCACTTTTACACTTCAAGAATCTACCAGCGCTTCCCAAGAGGAGACACTGCTGAGAAGAAACGCCGCAAGAAACTCAGCAGTCCGTCATTTTTTAAATATATTACAATGGTACTACTTAATCTAGCATTATATAAAGCAATAAATATTAAATTCAATATAATATCAAATAACATGCGTAGATCAGCAGGAAAACATGCCAAAAATCTTACGTGAGAGATAGACGAAAAAGGAGAAAAATAAAAGTGATTAGTAGTCCTTATTAACCTAAACTTGACGCATATTCATTCATGCGTGATTGAGATGGGAATACGTCATTAAATGAAGATGCATCAGGCACTGCCTATTCCGACCCTTGGATCAAGGCAAGAGCGTTTTCTTCCCCGCTGTAACTGGAGACTCGGCGATTTCGCAGCGTAGGCGAGGAAATTTCGGCAGGTAGTCTTATGTTAATTTAAAATGGTGATCGTTGATAGCATCGCATTGTTCGCGGCTGCTGCATCAGTCTTGTGATTCCGGGTGGAATGATGCTGGTACAGTCAGCAGCGGTAGAATTAATGAGAGCCGCCAAAACGTTGAAAATACGACCAAGGGGGTCAATATGACATGGTTATGCAGTTAAATTTACGGTGAGCGTAAAGGACAGAGCTATAGCAGTTATATAGCTGTATCCATTTCTCTCAGCGTAAATTGAGCTACATACATGTCTATGTCATAATAACCCCTCAGGTCAAAGACGATATGGTTTTTACCGCCTAAAATTTCGGCCTAGGTCTACCTCCTCTAGCGTGAAAAGGAGATTCCAGACAAACCTCATCTCTTTGGTTGAGCAAAACTCGAAGTAAATACAGCTTTATCCAAATCCGACACTACTTGAAGCGTTCAAATGCTTGTATTTGGGTTATGTCTGTTTTTATTGGTCGTTCGTGTTTATGGTTATCCGACCGATTTACAATTTACCCCAAATTTGAATACGAGACGTTGTAAAAGACGTTTCTTTGGCTTCATTGCTTGTGAAGATGTCGCGATAAAACTTGTTTTACAGGCTTTATGATCTTTCCATTTTGGAGCTTGGTGTCTTTGATCTTTAGTAGTTTTGAGGTCATTGTTTATTACAAATTTGTTGAAGATAAAAATGATGGATCTTCACGTTTCAATGCCTCAAACAATTGACGTTGAAAACCTAAAGACGGCCATACTTTTTATAACAGAAAATTAGACGGTTCTTGACTGAACAGCGATAAACGACTTCTACACGGGCAAAAGTTAGTATGTATGTGTTTTTTTTTTTTTACGTACGACCGCCCTTCCGTCGAAACAATCAGATTAACATACGTACATTTTTAAAAATACGGTTGACATGGATGATATTAATATCTGACGCGCTCGAGTATGTCCATGCAACAGCTTTTTTAACATTTTTGAAAATGTATAGTTTCTCCCCCCACGAATGAAAGGTATATATTATTTGCCATTTTTTTTCTTTTTGTCAACCAAGCTTCGCAACCCAATAGGTCTCAATGACGCTCGAGTAACTCCCGATTTAGCATCGTGGGCTCCCCTACTATTGGGTGCATTTGGGAACGGCTTTTGCGTGACGGCCCAATCCAATTGCTTTCTTGATTGTGCCATAATCAAAACATTCATATAGTTTACTGATCATGAATCATGATATAACCACTTATAGTGCATTCGAAAGGCCAGTAAATCCTAAGTTCAAACCTATTTTTTTAAGTTTACATAATAGTTTAGTTACGTGCTAGGTGCGGTTCATGTTTTTGTCTAGACTCACGATATACGCTTCAAATCTTATAATTAAAGTGGAAGTTCTTGTTGCCAGCACGTAAGGTTGTTTTTTGCGGCATTGCTAAATTAGCCGTTGCAATTTTATTTTTTAGAGTTACGTAGAGGTCAAAAACTGACGATTGAAAAAATCTTTGAGCGTTCACATTACATGCTATTAATCCTACTAAAATTATGAATGTGAAAGTTTGGTGTGTGTTAGTTTGTTACTCCTTCACGCTGCAACTGCAAGACGGATTTAGATTAAATTTGGAATTACTTTTGAGCTTTGAATTACTTTTTATCCCGGAAAATTTAAAAGTTCCCGAGGCTTAACGATTATCGAGATCTACGCGAAGTCGCGGGCAAAAGCTAGGAACACCGAAAAATACAGTCATTATCTGCGTATCAAGACCAAACGAATCCTAATTCTCCAAAATGCAACATATTGCACTGCTAGATCAAAACAGTATCAACTCAAAATCCTTGCTAGTTGGGTTTCAAGTTCATAGAAGTTGTATTAAAGTTGATTTTAATACATAGTTGTATTTTGAGTTACTACTATTTTGATCTAGCAGTGCGAATTATAAAATGTATATGCATTGATTCTAGAATAATAATACCGACAAAACTTTACATTAGGTAATTAAATTCTTGTTTTTTCACCAAAAACAGTCAATTTGCACCAGGAAACTTTAATCTCCGCCAGACAGCTGGACGTACTAAAAACCATTTAACTACATGTTTCATTCCAAACTAGACACGATCGAGAAAAAAACTTAAATATTAAAATGCATAAATATCTGTGTACCGACCTTCGCAAGGAGATTCACAACTTTTTGCTACCGAGCCAAAGTCACCTTCTGCGTTTGAAGCGAGTAAAAAAAGTAATAAGACGGGATGGTTTTCTAAACGTACTTGCATGAGTTTTTACACCAGAAGTATTACATCACCAATGCGTCTTACGACGTCCACTAGCTTATTTGACTTAGTCATAGACCATATTGTATTTTTTATAACATAAAGAAGGTAAACGAGCACACAAGCCTGGGCAAACTCTTTAGGCCCGTGGAATCACGAGTTCATGACTATGCAAATGCGACGCCAACTCTGAGGAAAAAGATGTCTACCTTGTCATTTCGGCGACGGTTAGATTAAATACAAATTATACGAACACTATTGGCTTGGTTTCCTTTGGCAAAATAACAATTAATAATAATCGCCACAAAGTCAGTTCATTCACCGCATGAGTATACTTTCATTTGCAACCTTAAACAGAGTATTTCTCCATCTTGCCAAGGATGTGTCCACACTGGCTATCTCCTAAATCTTCAAACAAAGCCCAGACTGCCACTATTTGTCCTTACCTCCTGCATGACCATTAGCATCGAAGGCAGTCAGTTACTATACTGCCGTGCAAAATTAAAAAGCAGTAAGTGTAAAAAGCTACCACCATATCTTGGACTCCAACTTCTAACACCACCACAAAGTTGGAGACCATGATATGGTGGTCTTAGTGTTCACTTACTGGAGTTTAAATTTTGTTCGGCAGTATAGACTAACTTAACCGCATCGTGATAATAATGACAGCCAAAGTAAAACTACAAGGGATTAAGAAATACGTAAAAAATTGGTAACTTTCATTTGTTAAAAGAGTTTATACAAACAATCAAAGAGATAATAATCAGGGACAGAGATGATGATCTGTTTTTTTAGTATACTGTGGAACAGATCTTTAAGTGCATCTTTGTACATCAAACCGTATCAGTATCACGATCTCAGATGTTACTTGTAACGAATTTAATGCTATGTTTATGCTCCAACTTTCACCTTTGGCTGTTAGCATGATTTCCTAATATGGACGACGATACACCGATGTTAGTCTCGTGTATGCTTCAGTTAGAATGCATAGACGATACCAAACTCGTATGAACGGTATGAATATGTTATGTCAGTACCCTTGCCATGAGTTACAATTACCGTACTCGCTAGCGAGTCGAATGCTCTGTTCCTCGCAACCTCGCAGTATTCTTATAGAGTGCGACGGAGAGAGCACTTGTTTCGCTAGCGAGTACGGTAATCGTAACTCATGGTCTGGGTACAGAATACTCGTAGAACGGCATGATAACTTTTTGGTATATTTCATGATATAAATAAAAGAGACAGAATATTTCCAATCTTAAAGTTGAATATGAATAAAATAAAGTTTGTTATTTTGACTGCAATATATGGATTAACAGTTACGGAAACCTTATCTACATACATATTTAACTATTTTCTGACTGACTGAATTAACAAAGTGACTTGAAATTTGGAGGAAATATTCCTTGAGCATCTTGCGGATGCACTAACAGAGAATTTATTTTCAAATTGACCACTAATGTAAAGAAATGTGGGGAGAAGCGGGAAAGGATGATCGATCAACGCACAGCCGAAACCGCTGAACCTTATGGAAGCTGTTTAGAGGGAATGAGGCAGATAAGAAGTCAACCCTGACACATTGCATGACCATTAAGTTTCTAACTATTGAAATTGTTGGCAGCAGTAAAACAATGCCGAACTTATTTGTTGCGTGAGAAGTAATAGCAATAACAGCATTTTTTGACTGCTGTCAACATTATTCATATTCAGGAACTTCATGTTTGGCCAATGTGTCAGGATTGACTTCTTATAGGCCGAACACTATAGGCAGTAAGAAGGGGGGAGGGATGGCGTGAAAATAATTCTACGCGCACGTTGTTGCGGTTGTCCTTTATTACATTCATTAATAATAATAAAAGGCGTGTAAGCTTTTATCTTCTATTTTTTTCTTAGGTTAAGTAATAAGCATGATTCTAATGTAAATGTCATAGCGACGTTTATGTAGCCAATCACGTGGTATTCGCGTCACACTGCATATTAAACAGTTGAAATTAGTGTAAATAAAAACAAATGGCAATGGAATCCTTTAAAGCGTTAACCTCCCTGTCTTGTTGTTCATAAAAACCAAACCTGTCATAATTTTAAAAGAAACACGATTTCACAAAATTGCTTTGTTTAATTTTAAATCTTCTCTTCAAAATTCTTAAGATATAAACACGTTTTTAGAAAAATTATGTATCTTGAGACCAGCTTATTTCCGACTTAATGGTTAGTTTTAATGCATTTAACATCAAATACTAAAATATCTCAGTCGAACCCAGTCAGTTTCAAATGCTATTACATCGTACTAGCTACACGTCCTTGCTTCGCTCCGGTTTTAACAAAACAAAAAATGCAGTTTATTAGTCAGAAGCAGCTTCATATCACAGGAAAACTTTTTAGAATCGGTTCAGTAGATCCAGAGATTACTACCAACATACGAAAAAACACACAGTTACATCTTTTTAATATGAGTTGTAGATCGTGCCTTGTCCCCGACTTACAAAGACCATTTGCACAATTGGTAGGTATGCAAAATTTCACTTGTAGGATTTTAACACATACAGTAACCGGGAAAAGAGTAGGATACGGTAAAAAAAACCCTGTAAAAAGAAACCCCAAATGGCATTGTAAAGTCAGTAACCACGTATCTATAGGACTAACAATCACCATACTTATTAGTACCTCAAATAATTGATTGTAATGTATCTATTCAACAAAATGCAATACAAAACTTATCCTTTTACGTTACCCAAATTGTGCAAGCCATATTTTCGCCGACAAACTGAGGCCGTTTTTTTGCCACCCAAAGGCTTAAGTATGCCGTGTTTTTTGTCAATGAAAACGATATCTTGCAACTCTTTGTCCGTAATACGCTGTCTGGAGATTAGATGAGTCATGATTGTCATGAATGACGTACGTGTGAGAGCGGCGCGGGAGTGATCGGAAGGTATTGTGATCGGTGGTTAATGCTATTTAATACTGAATACCTACTCAAATGTATTGCATTTCACAATGTTAGTTAACAGGATGTAAATGTTGGGATTAACGATTTATAAAGGGTTTTGTTACAGTCTAAAAGTTTGGGGCTTACCAAATCGTATGTTGTAAATGCGTGTGCATGCAGGATAGGATAACCTTAATGTTTGTCAAAAATGTGAAGATTATTATACGTAATTATTTCCTCAGACTTAAACGTAATTTAATAATGATTTCATTGCTCTTTTTCGAACCTTTTCGGATCCCGAAAGATAAGGATTTCGATGGTTCACGAATTCTCGAAATTGTACACGACCGCTCCAGAAATAGAATTACGGCACCATTTATATGTGGTACAGCCCGAAAGCTTTTAATAAAGACTTCGGGTCTGTACTTCTCTCTCATTCGCTCATATTATGCTCTTATGCGACATTGTACGAGCCAAAGTACTTTCTAAGGCCCTGTTCAATATTTTAAAGAAAGTTACTTTGTCCGTTTGTTAGCTTTCACGGCCAAACCGATGAGCCCGATAAATTTAGTATAAAGATACCTTGGACCCAAAGGAAGGACATAGGGTACTTTGAATCCCGGAAAATTAGACTGTTCTCGAGGGAGGAGCATTAATCGACTTCTAAGTGGACGAAGTCGCGGTGTTACAGCTACAGCCAGTATAAAATAATGATAAGCCACTATCCAACAGTTTCACACGTGTTGGCGGGGATTTTACTGCGCGACCAGAGTGCGGTTAGGGAAAATTTCGAGATAACAGCAATTTCCGGTATGATTGAAATATAAATGTGAATGTTTCCTATTAAATCATACCTATTACAGACTATTGCTCGGTTTTTCACACATAATAAATCGGGTTTACCATGGGTTTACCCTTGTTTTTAAGGTCTCTATCACTCGGCAGAAATTTCGTTTCATCGAGCTTAGATAGTTACAATTTAAGTACCAATACCAAACGAGGTTCAATGTTAATCAATTTTTATCGAGTGTTAGTTTATACGTTTTGACAGCTATTAAACACGTCTGGTCAAGCGAGGCAAGGCTCCGTCGAAAAGAGCGGTGGGTTAAAGTAGGTAAGTAGTAGTTTTTTGGTTGTAAAACTTCGTATTTATCTTGCTTTCTCGGTCAGCTTTAGTCCCCATCGATGAACTAATTGAGAAAGCAATACGAATTCGAGCTTTTGCGATGTAACGAGGGCCTATGTCCCATAGGCTACACAAAAGGCATAATGGTCTGTTAAGTTGTTGGTGAAATTCGACATAAACCAACCTAACTGTAGTTAAGCTTTAAGACATTCTGAAAACAACAGACATTCAGCAGAAAATAGCTTTCGATAATGTGAAATTCGATGAAAAACTTGTCGGTAAAACAAGGGGATACCAATAAATCGTGAAACTTTATAACATTAATAGTAAAAACCTTTATTAAAAGGTTACTTTTGAAATAGCTTGCGTTGTCCTCCTCAGCCAAATAGAATAAATAAACGATTCAAAATAAAGCTGCGTAAGGAGGGAAAGTACATGTAATAAGGATGTATACATGTACTTTTTACTCTATTTCAATGTTAAGTCCAAAAGTGACGGAACCTCTCAGTTCGCTATTAACAGAACTTAATCGCAACTGACACCGGCACTTAAGCTCCGACGCGAGTACGTCTATTTTCTTTAAAGCATGATAGTGTTTGCTTTACCATTACTCCTAAAGAACGCAAACCTCAAATGATTTACCCGTAGTTTACTTTAAAAACACGCACACAACTCAGTAGGTGAGTCAGAATTGGCAATAACATCAACAACGACTTAGTACTAATAAATCGTCAAAACAAACATGCCATGCGGCTATAGATGGATAAATTTCTGTCTCGTAATAGACGTTTTTTTTCTAGTATTTTCTTTTCTATTAACAGAATCTTTAAAGGACTTGGCCGGAATGTCATAGTGAAATCGCACCTCACTGAATTTGAAATATTCTTATGCAACTTTTTGCTTTTGGTTTATAAAAAAAAAAGTTCAAATTCAGTTTTCTTGTTTTTTAGCTAAACTACAAACCCATTTTCTAACTTACTGGTCATTTGGATATTTGATAAATATCTTAAGTCTATTTATTTAAATACATTTTTTACGTTTTTTAAGTGGACAATTTTGGCTATTTTAGGTTTTTCTTTTTTTTGTTCCCGTTAGTACCCCGTTAGATCTAGTGCTTCATGTGGTCACCAATGCTCTTACGGTGAAGGAACAATGGTAAGGAAACCAGCACATTCTTCTAGTCGAACGTGTAAAAAGGCTTTTGATCAGAAATCATACAGCTTGGCTAGCACATGTCCGCGACGTGTTTGTCGGTCGGATCTCCCTTTCTAACTAGTCTCTAGTTCTGCACAGATAAGGACACACTGAGCGACAAGCGAGCAAATTCAAGATGTGCTAGCCATTCTGGGATGGTACAGTCAACCAATTTGATTCCTAGGCCACTATGGACTTTGTCAACGTGACGTTGTAAACCAAATCATAGGGAGTCTCTTACGTTTTGGTTGACAACGTCACTTTAACATAGTCCAAAGTGGCCTAGAAATCAAATTGGTTGACTGTACGTATCTGAAAGAGCCCGGAAAATATCCTTCCTGAAGAGCTTTCCTTTTAATATGACAATCAAATAAACAGAAAATTTCATACGGATGGGATTTCATGAGGGGGGATTTTATTTTAATTTCATTAGGTCGCCTGTTGCGACTTCATTCAAATGATAATAGAAAAAGGTCAAAATAGGAACTGTAAAGAAAAAATAAAGGAAAAAGAAAACATGGTGCGTGTTCAATGATGACAAAACAACGATAAACGTAGAACTTGATATTTATTTTGATAGAGTCCGCAATAGAAATGCGAGACGTGGCTTATTGTAATTTATTTTAATCGAGATGATCTCAGGGCGGTTGAGCGCAAATCAACGGAAATAGAACGGGATGTGTCACAGCCGTGCCTAGAAGTCATCAGTCATCAAAAGCAAATGAAAAGGAAGGGTCCGAATAAATTCATCATCTCCATTTCAGGCTTCATCCACCCACTGCAGAGTAAAGGCCTCTTTATTTTCGCGCCACTTTGCCCGGTATGCTATTTGTGTAAATTAATTTCACGTTGTTCTTTTATTTTAAGATTCTATGTTATTTAAGAAGAATTAGGTATTATGATTTGTTCATTCTTTTTGATTGGCATAATAAAAATACGGGTGATTTTTTTTAAACATTTAAGTCGGTTCGATTCCCAGACGAAGCAAATAATTTTTTGAATATGTTTGAATGTAGTATTACTAACGTTTAAAAATAACATACAGTCTTCTTTCATTAAAATATCCTATCTACTATATTAAAGATACTTTCCCTTCATCTCCCATCCCATAGGCTAGGGACGCCCTGCCCTGTATAGTGTATCTACAAGGCACAGTTTGTAGGTAATATAACTTACCACCTAGCAAGCAAGACAAGAAATTAGACCTCAAACACAAGAATTCCTAGGTTACAATTAATGTACTGCGATGACAGCTATCATCTTAAAAATTATAACCACATACTCAAGAATAGGTTATAAGTGTTATAACTACAAGCCCAGATATCTTACCTTATCTTACTTCTACCTTATTTTTTTTATAGGTATTAGTAATGAGAAAGTTTGGATGTTTGTTACTCAATCACGCTTAAACGGATCGGGATGAAACTTGGCACACATATAAAAGGTTCTGGAATAGGACATAGGATAGTTTTTATCCCGAAAAAATTGACAGTTCCCGGGGGAGCAGCGATAAACGACTTCTACGCGGGCGGAGTCGCGGGCAAAAGCTCGTAGGTTTTAAATTGTGCTGCGGTGACAGCTGTCAGAATTAACTTCTTATAGGTAAATGTAGTGGTACAAATTCTGTATATAGACCGTTCAATTCAAGTTCAATTCTTTGTTGAATGGCTACTGTCCAGTGGGACAATTCTGCCAGTATAGACCGTTAGACATTCAATATTTGAAACTTGACGTAAGTAAATAACGTTTTAGTTCTGTACTTACACAACTACATGAAGAGGATCTTTACTTATTTTTTTTACCTATTATCTTCATATAACTGTATTAATTAAACAATTAATAAATAACTAGGGACAATCTCATACCAAATGACCTAGTCCCAAACTAAGCTCTAGGCTTGTACTATGGGTACTAGACAACGATATAAATACTTATATGTATTTATACAGAAATATATACTTACAATCATAGAAAACATCCATGACTCAGAAACAAATATTCGCGTTCATCACACACATTCTGCCTTTACCAGGATTTGAACCCAGGACTCCCTTGCTTGAACACTGAGAAAACGTTTATTTCGTGAGAAAAACACATTGTTTATAAGGCTTACAATAAACAAAGAAATAGTGCAGTAAAGAAAACTTCCGTCTTTAATTATATACAAAGTATACGAAAGAATAGGTATTATTATGAGCAAATCAACATTGATTGCAGCCGATGTTCGATTCTGATTTCAATAATTGATCCATAGGCTTGGCTTAGTCATGGTTATTGATCCATTAAAACTAGGTTTAATAGATCAATCTTCTAAGAACAACGTGTATTATGCACTTTGTACCATATACAAATGCAATATACAAATAAAGTGTATGTTATAAATCTTGTTGCGCTCTATTTAACTGGGTAGTGATTCTGTAAACAACGCCGGTCGTGCGGACTGTCGAGTGATATCCAAGCGGCGAGATTAAGTAGTCCCGTCAGTGCGAACAAAACACATTGTAGCGCGTGCATTTTCAATTTAGCAGCACGATGGGTCGGACGTATAAGGCTGCTTAATTGAAAATGCACGCGCTACAATGTAATTTGTTCGCACTGACGGGACTACTTAATCTCGCCGCTTGGATATCACTCGACAGTCCGCACGACCGGCGTTGTTTACAGAATCACTACCCTGCTTGCTACTTTGTGAATAAGATATTTATGGTATGAAAAAAGTTTTAATACGGAGTCCGTCAACAAATAGGCTAGTGTCATGGCGTTAAACAAATTCAAATGTTATTTTATATGGTAGAATAAGGTTACCTTAAATAAAGGTTACACCTACGTACTACGTAGGTGTCGCGATAAGACCTAATGCTGACTAATAATATTTGATGTACACGCAGATATACAACCAATAGGGAATATGCATGGTGTTTTTTAAATCTCATTTCTCAACCAAATATGAAAATACCGTCAAAGAGATCACCAAAAGTGAAGTTAAAATTAAAATCGGCCGAGAAACACGGACGATACAAGCATTTTAAACTGCTAATTAGAGAGAGAGATCCGAAGTGCACTGTGACGTCATTTTAAAAGGTCGCTTTTGCTAGAAAGAGATAGGAACAATTCTTTGGTGGCTTATATCTTGGTAATTTTTTTTGCAATTCAAAAAATATTTTCTAACCTCTTTGAAGCTGTAGAAATAAATCATGAATATACCCTACTGCTGACAGTTAACACAATATACTAGGTGACACGTAAGACGTAATACAAAATGTTATTTTCCGAATCTACTCATGATTAAGATCAACTTTTAATATGGGACCAACTTCGAAAACGTAAACAAAAAATCGACGTCTCCATACAAATTGTGAAACCAGCCGATTGCTTTTAGTATGGGAGATTCAATTTTTTTCTACCGATTTCGATATTAGTCCCATAGTAAAAGTTGATCGTACTCATGAGAAGATCCAGAAAATAAAATTTTGTATTACGTCTTAGGTGTCACCCTGTAGTTCGTCGATGGTGACGGTAAATGATGAGTTAAACATAAAACGTCAGCGGGCCTAGGGAAGATGCATTCGCTAAAGTTTTTCAAAAGTCGAAAAAAACGCATTTGTCTATTTTCGAAAATTTCTAACGTGAGCGATATGCATCTCGTATCGACTTATCTCGGCCCCCTTGTTGTGAACTTCGCACTATTAAAGTAGGTAAAATACGTTTCTCGGTTCATGCAACGTTTCGTCTCGTCAGCTCTAGTCTGAAAATTGTACACCATCTAGAACTTTCTGTAACCAGTCCTTTTCCTCGATTTGTGATTGAAATTAAAGTATTGTCCAAGAATTAAGGACTGAATGAAGGTTCGAAACATAGATACAACGAGCATTTCAGATACGGTAACAAAACTATGTCGGACCTCATTTTCTTGGATTCTTCAGGATCTCTGACACTCACTGAGTTCTAGCTTACTCGTTTGCTTTTGGTAAGAGAGCAAAAAAAACTGATCTCAAAATGACTATTGTGAGACTTATTATGATTGATTATAGCACCTTTTTACTATTTCCCATCTCCATTAGCAACATATGTAGGATTTCCCTCGCCAGTCCATTCTCACCACCATTACGCCACTGAACACCTTCTGTTCTGCACTTAGGCCCTGTGTGGTAATAGCTCGTCCCACTTCAGTCAAGGTTCCAACGTCACCAAACTAAAAGGGCCAATCAACACGCACGCACCATGCAAACAAACACTCTAACACTAGCCTTTAAGGTCAGTTACGGTTCGGCAGTTCAAAACTGATGATACTTTTCCACGTTTCTGCCAAGGTCTAACCGTGCGCTACCGCACGCATTTTTGCGTAGAATTCAACTGCTGTATGTGAATTAACTGGAATATTTGAATTTGAACGTTGTTCTGAACATTTTAAAGTATCATGTTGGTTTGGTTTTGATAGAGACTTAAAGGTTTTGATAGTTGTAGCGAACACAAAGGAGTAGATAGTATTGAAATATTACGCTGTTGTACGTGTGTCCGTGAATGTCACGTAGTTTCAACGTAAATACTCTACAATTTTTATCGAATTGCGACCGGTTAATCGTCTGTTTTAAAGGCGATAAGTCGGAGAGGAAAATACACTAATTTTTAGTACATCAGCGAGAAGGAAAAATAATGTAATATGGTGGGTCATTACGCGTATATCTTTTAGTTGGTATTTTTTTCCTTTTTTGTTTTGACTGCGTTGACTGAAAATTACCTAATTTAACCAATAAGTTATAATTAATCGGGAAGTATTCTAGGGACGAGAGTTGGAGACAAGTAATAACAGCGAAAGTCATAGATAAACCCAGGTTACTAGAATGACCTGTCATTCTACTGCAGTGAATTAAAAGTCTGACCATAGGGTCGTGTTTTTAATAGACTAGTAAATGAAGCCAAATAGTGTTGATACTTTTAGTTACTTTGTACATTTGCAGGAACGTTACTTATAACTTGAAAATCCTGAGTTTTGACACATTTTCCTGCTCAACTACGCGTGGAGAAAGGAACGCTGATCGTGGGCGGAACAACATCGTTTTTCAAACGCTCTGCGCTCAAAAAATCACTAAAATAGGAAAAGATCGTCGTAAAACCGCGTTTTTAGTGTTAAAACGTGCAGCTTGTGGTGGGCTAAGGTGTGGTGGGGTAGGTTTTAACCGGAAGTGTCACCTAGAGGTAGGATTGACCCTTAAACTGTAAGTTTCAAATTTTTTTAATCTTCTGGCTGCTTCGCTATCCGATTCCTATCGACAACCCCCGTTTTTTTTCACACCAAGAGTTGTCTTTTTGCACCTTCCCCCTAAATTTCCCCCTAAAGTCTACCCTAAATTTCAGTTTTTTCCGTTTTTAATTTAAAAGTTATAACCAAAAAACTCTTTTCACTCGAGCCACGACACATAGGTAGGGACGTCCCAGGAACCTGGCTTTTATATTAAAACATCCGGCTTAACTTGCCGATCCTCGTGACGTTTGGCTTTTTCTGAAATTCGTCTAACTTTAGAAGTTATGTCCAAAAATGTAAAAAAAAAAATCCCCCGCCCCCTCTCCCAAAATAAACCGATAAACCCCGTTTTTTTTTATATTTTCTCTCTAAATCTAAATAAGACTACATGTTCCAAACTTAAGACTATCTGATCCAAATTTCAGACTTTTTCGCTCAATAGTTGTTGTTTTATTGATTTCCTTATTACGGTCTCGAGGCCGCACTTCGTCGTCAGTTTACGTAAGTTCAAACATCATTTCCACTTTTTTCCTGGACTCCTTTTTTAAATTTTTCTTATTCCATAGGTTTCTTATTATCTCAAAATCTCATTTTTTGGTGGGTAAGTAAAACTTTCTAATCAAATTTACTAATTAATTACAGCGCGTTTAACTGTTCCAATGTTTCGGTTCACTATTTCAGTTTTATTTTGGCGCATCCAAATGCAAGCATTACCTATCTTTTCATAAATAGTCATTCCTCATCTCTCTAAATACTTATTCCATATACATTTAATTACACGCCGACTAGTAGGTAGTTTATTTGTATCGCATTTTTAGTACCGAGGCTTCGGATAAAGTGAAAAATATACTAAATTGTGCGGAAAAGTGTGTGGCGTAATGGTAGGTATCGGCTATAACCGGCCGCAATATCCGGAGGTAGGACTGACCGACAACCTGGTAAGTACCCACAAAGTTTACATGTCGAAGACAACGCCACCAGAATATGATCGTTGACCTACACTTTTTTTTTGTGACACAAAAGGTGCGTATTTTGAGTCCCCTTCTGGGCCAACATTTTTGTAATTCTACTTCTTTAATTCCCTTAGTTTCTAGGTAAATACATAAAACCGCTCGAGCCACGCGCCCATTAACACCTAAGACGGTATGAGAGACACGTTCTAACTGAAATGCTGTCAGTCGCAAAGGGCACTCCAAAACAAAAGATCTGGCAAATTTTGGAAGGCAAATATAATAATTAAAGTTCTGCGGCTCTCGTATTACGGGCATGTGCTTAGACGCCGTAACCCTCACCTATTGTACGCGGCCCTCGTGTATAAGGAACGCAGAAGGAAAATAGGCCGGCCTATATTTACTTGGGAGGACTCTCTTGACCAGGACATACGAGAATACACTAACAAGAGTCGTGCCTACTGGCGAACCATCGCGGATAATAGAAATCGGCTCAAAAAAAACCGAAAAGGTCTATGACCTGAAACCGACACAGAGACAGAGCCCGAGGATACTGAGGGAGCAGATGTAGTGTATTAAATTGTATTTTCGATATTAGATTTAATTTTAAGCAGTCCATACCTTTAGTATAATATTACACACCAAGTATTTTATCTATCTCCCTAATACTGACTTAACGATGCCTGAATTCGGGTTGGCTCCACCTTCCGTCTCTCCTGTCATATCGACTGCAAACCCTACACTCCTATCCTATCTACCTGACTCTCCGGTGTCTCGGGCAGGTGCGCTGCTGCCTGCGGCGGGCGGAGATGGTTGGTGCAGCAAAGGCGACAAGGCCCGCATGCCCTGATCGGTTTAGTATTAGTGGCTGGTCGGGGTGGGTTAAGGTTCTCGTGCTCTGCCGGCTCTTCGCTACTCTTACTGGACCGGTCGGGCGGGCGTGCTTCTCCCCGCTAGCCTAATCTAACATCTCCTCTCCGTCGCAGTCAGCGCGTACGGGTCCTTGCAGCAGAACTGCTGGCTGGAGGTGTCAAAAGAACAGAACAGAACAGAACAGATAAACCCAGGTTACTAGAATACACACATAAGAACATTAGTACATATAATTATGATGTGATTACCAGGGACCGGCCCGCTATCCCATTCAAGGGGTTTCAAATGGGTTTTATAAGGATTTATTAAAAAAAGCCGTATCTCTTGAAAGCCGTTCGATTTGCTTTTTAAAGTGCTATTTATAAGGGTTACCCTTACCAAATCCGTTTCATGTACGTCTTGCTCGATTTTGCTTTTGTAGCGCTATATTTTGAGTGATACCAATATCCCTTTAACTTAAAAAGCCGTTCGATTGGCTTTTTAGCGCTATTTATAAGGGTTACCCTTGTATTTGGTTATGCTATAAGAGAGATATTTTTTCATTTACCTACTGCTGCTCTTTAGGTTTCCCTTATGTGATGTAGTTTAACAAACAACTAAGTCGTATATTTCTTCAAAAGGGGTTACTCTTTTAGTGGGTTGTACTTCGAGAGGTAAGTATTTCAAAGGCTTTTATCGGGGAATGGGTGGTCCCTGGTGATTACACCACGAGTATAGAGCTGCTGGTGCTCATGCGGCTTCATACAAGCAGGTTAAAGCGATCCGTTAGCACCCTGCAAAATAAAAAACCACTTGTCACTCTTGTCTTGTGACGGCACAGTGACTCAAATATGCATGACAATAATTAATTAAATAATTGCTAGCAACTACTTGCTCATTGAGGCGATTCATTATAAAAACCAAATACGGACAAGTCAAAGTGACTTTAATCTACGAAGACCTTCTTTGTTTGGGTTCCGTACCCAAATGGCTTCCAACGGGACCCTATTACTCAGTCTACGTTACCCGTCCGACCGTCTGTATGTTCGTCTGTCCTAACTTTAAAGAGGTGTGTCTTTTGAACTGTAATAGATAACGGGTTGTTTTTTTCGATTTACGCGTTATTGCGGCGCATTTACAATATATTTTTTGTCTACATAAAACTTTTTTTTCAATGTGTTTTTATTTTCGTGGTTCCGTTGAAACGGTGAAACATACAAGCGTCGAATTTGGTACGATTAATGTAAGCCCTAAAGAAAACCACAAATATAAAAAAAAAAATCATGTGTGAGTTGGGCTCGCGCCGATTCGATTCGAAATATAATAATTCCTCCTGTGCGGCGGTACGCAACCCTCGGGGCGAGAGTCCGGCTCCAACGACTTGTATTTTTTGCATACTTAGTTAGACGCAACCAGGAATAAAAAAATACTTGTGACATCGCGCACGTGGATTAAAAGTCGATAAGGAAAAGGCAAACGAGCACACAGGCTACCTGATGGTAAGTAGGTTCTGTGACCCACATTTGCATTCAAAATACTACAATCTTAAGACTGCAAAACTAAGACCGCCAATTCGTTGCCCTGAGGACCGAGATGGAATGCCTCTATGCTAGTAATTTTACTGGTTGCACCGAAACACAGCAGTACTTACGAAACCAGGTTTTTTGTGGTAAGTTAAAGGGTACGGATGATGGTAGCGACCGGACGGATCCTGCAGCATAAAATTCTACCACTCAAACAGGAACAGTAACAAGAATTAAGAAAATAAATAAATAAATAAATTATATCAGCGGGCCTATTACGCTTGTGTTTGTCGACGTGGGGAAGGCGTCTGTCACTTTCTAACCAGTATAACTGCGAGAGTAACGAATGCTTTATCCGCCGCGATAGACGCGACCATAATACAGGGCCAGTATGTCTAACACAAGTTTTCCGCGACTTGGTTGTCGATCGGGTCTCCCTTTCTGTCTCGTCAGTAACGATAGAGACGCACTGAGCGACAGGCGAAAAAATACAACTCGCTCACTTTTATCACGGTGGATAAAGAGTATCCGTCACTCTCGCACTTACACACTGGTCAGAAAGTGACAGATATTTTATCCACGTTTATCCATATCAATAAACACGACCATTATAGCAGGTGATAATGATACTATTAAATGACACCGCAGGGCTCGTACTGCAGTAATGACCTTAATCCACTGTCCACTTCAAATTAACTGCTAAATTACTTTAGAAATGGCAGTGAAAGCGCAATTATCTCATATCGCTTTCAAGTGTGGAATGCGCTTTCCGCTGTGGAATTCCCAATGTTTACTTTTAAAACAAAAAACAGTGTTAAGTAAATATTTTTAATTTTTGTGGCAAAGTACAAGACTATTTTTTTTTTTCAAGCGACTTGTCTTGTTCATTTAGATGACTTAAAATTAGGTGAGTCTAAACGTAGGTACAGTCACGAGATTAAATTTGGTACCCACCTTAGGTCCAAAGTCAATCTGACATTTTACAACAATAAGGTTGAGTTTCCTAAAAGTCACAAATGACTTGACATCTCTAATGACATTGACGACTTCAAGCATATTTAACCTGAAAAACGTTAATTGTCTTTGTTAGAAAGAAATGTAAATAAAAAATGAGTGATTCAGGAAAGGACAGGTTTTTCAGTTAGATTTTTAATTGATATGAGCACTGATTTCGATTTTTGAAGCACCGATTTCAAAATATTTTTTCAGCAATTTGGAGACATGAGGGCTTTTATACACGTCGGCAATATGGAGTGAAGCTACTAGCGCTTCGGACAAGACCATCAGTCATCACCGACGCACCGCAGTTGCCATACTAACACCGCGTTCGCCATGGCTTGTCCAATGCGATACCTAAACTTTTAATTATAACAATACACGCACTGTGCGCTTGCGACTTAACTATCGACTAAGAGATGAAACGTCTTACTCTGCAACTAAATTAATAAATATCTGAGAACTCTCTCACGACAATTGTCGTCGTCCCAAACAAAGCTTCAGGGTAGTGATTCTGTAAACAACGCCGGTCATGCGGACTGTCGAGTGAAACCAAGCGGCGAGATTAAGTAGTTCCGTCAGTGCGAACAAAACACATTGTAGCGCGTGCATTTTCAATTAAGCAGCCTTATACGTTCGACTCATCGTGCTGCTAAATTGAAAATGCACGCGCTACAATGTGTTTTGTTCGCACTGACGGGACTACTTAATCTCGCCGCTTGGTTTCACTCGACAGTCCGTACGACCGGCGTTGTTTACAGAATCACTACCCAGAACTCTGAAAATAACTTCATACAGATCTATAGATACACTTTTTAAACTATATAACACCTGCGGGCTTAGTATGGTTGGGTTAAGCGCGTGACAAAATGTGGATAAAGCATCTGTCACTCTTGTACTCATACACATACTTACGTGTCAAAAAGTGACGGAAGTTTTATCCAAATTTTGTCACGCGATATACTTAAACATTCTAGGCCCGGTGGGCTTGTATTCTAGTCGTTTTTATTGCCGTAGATAAAGCATTCGTCACTCGCACTTACACACCACCGGTCAGAAAGTAAGTAATAGGTGTCTTATAGACGTGTATCCACATCGATGAACACAATCATAAATAAGCCCAATTAATTTGTAGTCTGGAAAAAAATTATGAGATTAGTGTTTGCTCAAACTTCTAATCGTGCAAACAAAATGGTATCAAGAAAATTCCAACTCAACTTACTTAAAACTCTAATAATACTAGTGATAAAAATAATTGGCACAATTGCTTTCCTGAATTTTTTCCTTAGCATTTGATTTAGCGGTAAGTGTATATAATTTTCCTTAATTGAAAGTGATTAACTTTCGTAATTATCAAATTATTCATATCCTGTAAGTTTTATCCACTACTTAGTGTAATTTTAATACCAATAGGAATTTAGATTGATATAGTCTTTATTGGATTGTATTAATTATGTACAAAATACAGTTTTGACATAAGGTGACTTCGCCAGTCGCACTCAGCTGAAAAATAAATCCTTGAAACCACTACTATAAAAACGTTGTCACTTCAACGACAAATCCGGTCAAGTGCTAGTCAGAGCCGCGCACCGAGGATTCCGCATCACGCGACATTTTTTTTTTCGGATTTGCCCTTTGATCACGCCAAGTTTGTCGTTTGTATGAATTATCTTATTTTTTACCATAGAATAAATACAAAAAGATCGTTTACTCTTGTTTCGCCGACACTCGTTTCATAGAACTTATTACTTCGCAGAATTTTCGTTTCATAGAAAGTTATTTTCTGCTGAACACGTGTTGACATCAGGTTATTTTGTGATAGTTACAAGTGTAACCTAACCTAACTTACGTGAGTCATATTAACGATAGCCTGAAAGCAACACTTACAACAGAAAATAGCTTTCTATGAAACGAAAATTCTTCGAAGTGATACGTTCTATGAAATGAGTGTGGGTGAAACAAGAGGACACCACTATAGATATTTAAATAATAATGTTTCTTGTATGGGGATGGCACCTTACTTATTCTTTGTTAAGTACCCCGTTTATATAATACGTTTTATTCTGCAGAAAAAATCTACATCAGCAATTACATACATACATACATACATTAAATGACGCCTGTTTCCCAAAGGGGTAGGCAGAGACCACTTCTTTCCACTTGCTACGATCTTGACAAATTTCTTTCACTTCTTCCACATTCATACATCGAGTCATGCACGCACGTCAGTTTCGGGTACTTAAGATTCGGCCCTTGTCCAGTATTTCTCCGATTTGACTCGAAAAAGTACGCCTAGTGCGGCCCCTTCCGACCCGTCCACTCACTTTCGATCAGCAATTAAAACTTTACAACTGACGGAAGAACAACAATGGCTTACTTAAAGGGTTAGGTACCAGTTGTGTACGGAACCCTAAAAACCAAATCTTCATGAAGCCTATGACGGAACTCATCAAGCGCGACCTTTCGTCGTAAGTGTAATGAACAATAGGCGATACGTTCACTTCTACGTGGCTTTTTTGGCCGGAGCGTCCTCGGCCATATCCGCCTGACGTTTGCTTAGCTCTCATATGGCGAGTCTGTGAACAGCCTGTATCATTGAACACACGTTTTTTATGGGACATGAAAAATTAGGAAGATGGCGGATGTTTTAAGATCATCTGGGAGATATAGACCCGTATTAATAAACTAATCTCAACTCTTATGGTTGTCTCGAGATGTGTCAAAAATGACAGTGTTCTATGGTTTGACGTTTACTTTGACGTATCTTGTGACGCGCATCTCAGTCACGATGAGTTTATTAATACGGGACATAGTGTGTCATCCATAGGAAGATAAATAACTAACGATAGACCTATAACAATTACTCTTGATAATACACCTAATGTCACACCTATTTTAGTAAAAGTATGAATGGTCTCTTTCTGTCAAAGTTAAATGACACTGATAGATAATCACAAAGCGTATGATAAGATCAAATTACCTTTATTCAATAAATACCAAGTAGTTATATTAATGCAGCAATATTTGATCAGTTAATAAAAAAAAATGCAATCGTAAAAAAGTCCATTTACCTGCAAACGGTCGGCGTGGTGCAGAACTTGTCTGTTTGGAATCCTGCTGACAATTGATTGGTCACAACGTGCTTGGCATCATAAACCGAGATAGAATGAAAAAAAAACATGACTTATATTCCAGTATTTTAACCGATATTGACGTGTTAATACTTACCCCCGTTAAAACAAGCCCCGGCCTCCCCTATAATCAGTAAATGAAATGAAATGAAATACTTCATTTGCAGTAAAGAAAATATACATATCAAAAGTAAATACCGGAGTATTACTATCGGCCACGTATCCTCCCCGAAGCTCATATATCTCTTACCATCTACCCATCTACACTTCACTTTTCAATTTTGTGAGTAAGGATAGGAATTAATTATTGTATAGGTTCACTTACCTCAAATTGAATTAAATTTTCTAAATCTATCGATTACTTTTTTAAATAATTTAATTGATAGATTTAAAAATTACTTCATAAAGGGGCACATACACGGCCAATTTTTTGAGCAATTGCCCTTTAACAATAGCTGTCTTACTATAATTTCATGTAATAGAATGAGACGCAAGACACTTCATAAAAAGAAGCAAGAGAATTATTAATTATTTACCGGTGAAATTCAAAAACACGAACTTGGCCTCTATTCTACAGGGTAAAATAAGTATTTTTTTTTTATCCTATTTCTTTTGACAGGTTATCATATTGTCAACGTTACGATAGCTCTTATTTACTTGCCAGTAACGGTGGCTGAGTTAATTAATCCGATAACACGTCGCAGGCAATATGGTTTTACCCAGTGTAACAGAGGCCTTATCAGTAAAAATCGGTCGTTTGGGTGGTCTATACCCACCATATGGCCACTGCTGGATCCGATTTTAAAGTAGATTTCATCTGATTTGACTTATAACTTAAAAAAACCAAACCTAATGCTATAACATTTCTCTCCCCTTAAACATAAGGATAAGGAGAAAGCAAGCAGCATAAGAGAAAGTAAGGGTAAGTTCGCCTTTGTACATGTTAATTTTAAGTTTATGTACTTACGAATTAACTTGTAATTGTTTTTTTTACTGTGCAATAAAGAGTTTACGTACATACATACATAGTCCGATTTTTACTACTTTTGAATATGTTGTAGATATAATGAAAAACTATGTCTGTACGTTTTCCTTTACAAGAAAATATTTCTTAGAATGAAACAAATTTAAAAAACAGAAACGTACAATACAGACCTAGTTCTTTATAATAACTTGAACATATTTTTTTGACAGCCACGCGCTTTTAGCGGGGCTTCACAATCCTCTTAAGACTGCAAATTCGTTGAAAATCCTGAGGACATATGGAATGCCTCTATGCTAGAAATTTCACTGGTTATCGCCCCACACCGGAACACGACAATGCGAACACTTCTCTTTTGCAGTAAATAAATAAACAATATTGCAGGAAACGTTGCACCGTATGAAGTCAATTTAAATTATATATAACCAGCGTCGCTATTGTCTAACGCACTCGCTATCTCAATTGACTTCAAAGCGGAACAATTGTTTTCATTTTGTTTGCAGACAAGCCATCGATTTTCAAAATGAAAACAATTGCGATTGCGAGTGCGTTAAGCAATAGCCCCTCTGGTTAATGCAAATACATGTTCTAAATATTTACAACGGGCATAACTTTACCGTCTAGCAGCAGTCTCTGTCCTTTATTTCCCGGTGTAAAAAAATGGGACAGCCGATGAAATAGCACACAGGGTTGGCAATCTTGAAATCTGGGGTCCAAGTGAAAAAGGGAAAGACTTCTGAAGATCAAGTGAAAAGAAGTTTAAGTGTAGTATAGGTACTACGACACTATATAATAACGGGTTAAGACGACGTGTGCCCTTTTTCACTTAACCCCAGAAATTTCAAATGTCCAGCGGCTTCAATACCAATTAACCACCCCGTGGCATGACCTCCTTTGCCTTCTCTGTGCCATAAATAATCAATTTAAAACTTAACCTAAAAACAGGAGAAGATATATAACCGCATTAATATCCTAAAAACAAACTGCAATCCTGCTCCAGTACTAACAACTGTAACTTGTAAAAAAAATTATGACGCAATAATTGCAAAGTATTTTGCTATTAGGAAACAAAGATGCAACTCTAATTATTGCAATTGTTCAATTGCAGTGAATTCATTGTAAAAACTTTATTAGGACAAACTCTTTAGCACGTTAAAGAATGCAAATGTCTATGGATCACAGATCCTTCTTTCAGATGTAGTGAATAATCTTTTTCTATCGTTTTTTATAGGATATGTTCATATTTATCTAGCTTTCTCAATTAGCTTCATTACCCATTAATAAGCCAGCTGAGAAAGCAAGATAAACACGAAGTTATCCGACCAAAAACGATGGGAAAGAACGAGTATTATTCACTACATCTGTACCATCAGGTGCTCGTATCCCTTTTCAATGACATAAAACGAACAAGACGAAAACTCCTGATAGTTCTAGAGATCAACATTGTAAGATAAAAAATACGTGTAAAAAGCAGACATTTTAATAACCTTCAGTACTGTATTGGAAACGCATCTGTTAGAATGAATGATCAAATCAAATGGATGTTTTAGCAAAAAAATACCTATCAATCATTTGCTAGTAATTCCAATAATTCTAGAAACTACGTTTTTAATAATTAATTTGGCTAAGAACTAGTCAGTAGGGTTATTACGGTTCCGCATAAATCGTAGACAAAAATACATTCCTCATATTACAATCTGTTATATAAAACGTTGGTATTTTAATGAGAGTTTATATTTCCTTTTGCTCATAGTTTTATTATTTATCTAATATTTATTCGTTCTATTTTAACCTAACAATGAATACTACCAGGAAAATTAAAAGGCGAAACCCATATCGTCACATTTAGAGGAGCCAGCAATGTAAATTTTACTATTATTAATTTAAATTGTACCTACTAATCTTTGTATTACTGAACCGTAACTCTATTACTAATTTAAGGTCTGGCAAGGCATATAATACTAGTGAAAATTTTGACTGAGGACCTCTAATGCAGACGGATATAAAAAAACAAATGATAAAACAATTAGTCATGGTCAAAAAAAACTAGCTTTTAGGAAAAGAACCCACCACGGTCAGTGTTTCAAATAGGATAAACCAAATGTCCCTAATACAGAACGGCAATGTTTACACTGTCTTGCACAAAACAACTCAAATTATGTATTAAAGATAAAAAAACGAACAACAAAAAGCGAGTCTGGTCATAAACCGCATTTCACAGAACCTGTAAAACCTTATTTGACACATCGCTTATTGCAAAATTTAAAACCAATAAATCGCTATTCGATTTTTAAAACTCGTCAATTGTTAGAAAAAAAAGGCACCAGCCAGCCAGTAACACATGCGTAGGACTTTTGGGACGCGAGTTCAATGTAACCTATTTGCATTCGAAAAGGCAGAATGACGCCATGACTTTGTCGGTCTTTGCCTTCACTTTCGACGAAAAAACAAAACAATATTGTAAAATTCGTAAACAATCCTACCCAGAACGGTTTTTGCCCTAATAAAGTCGTAATAAAACTTTGTTTAGTCGTCTTTTTTGTTGTATGATCTAATTTTTTCCATAGACTTTTGTCGAAAGGCATTGACAACAAGAGATAATGTCGTAATGGCTTGACAATGGATTGTTTGTGTTTAGACTCGGCGGGACCTTTAAAGGGTGCCGATGTGTCCCTTAGGCGAAATGAATAATGGATTCTAAATGACGCAATTTAAAAATTTCACTTTCTGCTGCCCTTCAACGAAACTAAAAGTTGTCACTTCGAGCTTTGCATAGACCATAATTATTTTTTTGTACTCGTCGATTAAAATGTGTGTATTACGATTTCATAGAGAATACTGTAACGTCACTCTTTTCATCGTTGAATAGTCTAGATGTTACTTCCGAAACAACCGAAATAACTATTTCGATACGCTCTAGACAACCGAAATAACTATTTCGATACGCTCTAGACAACCGAAATAACTATTTCGATACGCTCTAGACAACCGAAAAAAATTTGAAAATAGAACTTCGGATTTCCATATATGTGTCCTTGTTTAAGGAGCCTCGATCCGATACAAAATTGCCAATCTGTGTCGTTTCGGAACGTAGCAGCGTCGTATCATCTGTCAAAAATCTACTTTTAGTTTTCTTATATACTCGTATTAATGACTTACATTATTAATTTTAATGAACTCGTACAAAAAGTATTGTTCACAATAGTGTCATAATTAAGCTTTTTAATCTCGTACCTTACTTAGGCCACTCAGCAAGCTTCGTGGCCTAAACACGGTACTCAACTAAAAAGCTCTCTATTATAACACGATTACGAAAAATACTATTTTGCATTGGCTTGGAGCGAGACTTAGGTGATAAAACATTCCTTCTTGGGCACAATGTATTTCATTTAGGAATGTGATTTTCCTATCTGTAACAAATTCAAAACAATATAAAATATTCGCCAAGAGAATTGATACCTAGAAAGCACAGCTATCGTAATTTTTTAACCGACTTCAGAAAAACGAGGTTCTCCGTTTGACCCATATGTTTGTATATGTATGTTGGTCCGCAATGATCTCGCGTTTGGCTGAACCTATTTTATTCCAATGGTGTCACTAGGGGAGGATGTACGGGGGACTAAATCATCATCATCATCATCAGCCCACATCAGTGCTGGCCATAGGCCTCTTCCATAGCAAACCACGATGTTCAGCTCTTATTCTCCAGTTACCACCACCTTGTGAATATCATCGCTTCAACTAGTCTGAGGGCGCCCTACTCCGCGTTTGCCATTTCATGGTCTCCACTCTAGAAGTCCCGTTCCCCAGTGGCCATCAGTTCTACGGCAAATATGACCAGCCCATTGCCTTTTAGCTTGCTAATTTGTAGAGCTATGTCAGTAAGTTTGGTTCTCTGCCAAATTACCTTCGTTCCGGATTCGATCCCTTAAAAAAACACCAAGCATAGCTCTAAGTATCCATAGCCCGCTGAGCGAACTGGTGGACTAATCGTGCCGTGAGTGGGCTCCACGGGTAGGACACACTGATTGTAGACTGTGGTACGGGTGGCGAAAAGACTCGACCGTCAGTGACAAATTAATTTCACCGTACTCGAAGAGAGAGGTAAATTGCCAAATATCAATCAGATACATGTAATTTAACTTCAATATAAATAACTAAATACGCACCAAGTAACCATATAAAAAATATTAAGTACTTTACGACCAACAAATTTTATTTTATACAATATTGTATAATGCAGACAAACAAATTTTATCAGCGATTTTACCTGCAATCGATAACAAAAACTTACACCAAATACATCTATGTCATTGTACTTTCAAGTTCAAAAAGTACACCTGAGTGCACTGAACTGCACTGCCCTCACTTTCAAGGTACTGCGATTGAATTATGAACTTTCTTCAGTTATACTTAGATCAATATTGCAGTGCAGCAGTGCAAGTATAAAGAATATCATTGTGTTTACATTTTTCAACTAAGTAAAAATAACAATTTTTTTACTAGTGGCGTATTTGGTCAGGCAAATTAACAGCGATAACTTTCCCTTTTTTCCCGAAAATTAACTAGATATTCTTCTGTAAGAAAAAAGTACAACCATTTTACTAACGAGTGAAAATTGAATCAAACTAATCTTTAGTCCTAAGTCCGAATATTCTACAAAATAGTGTACCTACTATTGGGGATGACACTGAAAGCTGTGACACATTGCTATCAGAGCTATGTAATTTGGAACAATATACAGGCTGTCCCAGAACTTGACGTAAAATAAAAAACAAAATTTCAGGGGGATAATATCACATCATTGACCTAGCCCCTAACTAAGCTCTAGGCTTGTGTTATGGGTACTAGACAATGACATAGATAGAATACATCTATGGCTCAGAAACAAATATTCGCGCTTACCACACAAATCGTTCATTGAATACAAAACGGACACAATCCGAAATGAGTCGGTGTTGCATTTTAAAATTAGAACCGGTTGGAATACGATTTTTAATGGAAGAGCAAATTATTTTGGAATGTGTCCGTATTGTATTCAATGAGCGAAGTATCTGCCCGTACCGGGATTTGAACCCAGCACCACTAGCTATGAATTTGGATTTTATTGCCGTACAAAATTATCAGTCTAGTAAATGTCTCTTTACTTTAATGATAAAATATTATATATAGCCTATGCCACTCCCTCGACAAAGACGAATACCTCAAAACTTCAAATCATTTATTGTGTGTCACATTACGTTACAACAGGTGGAACTACAAGTACAGGAACACATGTGACGCCCTGTGAGGGCACATCAACATGAGAGGGCTGCTTACTACCCATTTACTACACAGCTAAACCTCATTTATTATATCCATAGACATACGTACTACATACACTCGAAAAACATAACCCTCCTGACAGTAGGTTGAAAAAGATTACGTATTATTTATTATCTGTGTCACTATACTTATCTTATCCATTCACCTACCGCCAAACAGCAGTGTTCGCATGGTTGTGTTCCGGTTTGGGGATAATACAGCCGGTGAAATGACTAGCATAGAGGCATTCCATCTTAGTCCTCAGGGTTGGCAACGCATTTGCAGTCTCAGGATTGCATTGCAGTCTTGTGAATGCGAATGTCTATGGGTCACAGTGTCCACTTACCATCAGGTGGCCTGTGTCCTCGTTTGTCTTCTCTACGCCATAAAAAAAAAAACAAATACGATGTAGCAGCCATAATATGTTAGTCGATCTGACCAAGTCTTACTGAGACTACCTCTAGTTTTATATATTAATTAGAAGAAAAAACCTCGTGTTTTTAGTAAAGATAAAATGGTAATTCAAGCGAAAACGTCCGAATTTCTCCTAAATTGGTTTAAAGATACCATATACCCAATCCTATTCTTCTTAAAGACAAATGGCTCCGCCTCGGAAGGACCGACTTTGTTCGTTGAATTGCATAATTGCCCCAATGCTTCCGACTACCATTTAAACTATTTAAAAGAAATGTGAAAGTGATTCTAAGCCCTAATAAAACTTTGTTTTGCTACTCGTTCTTTTGTCCAATTTTAAAACTTTCGCTTTTGGAATTTAAAAATGACGTTCGAACAAAAGACGACCTATTTCGGCGGCAAATTTGTTGCTACCGCTTTGTGCAAAAAACATTGTGTTGTTTTTGGGGCGTGGTTTTTTGCCTTCTATGAATTTATTTAGCTGCAAATTCCTAATTTAAATTAGCATACATTATTCGCAGGATTTTATTATCAATGTTACTTATCGGTGTGATATTTATTTATGAGCTTCAATTAGTCAAGTTTTTATTGTTCATTATACCAAGTCAAGTTTAAATTAAAGTGTTAAAATATTCCTATTGAAAAGAAGAAATCAATCAAAACGAATAACACTACAAGAATCATTAAAAAATACATCTATTGAATTATCTCGCTCAATTCATCATAATTGAATTTAAAGTTCATAAGCTGAATTCAATACCGCAGTCGATTTGCAATAAAAACTATTAACAACGAGCAAAATATGCATTCGATTCCATTTATATCGATTTATGGCCCCGAATGGGTATTACAGAGTGTTTTAATTAAGTGCTAGTAATATTTTACCAATTATACCTACCAATTTAGTTTGCGGCCATTTGTTTTAGTTGTTCAAAAAACGCCAGTCTTTTCTACAATAATTATATCGGGACTGAGTTACTTAATAAATTGACAAGAGACTAGTTACTTAATAGATTGAAAATCGGACTAATGGGTTTTCGCATAAAAAATATTTGAAAACTTAAGATGTTTCATTGTTTTTTCTAAACAAATCAAACTATGTAAACTCATTAAATATTCGCTTTCTTTAGCTAACGCCACCAAATAAAGTCAAAATAAACATGTTTTTCCTAATAAAATTAGAACGACAAACTAACCACAAAAAGCCTCAAGAAAACCACTAATCCTTAAAACTAACGGCTTAGAATATAGCCTACTTTTTTAATACTGGCGCTTCCTTCTCAGCCTGTCACGTTGGCCAAACAAACCAAACATTTAGCCTAACATACTAAGTGCCACCGACACACATTTCTTCATCAAATTACATACAATAGCCAGTTGGTGGCATTGAATATATAAGCCTCTCTTCCTGGTCGTGACTTGATGCCATCAGCGGTGCGTCATCAGCCTTCATGATGACAGATTCCAATGCAAATGATGGTGCAGTCATTTGCTAAGATAATTAAAGCACGTAGATTTTGACTGGGTAATTATGTTTTGAACATTTCCTTGTATATTGATGCGAAGACCCACGTCATAATTTGATTAATGTATCTAAAGTTCATACCAATAGACTTGTCTTATTTATTAAACACTTTTATCACCTCAAAATGCTCCCTTTTCGCCTAAAATAACAATTTGGTCTTAAAAAATCCATCCATGATGTAAAAATCAGGAATATGGTGTGCAAAATGTGGTCTCTAGTTGTTTTATTCAGCAGAAAACTTCTCACGTTTAACAAACATTTATTTGTTAACTCAGTACTTCTTGGGACGGTTTCCTTTGAAAATGTGCTGGAATTATACATTGTTATAGTGCCCGGCCGTTAAGAAGTCAATCTTGGCAGCTGTCATCGCAGTACAATTTATAACCTATTCTTGGCTTTGAGGTTATAATTTGTACTGGAATGACAGGTGTCAGGATTGACTTCTTAACGGCCGGGAACTATAGTTGCAACGATTTTGTCAAATTTTGTAACTTTAAGCTTTAAGAATTTTTTGGAACAAGAGTTGTGAGCTGTGAATTTGGATACTAGAGAACCATATTTAAATTTATATAAAAACAAAACATCAATGATTTAAAAAAATCTTGGATACACACCTTTCGGTACAAAATGATACCAAGACCCCACGATCCCCACCAAAGGCAGGCATAGGCAACTTGTATACCTATTGTACTACCACTACTTTACCAACGAGTCATGTAGGTAATGCACACAATACCTACATAGGTACACTTAAAATATTTAGCTAAAAATCAAGTATTTTATAAGGTAGGTACCAGCTGGTTACAGAATTATCAACCAGTTTTAACTTGATAGTAATTCTGTAGCTCTGCCTACCCCATTCTGGGAATGGGCGTGAGTTTATGTATGTGTACCAGCAAGCTGTAAAGGCTTTTATAACTTAACCTAACCTAACCTAACATGATTTTGCATACCTACCAAATAATTTACACAATTCAAAAGTGCCAGAAAACAAAGTAAGAATCAACATAAAATACTAAAAGCTTGCAGTAGTCCCATCACAATCAAAATGTTATACTTTGCCTTGAACTGGTGCGATACCTAACAAATGATGTCTTAAAAGCTATAAAACATATTTACAATGATTAGATGTGTTGACTTACCGATGTTTCTACCTGACTCACTTTTCAAGTGTAGGAGGTATGTATCACATCCGTGTATGTATTTAGAAAGTGAATGATAAATCTGTTTAAAAAATGTTAAATTAGGATAAAGTTTACTATTCTTCAGACATTGAACTTTTCTTCTACGGCGATTATATGACATTACTCAAATGCCAAGCGTTAGATAATATCGTGCTAAGTATTCCATATAGGCATAATGTTGTATTATATCCATATCCGTACCTTGAATCCTTACTCTAGATCATTTATAATCTAATTATTAAACAATATTGGATTTACATGAAGCGATTACAAGAAACAGTCCCTCTTCGAGATCATTCCATAATTCCTAGCGCGCCAACTTACATTGTATGGACAAGAGTTAAATTACAACATTGAGTAATTTGATCACCTATTAACTCACAAACGACAAGACAGAATAAATTTCAAGCATCACTACGCAAATCATAAATAAAAATAACAATTATGTTAGCTCATATTAACCTTTGTGTACCAATTGGGCATATCGTAAGGCCATTGGCATTGAGGTAGCATCGCACAAGACACCTCGGGCGACTTTCAAAATAAATCATTATCGTGTTGGCCGCGTCACGACTCGTGTGGGTGGATATAATTTGCGCTCCAAGAGGTCCTAATTGCTTTAAAATAGTGTTACAATAGGAGATATATTTGAACTAGTTTATTGCCAATTTCCTGCCAATAAACATGTTATACAAGGTATTGATTAGAGAACTAGCGCCTAAGGGAATTGGTAACAATTAAAATCAGATTAATGATGACTAAGACGATGAATTTATTGATTTATCAACAGATCGTTATTGCTTCATTCATAGATTCACCACATACTCGTACAATCGCCTACAGTAATCAGCTGGCAAACATTACTAACAACCTTGGAGAAAGTGAAATTAATTCCACCACTTATCTTATAAGTCAGTATCGGACTAATTTGCATAATTACCTGTGAAATGCGCCAAGTTATTGGGTCACTAAATTGTTATTAATGCGTTTTGCAATACGCTTTACTAGTCAAGGACAGTAAGACACAGGAAGATCTATACAGGGCTCTAGAATCACAAATGAAGATTGTTTTTTTTTGTCACATTTTTAATGTTGCTGTCTAACTTATTATATTTGATCGCGTTTTACTTATCCAGTGCTACGAATATTTTGCTCAAAATATGCACAATATGTTTAATCAATTGGTTTATCGTGTTAGCCGGAAGGCACCCACAGCTACAACGACTAATGCATGTAATACTTTTGTTATTCATCTTTTAATGATAATGAATCATACAAGTTGACCAGTTTCAACAAGTTTAGAAGTTTCCACTTCATCATCCAGTCAATTCCTGCCACATTTATGTTGAACTTTTGGTGCAGTAAAATTTTCCCCTTCACTGTTCAATATCGGTAAATCGATAACAATTTTCGTATTGCCAACCCGTTGTGTAATTTTAAAATTATTGTGCTAATGTTAAAGTTATGGGCTTGAAAGTTGTATGTCAATAAAATTGGCCAGTTTATGATTGCGAGCTAATCGATTAATAATGATGTGGGCTCTAATTTACCGTCCAGTTTAATCTATAACGTGTACGAGATATTTGCTTAATTGTTTTAGATTTTCTCATTATACTTGTGTCTGGTCGTTCATTCTAGGTCAGACCTGACATAGACGTTAAATTTGTTAGTAATTGATCCTTTACCTATAAGATACTGTTGAAAGGATAACAACTTTAAAATGTACTCTTAGCTAAAACTAAACTGGCCCACAAAACGAAGTATCACACTTTCAATGAAATTTTCATTAAGAATGATACTTAGTTTTGCGGGCCAGTGTAATATTAAATATAAATATAGTATTTTTCATCGATGTATAAATAAAAATACTTTTGAACATTGTGGATAAAACCATCCATAATATTGTGAGATATTTGCGACTAAACATATTATAGTCGACAAAGAGATGTACTTTATGACCTTATTGCATTTTAATCAGGTTCAAAAATGGATACATCTCTTTGTAGTCGACTGTACCCACACAAAACACAGCAAATGATGAATAACTCCACTACGTCCGTGTCACCATGTACTAAATAAAGTTATGTACTGTGGTACAAAAGACATTTTTACCATTTTGTACTGCTCGTAGCCAAATTCATCTCACAGAAGCTTTTGAAAAGCATGGACCACGGCATGTCTCTACGTTGATGGTATTTTAAACACATGAAAAATGTGTAGGAATGTGTAGACATTTTAGATATGTGTAGTAGTGTAGTTTAAATTGTTTTATACAGTCACAATTTCACAACCAAGGGCGCCACATCAGGTCCAAATTAAATAAAACTCGAGTCTAACTAGTACTGAATGGTGTGTTACCACGCCCGTAATTTAATTTCCCGATCGTTTCCCATCAGGACCTGACGTAATATAGCCTTAACCTTTTGTGTCGTGATAGAATAGCGATGTAGCTGCGCGGTTAATCAGTGCATGAGTTGATAATCAAGGTAGAACGCTAGAGATGCAGGAAATCTTTAATGATAGTTACCTACCATACATAATATTAAGTATAATTTCATGGAAATTGTACAATGGAACAACTGCAAATGAGGGGACAATCAGTGTAAGATTCAAAGCCTTAATGTTTGTCCATTAATAGACGATAGGGTAACCTACAAAACCTGTCAAGTCCTAGTCAACAAGATGGATAGAGCTATAGGAGTCATATATCTCTATTCCTCCCATTGGCTAGAACTTGTTAGGTTGTTGTACGGCTCGGCTCTTTCCCGTTTACATTTAGGTACATTTCTGAGAGACAGCCCAGCAGATCTGATGAGCATGTACGGTCAGCTCCATAAGTGCATGGACACCTTAACGACGATAATCGTGTGCGCCGTTGAGATCACGTTCTCAAAAATTGAACTAGATGGCGCTGTTAACGACCCTAGTTTAGTTATTGTTTAAAGGTGTAGCAATGTAATTATTTACTTCTTACTATTTGAATCGATAATTCGACCGTTCGTCTGAATGAGTTGCTGGCTTAACAGGTCGGCGCCTCGCCTGAATCGCGATATGATTCCACGGGACGGGAGTTCAAATATGACTTGGGCAAGAAAGTATTTTTTATTACAATTTAATATTACGGGATAAAATTATTGATTCTAGTTTGATTTAACGATTTATTTATTTAAAAAATAATTATTTTTAACCAGAAATGATGAAACTTGATTTTCAAGATAAACATATATTTATTTATTTTACAATAAACCAGTAATCGCATTGAATAATGGTTGGTGGTTATAGAAATAATTGTGGTTCACTTACTTTACATTTAATACATTTTTAATTGACAACAATATGCAAGAAGGAAAAAAAAGTTAAGACGAATTGTCAAAATCAATATTCTGTTAACGATATTAACGGTGTTAACTATCACTTATTACAAAAAAGTTAGACACTTCAGACACGTCTTAAATGACAGATTTCTATGAACTGACATTTGATAAACACATGTTCAACGACATGTTTGTTAATAACACCGTAAGTTTTTAACAATAAAACAACCACCAACCGTATTGAGGTAATAGCTTAAGTATTCGTTTCCGAAATCGGAAAGTGGATTGAAGCTTTACCAAAGTAACATATAGTGGTAAGTATAATGTGAAACTGGAGACCGGGTTGCCATAAAGGTTATACGCTTAGGTGCTGGTATGTTTTACATTGCAGTTTTTATCACTTACCTTAGTTATCAATTATTGAAAGTACGAATAGCTAAGAGTACGCTAGTGTATTTGGTTTGACCTTAAGTATATAAAATAAGGTAAAAATTAATAATCACAAAAATATAGAAAAAAAATGGGTTTAGGTTTTGTTTTAAATATTGAGTTAAATTAGGTGTAACCCGGTCTCCATTTTCAAATCATAAATCATTTATTTGTTTGTCCAGCATAGGTTTATACATATAGATCTTTAATACAGTTATGAAATTATGTCCCTTTATGCTTCTCGGCATACAAACATGCTGTGCAGCGCGCTTAAACTAAAATAACGTAAACATATTCACTAACATTCAATTCTATTACACATATTGCGTTTTATCAAAAATTACATATCGCTCATTGAATACAAAACGGACACATTCCAAAATAATTTGCTCTTGCATTGAAAATCTTATATGAACCGCTTCTAATTTTAAAATCCAACACTGACTCATTTTGGAATGTGTCTGTCTTGTATTCAATGAACGATATTTAAACCTCAAACTCAATTTAGTAACGAGTATAACCTCCGTTCTGGTCGATGACAGCTTGCAAGCGGAAGCGCATTGAGTCGACGAGATTCTTGCACAGATTTGAACCCCGGATACTGTCCCATATTTTTAAACAGTGAGCCTCCAACGCTTCTGGAGTTCGCTCATTCTGGTTTTCCCAGCGTTGGACAATAATCCCCCATAAACTTTCTATGCGATTCAAATCCGGCGATCTGCTAGGCCAAGGAATAACGCTGATGTTGTTGTGCTGGCCAAACCACTCCCGCACGATACGCGAACGATGCACCGGACAGTTATCCTGCACGAATGTAATCAGCGGCGTTTCTTCTTCCGGATATACGGTTCGTACTGTAGGCAACATGGTCTGTTCCAGCACTTCCACATAGTTTGCGCTATTCGCTCGACTAGGTATCCTGACTAGCTCACCTGGATCGGCTGAACTCATCCACCCCCACATGTTCACTGTTATACGACCAGATTCCATATTGGGCACTACGTGTCCGCTATCGTATCGCGTATTATTCCGACGCCACAAACTTAAACGACCATGTTGGCTTGATTTAAAAGTTTTTTCATCGGTAAAGATTGCACCATTCCAGTCGAAATTCAAGTACTGTGTAGCGAACTCCAACCGTGCTCTTTTATGATTCTCCGTAAGTAAAGGTTTGACGGCATGCCTCCGATAATGCAAACCCTCGCCATGAAGAGCACGACGAACAGTGCCCGCACTCGTACCGAATAAGCCGGCGTAATGGTTCGTCGGTATGAAACCATTTTCCTCATACTCGCGTACCATGGCTTGACGCTGCGGTGTGTCTATGAGACGTGGTCGACCCGATCTTTGACGTTGGAGTAAAGTTCCCTCCTCTTGGTATCTTCGTACCCATAAATACAACCGTTTTCCGCTGTAGCAAAAATCAAACATTTGAATACATAATAGTAAGTAATTTATTAGAAATTAGTCATTTTTATTATACAAGACATATTATTAAACACATCATTATGGCTTCTGCTGGGTGTATAAATATAAAAAGAAAAAAAAATATTTTTCAAAATTATTCTTGTCTCACCCGGGAATCGAACCAGTTAAAAAATCACTCGCTATAATTAATGTTAAATTAAACGATCTTTTTTATTTCTAAGACCAAATGTTTATTAGGGAGATTTTATCCTGAACAATAATCCTATCGATAACCAAAGAATGAACAAAGTTTAGTGTAACTGGCCTCTACTCCTAAAGATAACAATATTGTTTTCTAAGGAAGTGATTTTGTAAATCTTTTGAGAAATAAACATGACAATACAAAAAAAACTAGTTACTTACGTTTACACCGGTATCTCGAGCAATATCCGACACATTTTTGCCTTCATTGTAGAAAGCAATTATTTGTGCTCTCTTGACCATGTCAATATTACAACGAGAACTCATTATAATCGAATGATCTAACAACAGTGAATATTTACCAAAGAGGAAACAAAGAAGCAGCGAACGAAAGAACGAGCAGGAGTCTTTGTGAAATCCTAACAGGTATTTATTAATCTTCAGACTACCCTAAGTGTTAATATAAATATATTTGTTGGGAAATAAGCCGTATAAGTAAACAAAGATATACTTAATTTCGAAGATATAATTAAACGTTCGACGGTCGAGTGGCATAAGGGATCACTCGCAGTCCCCGTGTTCGCGGGTTCGAACCCAATCGATACAATTACGTCTGTGATGAATGTTTTTGTATTTGAAATTTGTAATAAGATTGGATTGGAGATTCGAAACAATCGGAACATTCGGAACATTGGCTGTCACTAAATAATAATAAAGTATAGGAACGTGTCGTCCTTACTTAATCTGCGGTAAGCGGAAATTAAGTTTTTCATATTTAAGGTAATTCAACGCCATCTAGTAGAATATTACTGAACTAGTGTAAATTATAGATAACTCAGCTTACATTATGACCAGATAGATGGCGTAATGTTTTGCCTCATAGGAATTTGTTTGCAATCTGTCCATGCACTTATGAAGCTTACTGTACATATTAAATTTTTGGGATTACTTCAGAAACAAAAACCGCTCGATTCAGGATAGGCTACTAATGGTGCGGTTCTATATTCAAAACCGTGGATAGAGTTGTGACACTTGTGAGGTCTCGTTAAAATTTGACTTTTTCTACGTACAAAATGTGTCAAATTTACCGCGGTTACCATAAAAATACCGCGGTTATGGGTCATTATTTGAGCGTTTGTTCCGAATCACTGTCGTTGTCACATTTTTGTAGAAGTGGCTGCAGATTTCGATTTCGTTTCTGGTTAGGTATCAAAATTTACCGGACATCTAACAAATATCCAAAAACGGCATCAAAATATATGCCCAATTCTTCAAAAATATGTCCACATAAGTGAGGCGGTTGAAACGCTCGAATAATGACCCTTATAGTTTCCCAAGCGCTGCTTCACCTAAATCTGATGAAACGTGCTTCATTTTTCGTTTCAAAAGTCTGTTTAAGAGATTTTACTTATAGCGTGCTCACGTTTTCTAAGTAACACAACATAAACCTTCACATAGTTCTGTAGCTCACTAAAATACTTCGCACATCTCAATGCCAAGTAAGTGAGGCTGGGAAGAATAAAATTACTATTATTTGCCGAGTGATTACACTTAGTCCTTATAAAAGTGCAAAGTTCATCGTGTGATCGACACCTGTAATTTACGCATTGCGTAAACATCTAGGTAGTCTATTGTTTTAGATGGATTTATTGTGTGAGGCAAGGTCACGCACTAGACAACCGCTTGGCTAGAGCGGTTTTATGGTAACCATGGTTACATAGGTCTTATTGAAACAGTGATTTTATTCTGCTACGGTAGACGACGTGGTGGTGGTATAGGTGTCAGAAGTCGCTTGTTATCGCTAGTCCTTGGGAACATTTTTCTGGGATAAAAAGTAGCCTATGTCCTCTTTCAGACTGTAATCTATCTCTGTTCAGCCGTTTTGACGTGATTGAGGAACAAATACCAATCAGTCCAAATTTACGCATTTAAAATAGTTGCAAGATGCCTAGTTTATTCGCTTTATAGATATATTTTTTTATGGCATAGAATAGACAAACGAGCACACAGGCCACCTGATGGTAAGTAGAAACTGTGACCCATAGACATTCGCATTCACAAGACTGTAATAATAGAATAGAATAAACTTTATTTCAAACATCAACAAGGTATTGGTAAATATAGGCCATATTTACAAATACCTTGCAGACTAACATACATAACAATATATAACATAAAATTAAAACGACTACTAATACACTTTCGCGGTGTTAGCTAGCCGGCGGCCGTGAAATCGCCGAAATATGACATCTCTCGGCCAGAATTCTTCCTTTAAAAAGGTCGACAGATCTTTGGTGGGTACTCTCACCACAAAATACTTAAAATTAACCTTGTGGCGAGGCTCCAACTACTCGACCCTAAGAGTAACTCCGGTCTTAACTCGTACATACTCTTCGAGATCCTTCGCCTCCGTAGAGTAATGTAATCGGGACACGTACCTACAACTCTGCCGAACAAAATTTGAACTCCAGTAAGTGAACAATAAGACCACCATATCATGGTCTCCAACTTTGTGGAGGTGTTAGAAGTTTGAGTCCAAGATATGGTGGTAGCTTTTTATACTTACTGCTTTTTAATTTTGCACGCAGAACTGAGTCGTGGGCGTAGCAGGGCACAGCAAGTGGTTCGGTCCAGTCGGTGTGGTGCCGCACAGGTTCCTCGGAGCAGGTTTCTTCTTCCTCTCCACCATCTTTGTCCTGCTTGGGAGGATTTATGTACGTAGGTTAGGTTAAAACTTATGAGCAATATGAATGTATAAAACCTTCAATCAAATCAATTGAATTCCACACTAAGTAGTAACTTACTCTGAAGTTTAATCTGCAGATTTTACGATGTAAAATACAAAGGTACCTATGATTATTATAACCTTCATCAAAATGGCCGACAGCATCATTTGCCACAGAATAGGCCCTTAATTTAATCGAATTCCGTTATAACCGACACTTCGATTGAAGACGAGGACCAAAAGCCAAAGGTGAGCGTAATTTGTCAGAACACGTTAAATGTGTGTGGGTTTACTTCGACCATGATGGTTACGTTATTCTGTAAATTTACTATCAATGATTTTTCTATAAAATTACATATTTTAGCAACTAAAACACTACACCTGCGATTCCTCTGGTGTTGCGGGTGTTTATGGGTCGTGATGATCAGTAATCACTTACGATCACTTGCTCGTATGTCTCCTTTTTCACATAAAAAACAAAAACACGCGACTAAGCCTATAAAGAAATGACATCAAAATAAAATAAAGGCTGCTAAAGGGCAGCTACCGCCAAACAGCAGTGTTCGCATTGATGTGTTGTTACAAAGAGATTAGGAGACAAAGTTAAAAAATAAAAATGTGACCTATTTATTTATTTTTTTAAAAGTTATATCCGCGATTAGCCGTGTTCTAAGACTGTGACCTCGTAACTGAGCCGAAATCATTAATCATTGTTCGACCAACAATATGCTGTCACTTTCTACGTCTATCAGCAACGCGCGAAGCTAATTGTCTGTCAATGGACTTAAAGGTCTGTCTAGTACTTGATCTTTGCTTAAACATTTTAAATTAAATGGATAATAATAAAGTAGAATAATTAAAAGCCATATTTTGTAAGTCGTAAAGCTCAAGCACCTTCAGTACATTAAAATCCCCGAGCTTACTTTTACTATTTTTACTATCATGCTAAGTGATACTCTTCGACAAGTTGGTTTTTAATTGGTTGTCCCGGCAGGGCTTTTTTTGGTGCTTGAATTTGGTTACCGTTTTTTCGACGAAGCAGTTTGGCCAAAGCCTACTAGAGATAACAGAGACAATTCGTGGTAATTTAAAAAGTGAGTTCTTATTGTTAAGAATGTTCTTGCTTCTTACTAATATTATAAATGCGAAAGTGTTTGTTTGTTTACTCCCAAACCATTTCGAGGATTAGCATTGAACTGTAAAAATAACATAACCGTGTTAATAAGTACAGATACTACTCAACTAGGTATAATGAAACGGTATTCTTTTGAAAATTAATAAAAAAGAATACGCATTTTATTCTGGCCATCCCGATCACCATATTGTCAACCTACATATTTATGTTTGACACAATTATAGCGGTGACTCAAGCAAAATGGCACACCGATCCTAAGATCAAAGGTAGTAATGCCTCAGTGTATGCTAATCAACATCTATTAAATAATTTAATAGGAAGCGATTAGTGTTGTAGATAACTATATGCTAATAGTAGTCACTTTCCGCGGAGCAGTCACGTCTGTGGAACACGAACTATGATATTATTCTTTAACAAAGGTACCGTGAGATCTCTAGCCCCAGATACCTCAAGGAGTCGATTTCTGAATCTTACTAATGACTATAGGTAGTGAGCAATAATGAAAATTAAGTCACGCACGCGGTGATCTCGTTCACTAGTAGGTGACTTAATGAATACAAACTTCTATAAATCAGTAAGAAATATGTTAGTGGGCTTTAGTCACGGGATGAAATTAATAAATGAACTCTGGTCCAATGGTGGTTATTAAATTGGTCTTGGCTGATATACCCGTCTCAAGACCCGTCAATAATGTCAGTTTTCTAATCTAACATCTTCTGAATTATTTTTCTTGGCTTTGATGACGTTACTTACTCACTTAAATACGTACTTACTTATCTAGCAGTTTCTGTCACACTCCTCGGCAAAAATGTCCCTCAGGCCTTTCCACAATTCCCTATTCAGTGACTCCTGAACCCAGTCTTTACATAACTGGGGGTTATTATGACAGTTATATAGCTACTATAGCTCTGTCCTGTACGCTGGACGTAAAATGAGCTGCATAGCTATGTCACAATAACCCCCCTGGTCCAATTCGTTGCCATCTCCGTCTTGGTCTGCGTCTTCTTTTCTTGTGCTTTGGTTCCTACAGGGTGAAAATTTGGGACCAAAGCTCATTTAGCATGCGGTGATGACGTTATGCAACGTTTTCCTTTGATAGCGTTTTCTATTGCCCTATAGGTGACATTGGGCTGGCTTATACGACATTGGCTTGGAGTTTTTCTACAGGATCGAATCATATGAGGACATGAACTATAGTTATTGACTGCTTGGCAAATTGCAAACCAGTGGCAGTGTGCTGGGCATATAGATCATAGCACTGTTCGCCATCCAGACGGGCATGCAAGTGGCAGGCGTGCTAGGCGTAGGCACTAGAAGGTACAGGAAACAGCTGTATGCGAGTAGCACAGGACTGAACATTGTAGAGTTATGTGGGGAAGGATTACTAACATAGAGGCATTCTATCTTAGTCCTCAGACTTTGCAACGCGTTTGCAGTTATATCAGGATTCGAATCTTGAGATTGTAGTCTTAAGACTACAAATGTCTATGGGTTCCAAATCTCATTTACCATCAGGTGGCCTTTGTTTTTCATTGCCTTCTCCATGCAAAAACAATATGGTATCGATGTTGAACTCGACAGGAACCCGATATGGAATACCAGAGTTCTTGAACTTCTTGATATTGTAAAATATACAGTTTATATTACTAATGGCCCGTGTGACTGATTGCCGCAAGGATACTACGTGATCTCTAGAAATCTAGATAGGTTTATTAATATTTAATAATCAATGCGGTTTGTATGTTTATGCCGCCATTTTAATAACTCCGTGTTACGAGTATGTACAGTCAAGGAATTAGATTGTATAGCAGTTTGATATTATACGTTAATTTGCCGGGTTACATATTATCCAAGTGTCATCAGTCGTGTCACGCCGGGAAATGTATAACTCGGCTAAATAATGTATTATGTCAAACTGCGTTCTCTGACTAGGTATACAAAACAAGCAATCGAAATGGAATGGAATAGGTAAAAAATCAGGGGATTAAAGAAATATCACCAACTGAGGTTTAGGCTTGTACTTTGGGTAGGTAGGTACTAGACAATGATGAACGATGAATGTACTGTTATAGAGAAATACATAAGTACTACAATTATATATTTATGCCTACTTAACCTAGACCTAGAAACGTCTCGATTAAACAGACATTCTTTAAATAAGTTTCTGTCATAATTTCAATTTTGGAACAAGCTTTTGCTGCCTTCTTTTTTTTTTTGCACAGTCGTCATCTACTAGTCAAGACGATTGTAACAAGCCTGAGCTGAGTCTCCATCATCAGATCAGCTCGGTGGTACTATATTATTGTATTGTCATCAGAACTAAAGGCGTATGCATATTTTCAGCTTCATCGGAAACCGGGAAGTGGGTCAAATGTAACTTGCAAGATTTGACTTTTACATACATAACTACATTGCAAGTGAAATAAAAGCTTGTTAAAAACGCACAAATAGACACATAGATACACAAATACACTCATATACTTTTTTAAAAGGGGTCAAAAATGCATTCTCCTTGGCAAATAGGTACAGTTACAAACAGCAAACATTGAATTTCCTTCACCGGTAGCTTCGTACTGGTACCAATTATTCGAATTAGGCAAATTTCTAATGGCGCTTGAGCAAAACGAGCAAATTGCCTGAGTCACGACTAACGAAGTGGAGCAAGTTCCTGAATCACCGGATAGCTCTACGTTGTTCAATGTTGCCAGGTCTCCTGATTTTTCAGGAGATGTACCTACAGAAATCAGGGTTTGCCTACTGATCCAACTAGGTACTGACTATGCCACACAGCCAGCCATGCACCAGTTACCAACTTAGAGTGAAAACCACGTGAAATTCATTCCATCATAGAAATATTCATTATCCCACAGCCCAGCAGTAGGTGAAATTACTAGAATAGAGGCACTGCATCTTGGTCCTCAGAGTTGGCAACGTATTCGAAGTCTTAGTATTGCAGTCTTGGGATTGTTATCTTGAGAATTCAAACGATATGGGTCTTGGATTTCGCTTACCATCAGCTGGCCTGAGTGCTCGCGTACCTTCTCCTTGTCATTAAAAAAACATATTAAAAATGTCCTGTACACATTACAATGTAAATTAATGTAAGGATTAACAATATGTAACCTTGCAACGCAGTACATTTATTTTTTTATCGTAAAGCACATTATAGTACACAGTAGAGTCGCTTACTAAACTTAACTTATATTTATAATGATGATTAGAGTAACTAATGCTTAAAGCCAAATATTCCTACTATGGGTAGGGTTCCGTACCCATAGGTTCATGGTTAAAGAGCCCTAAAAACGCCAATAATAGGTACTTACCATACCAACAATATCCTAATTCCAAACCAATTACTGACGTCACAGCACAGCATGATGTTCACATTTGCAGTGTAGGTACTCGTAATAATAAATTTGGCCAACAATCAGGTGACCTTGGAGGCCACATGTCCAAATTGCTATATGTATGACATTGCGGATAATGTGGGAACTAGACACTTTTCTTGAGACAAGGGAAGTCATGCATCACCGCTTAAGGTCACGTAATAGGTACCTATGATGATAGCGTTATTATTAGTATAGTCACTTACCAGGTTTTTAATGGCATGGAAAGGCTACTTGCAATTTTACGGTGAAAATATCAGGACTGCCAATGCATTGCCATCCCTGAGGACTTAGATGTAATAACATAAGCATCACGGACAGCACTATCCTCAATATCATCACCAATAAGTCTGATATCGTGTTGACAGATCGATCTCAACGCGTGGCAGTGGTCAAAGACGCCATCCCGCATGATGAGAACCTCGTGAACGCTGAGGACAAGATCAGCGAGTACCTTGACTTGGTTCACGAGGTGACCGCCATTTGGGATGTTGACTCGACGATCATTGTTCCTATAGTTAAATGTGTGAACAGTCTCATAGCGAAGAGTCTCGACCAACACCTTAAGAGACTGGCTAGATGGCTGGATCAATGCAGAGAGCAGTACGGTAGGTACTCTTCGATACGGCTTGAGTCTTACCGGCGTCACGCGTAGGTCAAGTTTTTTTTAATTTTTGTATTAGGTCACTGTAGAAACCGCTATTAACCGCTAAAAAAATATAAATGTATATACTTTCTATGTTTATTTATATGTATAGTTTATGGATATTTTAGTGTAGAAATATTAGTTTTTTCACTTATGTGCACATCCTTGTAATCTTGCCTAACCTCGTACAGTTTCCTCAGTCAAGGTCAGGTTAACTGGAAGAGATAAGTTCGCCATTGTACATGTTAATCTTAAGTTTAAGTACGAATTTACTTGTAATTGTTTTTTTTTGTGCAATAAAGAGTACATACATACATACATACATACTTTCCCAAGGCATCTAAAATACGCCCCCATGCTACTCATGATATGTTCTTTGTTTACATAATGTAATTACTTAGTGCAATGGACGTATAGTGCTTTTGTCTGGTCAGGTCAGATGCATTGCCAACCCTGAAGACTACCATGAAATGCCCACACTATAGTCTATACCCTTAGGTATTTAAAAAAATATAAACAAAAGTACCACGTGATATAGTTCGTCAGCCAATAGAAGCAGAACACTGATACGTCAAAGTGCAATTAAACAGTTTGGATGGGCTGTTTAACAATGTCACGTGGTTTGGATTGTTTACATTTTTTATATACCTAAAAGTATAGACTATAGTTATTTCACCATTGTTTTGCCCTTACCTGAAACAGCATTACGCACAGTCAACATCAAAGTACCTACTTGGTACCTTGTTGCTTTACAGCCATGTTGGCAATTACAAACACGATTGTTAAATATAGTTAATACAATAAATTACAAAAGTTAGTACGACTTTTGACGTTGACTATTGACTATCAAGCTGGCGGAAAGCTAGGTTAAGGTTAGTTGTTAATTAAAATTACGTGCACATTTATATTTATATTAATTAAAGTATCAATCAATTAATCAAACGAAGATTAGCTATCGAAGGGGGGGTCCACGAAGGGACAAGGGGGGGGGGGGGGGAATAAGTTCGCCCCCCACATCCCTGTTATATTTTGGTCTAAGTTTCATAAATTTTTGCTAACGGAACTTTTAATGACTGTAATAAAAGTAACCTAAAATATATAAAAAATGTGGATTCAAAAATATAGGCATTTATAACTCACTCGATCTAAGCTGAAAAAGTACTGGCTTAACTCTTGTTCCTGGGGCGTTATTCTCTCAAAAACAACGGACGGGCGGACGAACGAGCGAAATCGCAGCGGCGAGTTTAGGTAGTCCCGTCAAAGCGAACAAAACACATTTTAGTGCGTGCATTTTCAATTAAGCAGCCTTATACGTTCGATCCATCGGCAGAAACCATCCCGCTAAATTGAAAATACACGCGCTAAAATTTGTTTTGTTCGCACTGACGGGACTACTTAAACTCGCCGCTTGGACATTCACTCGTTCGTCCGTTCGACCGTCGTTGTTGAGAGAATCACTACCCTGATCTGTCCTTATGTCTTCTCTATTGTTGACTCTAATATTTAACCTATATTTATTTAGTAATGTAATACACTGGTAAACATCTTAGCCTGCTTGTGCAAGAGGTAGTTACAGAATTAGCTACAAGTTTTTAGGCTTGAGGGTAATTCTGTAGCTCGGCCTACCCCACTCTAAGAATGAAGGCAAGAGTGTATATATGTATGTATGTAGCATATATTCGTTTATTAATTATATTTAACATGTTTATAATGTCTTTGTATTTATTTGTGTCTCTTTAATTTTTGTTCATTTAGCTATCACTTGTTTTTATGCATTTCTCAATGGCTCAAAGATTAACTGGGAGTGATCCATTACATACATAGGTACATAAATTGAGAATTGTCGGAGAAATTAAACAGCTGGAAAACAAAACTTCGGACATGCGATTAGTTACATCGACGAACTATACCTACTTCATCGATGTAAGTACAAAGTAAACTAAAGACTGAACCATAAACAATATAGATAACATAATAACGTTTGTTTGAAGCAAGTGCTTTTGTATTCATATGGTATTTATTTCTACCATTTCGTCAACGTACAAATGAGTACCAAATCGCGCAGTCACAAAAGCACCTGTCGCTTCAAACAATAACAATATCGTGTTTGTTTCAAGCGTTATTATGTAATCTATATTGTTTATAATTCTGTATACATCCGACATAGGTCTGGCGGTTCAGTTCCCACCACCGCGTGCGATAAAATGAGTTAACAAAATAAATATTCAACAGTCAGCGGCGATAAACAAGCCGCTCTTATTCCTGCTTGGAGTAGCGTCAGCAGCAGCGGGATTACTTGACGTTTATTTTTTGTCAACAGAGATGGCAGCTCTGACGCAATGTTTTGATTGTTCTGACTTGTAGTGCATAACTTATGTCAAAAAATGTATGAATAAGGGAAAAAATACATAAATAGAACTGGTCCCTAAGTTTGGGCACAAGATTAATACTTTGGGAAACACATAAGTACTTAATTGTAATCAAAACAACCAAAGCTAAGACAAAAATAATAGCGCCCATGTTATAAATTTATGGTCTTACCGGGAATTGAAATAGGATAACCGTACCGCCATCTTAAGTGATATCAGCTTCTAATTTATTTAGATACTAATTTAAACCATGCAACAATATATATAGTAATCAGAGAAAGATAAATAAATGATAGATAGATAGATGATGATGAGGTGATAATGATAGATAGATGTGTTATAAAATCACTACATAGAGGTAGTATAAAATAAAGTCGCTTCCCGCTGTCTGTCTGTCTGTCCCTATGTATGCTTAGATCTTTAAAACTACGCAACGGATTTTGATTCGGTTTTTTTTAATAGATAAAGTGATTCAAGGGAAACTTTTTTCATGTATAATAAACTCTATGTTATGTACGGGTGCTACAGAAAACTGACATAAACCGAAGCGAAGCGAGGGCGGGTCGCTAGTAATCTATAAACTGAAACTGGAAATTAAACAAATTCCAATGAGAGTTTAGTTAAATATACGAACTAATTTAAATACTAAACAAAATATTAGAGGTAGTATTATAATTATAACATTTTAAAGCGTGACACCAATTATATTATAGGATGAGAACTTTATGTATTGAAATAACAATGTAGTTTCATTCTCAAGTGAGCCTTTGGAAAGATGCTATAAACCAGGATAGTAAATAAGTAAAATAACCTTGGTCCAGTGTCATTTCCCTATTAAGTATCCACCGCAACAGTCTACGTTATAGAGCTATTTACAGAAAATTATACATTCGACTAAAAACATTACGCCCAAACAACAGGCAGCAAAAATATAACTTACTTACTAAAGGATAATATAAATTTGAATTTAATTTAACATTTCCTGTTGTAATAATTATGCGTGCCAAAATAATTTATTACTCTTATTAAATATTTAAACACAATTTATTTAGTTCAATAATAGGACAACCGAATTTTAGTCTAAACAAGAAATTTTTGCGGTAAATGTAATTATTATATTTCCGAGTGCTCAATAACAATTCATTATCGGCTTCATTTCCTGTTATTCTCAAGTAATCCTTTTCATATTATTCATTATTCCCCCTTGTTTCCTGCATAATTAAAATGTTATAATTAGTACGAACGAAAATTATAATCGCTGGGCGTATTTCCAGTGGTGACAGCATTTTGGTTTATTTCATTGAGCTCATGTAAGCTTACGGGAACTATGTTAAAATTAAAAGCAATAACAAGATGTAGGAAAACGCAATTATTAATCATAAAAAGGTAGATTGTTTTTTCCGTAACGGGAATTTTGATTATTCGATGATAACTGATGCAGGGTTTTTTAGGGGGAATTCTAATTATGTACTTGCAATGGCGATCGTTTTCCCATAATAACACATCAACGTCGTGGTGCGATAGACCTTATATTTTTACCTTCAACTAACTGAAATCATTCTTTATTTTTATTTTTATTTATTTATTAAAACACATTAAGTAATATACCTACATGTTTAAATATTTTTTTTTTATTTTTTTTTATAATAGCGAGAGGCAGACGAGCAGGCGGCTCACCTTTAAAGTATAATCTTAAACGACTCGCATTGAACAACTGAGTTCTATATTTTAGAAAAGGTTGCTATGTTAGTGCGATAGGTCTTAAAAAGGTCCTTCTTGTCTAATCTTCTATCTCCTTCGCGCTCATACTCTCTTATGCAAGTCTAGCCGACTTTACCTGAACCCGAATTATTAAAGACCCCTTCTTATTTTTCTTACACTTTATGTAAAATTATAGTGACGCGGTATTAAAAATATATCAATGTGCGTACAGAAAAAAGGTTATTAACGATTGAAAACCACCACTTTTAAGTCGGTTAAAAATTAATATATTAATTTGATTTACTATTTCAATACTTCTGCTATCGGTACCAGGGAAGCATAGCTTGCGCTATGTAGGACGCCCGGAGGCTGCGATGACGGTTAACGCATTTGAGTGCCACGCTCCTTGATTCACATATAAAAATGGACACGATTACGAGATTGCGGCACCAAATAGGAACCACAGATTTTTTGACTACTTTACACTGATGGAATCCTAGTAACTTCTCGGTTAAAGAGTTAAATGAACGTGGAGTTTTTATTAATAAAGCTATTTTGTTACGACAGGCTCAAAAAAATACTTATTATAATATTTATTACTTTTTCAAATTCAAATTCAAAATTCAAATCATTTATTCTGTAAGTAGGCCCTGTAGGCACTTTTACAAGTCTGAAGGCCCGTATTTATAAACTCGTCTCAGCTGAGATGCCCGTCACAAGATGCGTCACAAGACTGAGGTTTAATTTATAAACGTATCTCGATACGTGAATCGTAATCCTCGGATCAGATGAGACGGTCATTTTGTATGAGGAACTAATCCTGATCCTGATTATGGTCTGTTGGTGACTTGAGACCATCTCAACTATGAAAAAATGGCGGACGCACTGCAAAATAGTCGAACATATGGGTGCTCTTTATCAGATAAATCGGTTTAAATACAATAAAGTGTTATTTTTACATTCTCAGAGGCAAATATTTATACCTAAAACGTTTTCAATAACAATAATACCTAAATATTATGTTTGAGTTTGCCGCTAAATAGGTACAATTGCCTTCAAAAGTTGTGTGTTTTGTCTTGTGTTTAAGTGAAATGATTGTGGGTGCTAGATATTTTATATTACGTATAGAGATTACGAGAGAGATACCGACCAACCCGACGACAACATAATAGCCGGATGTCTTTGTATAACAATACTTAGGGCCACCCTGAGGCGCGAAAGATTTACCTCCACACGGGCTCATTTCTCATAGGTAAGTACCTACAATTTACATTAATTACCTAGTTATTTTATATTCATTATGTATAAATAAAAAACAATCATGTCATAAAAACAGTCAAATGCATTTCTAGTATTGTAATCTACTAATATTTATTTAGGGTACTAAACTAACCTACCCATCTAACGCTAATACCTTAATTCAACAATTTTGCATCATAGCCACAATGCTTCTAATATTTTACTTTACTGTTGTTTAGAAAACCAATAAAGTTAATTAAGTATTTTGTTAATTATTGAAATGAAAGTAAAGTAACGAAACATATTTCGTGAAACGGGTTGCTAAAGCAAAGAGGAGGGGAGTGTTTATGTTACATTGACAATCATCGTGACAGACAAGATAAGGCTGAGGCGGCAAAGTTTTATTATTGTTTGATACTTAAATGAAAACTGAGTGAATTGTTTAAAGACTTACACACAATCAACTAGTAATAATAGTGAGATATGTACAATGTCGCGTCCTGACATAAATAAGGTGCAAAAAGTATACCTAGGTACCTACTTGTGAAAACTAATCGTGAACCTGTTTCAATCATTTTGAAGTGATTAGAAAGTGTTTATAACTTTATGTCGTTTTGTAGGTTGTCGTCAGTTCAATAATGTGAAACTTGGATAACATGTCAAGGTTCGCCGGAAAAAATCAAGACGCTAAAAACGGTGAAATTTGGATATTTTGAGAAGTCAGTGTTCACGAATCTCAACAGCCGGCCCGACGCGACGCATTGACGACTTCGCTTGTCAATTGCCAAACAGATTTATGTCCATCAGGTATAATAAAATTATTCACAATGTTACTCATTTCAAGATTCAGTTTTTAATGTATTCAATATAAATTTATCCTTTCTTATAAAACAATCATTGTCTTTGAATAAAGTAACTTCAGATAAAAGTCATGCAAAAGGATACTTACCCCATTTTCATTTGGGCTACTTCAATGTAAAGATAATAGTTTTTATTACTTTTTTCATGCTACTGTGTATTCATACTATGTAGTTACATACCGCAACTTACCATCTAATAGGCTATAGGTTAGATTATTTGCATTATGATGATCCAGCGCAGTATGTCTTGTGTTGTTCTACATAAAAGAGGTACCTCATATAAGTGAAGTTTAGTGTGTTGATTAGTTCCATGATATGAAAAAATTTAGACATGTAATTTTTTTGCCTAGTTTTCTCAAACCGCTGCAATAAGTTTTGTACTTCAGAAGTGCAATATTTCATTTAAACATTGTGTGATTTGTATAACGTCAAGTGAACAAACATCATGGTCTATTTTTGCTGGAGAACATGATGATAATCATAAAAAAGGATAACACAGTTTATAACTTGGGAATATTAAAAAATCATTAGAAATAAAATAGGAGTTGTAAAAACTTGATATGTTTAGTTCAAGTTAAATGTGGTTAATCCTATTATTTTTACCTGTTGCAGCTATAAAACAGGATGGCTATTGGTTAGATAATAAGTGGGATCGCTATTTAACAATTTGCTGTTGTATGTCTATAATTTAAATGTACTGTTCTGTTTTGGTGTTTTTGGTGTTCAATAAAGAGTATTTGTATGGTATAACCTGTGAATCAGATAATTAAAAATATTATTAGGTATCGAGTTGATTTTGAAAACTGAAAATATGTAAAACTTAGAGACTTTTTTATGAAATAAACAATACATGCTAATAGTAGTTTTATTTATTGGTGACCTTTATGTTTGAAAGTTGATGCATAATAATATGTAGGTACTCCTACACTATTTAACTCTCTTCGCAAAATGAAAGTATTTGGAGCCTAAGATTCAGAGGCATAAGATAACGTAACAACAAGCTTTCTGAACTCTGTAACTTTTCTCCACACTGCATGGAATTCAGAATCCCAGCGCTGAATATTTTAGTACAATGAAATAATGATATTTAGCTCTCACATATATATAAACTACTTTAATAAACACCAAGTCAACAAGGATCTGTGGTAATGGTATTGGTTGTTGGTATGTTTTGGCGTTTATATTATATTATATGAATGTTAATATTATTAATGAATAATGCGGCTAACTTTGATCAGTGTTCTCAGATTTTAAGTATCTGCATAGGTACCTTAACTAATAACATCAAACTTGATTCTGATTTAAAATATGTTAACTTAAATTTATAAACATAAATCTCTATCCTCGTAAGGCATTATAAATTTAGGTTTACATATATTTAAAATTAGATAACTATGATCTGGATAGTCCCAACTGTGATGTAATAACTTCCACTACCTAACTTTAAAGAAGAGACTGGCACAAACATTACATAATTAAATTAAATGTCACCTAAGTGCACTGGTAATTGGAAAGTGACAAGTGTCCTAATGGGATAAAGTATTTGTATGTAAATACAAAAATATTGCAGGGATTCCTTCCAGTGCTAACATAGACGAATATTATTATTGTGAACGGTGCTATTACCAATAAATGTTTGTGCAATTGGGTGGCATTTAAGTTTTATGTCACCCGGCCATATATATGTGTATAGGTGCAATGACAGACAGTTTAATTTGCTGAACAGTTAACACAAGTCGCCTGCAACTTGATTGTATGTATGTATGTATGTATGTAAACACTTTATTGTACAAAAGAAAAACCATAACAATACAATTAATATAGAAATATGTACAAAGGCGAACTTATCTCTTTAAGGGATCTCTTCCAGCTAACCCTTGAGAGATTGAGAAGAGTGAACGGTTGTGCAACGAGTAAACAAGTGTACAAGAAGAAGAATATAACACATTTAGTATCCAATAAAACTTATATAAATAGATTTAAAATAAAACTACATTCAAATACCTTCATAAATAGATATAGAAATAGGTATAGGTACATATTAATAGTTAAATATACATACATAAACTACATTTTACATACCTAGAGGATAATTGATATTTAGGAGATAGAGTCAAGCCAGAACTTCTTTAATTTGCCTTTTAGGGAGTCTACCGTTTGTGATTGCCTAATGCCAGTCGGTAGCCGATTCCATAATATTACAGAATGTACCGAGAAGGATTGTCGCTTGGTAACCCCTCTACCTTCTCTAAAACAAACCAAATCAATGAGTGACAACTGAGAAAACCACTTGTGGTAACCACTGTTACAAAACATGAAAAAATAAAACAGGTAAACTGCATCTGAATTTTAATTGAAAAAGTATTATTCAATAATAAAGGAATTAAGTATTTGTATTTAACAGCCTATAATGTCCTACTGCTGGACAAAGGCCTCCATCCCTTCACCTTATATGATAATATACATAAACCGAAAACTAGTTAAAAAAATGCTTTTAAAATAACGACTTGCTTCTTGATTTTACCTTGAAAAAACGAATTTATGATGGTTCACGTATCTTACTTGTCATGTCTAAACGCAAAACATATATTTTAAAAAACCATGCATACTCAAAACGTTTCGTCGTTTCGTTCAAAAATGTCATCAGACGTACTTACCCTCACAATCTCAGGTAAGATCATCTCATGTAAGAGCTTCTCAAAATGAGTTTATTAATTAGCAACGATCCTAGCTCCAGGATTACTTATCGAGACCATCTCAATTGAGAAGGTCTCAGTTCACGGATTGAGATGAGTCTATAAATACGGGCCTGAGTCTACCAGCGCTTCCAAAGAGACCACTGTTGAGAAGAAGCGCCGCAAGAAACTCAACAGTAAGCCATTTTTTAAAAACAAATCACTTATTACAATACTAAACTTAAGCTACATAATTTAAATGTCACAGGGATGTACAGGTCCCAGTAGTAATAATAATTAAATAAATCAAAATGTCGGATTAAAATAAATAATACAATTTCGGAGATGTAAACAGGCTCCAAATGTCAAATTAAAATTAAGAATTAAATATAATTTAAAAAAAAAAACACACGAAACAAGGGAGATGTAGAAAGTCTCCACGGTCAATTTTGGAGATGTAGAGAGTCTCCAGATGTTAAATTAAAATTAAATACAATAATATAACAAAAAAAAAACACACACACACACACACAAAAAATAAAATAAGGGAGATGTAGAAAGTCTCCACGGTCAATTTTGGAGATGTAAAGAGTCTCCTTTAACATAATAACTTATTATTTTAATTAGTTATTAAAGCTAAAGGTAGGTTAATGATCCGCTCAAAGACCGAAACTGCATCCTTTATCGTATTTACTTATTTGTATACTTCGTTTTAGGGTTCCGTAGTCAAACTAGGAACCCTTATAGTTTCGCCATGTCCGTCCGTCCGTCCGTCCGTCCGTCCGTCCGTCCCCAGTCTAGCTCAGAGACTCATAGTACTAGAAAGCTGTAATTTGGCATGAATGTACATATTAGTCACGCCAACAAAGTGGTAAAATAACATTTTGAAAAATATTTTTTTTTAATGCACCTCCCCTACACGTAGGTAACGTGGGGATGTCTTTTTTTTTTCTTGCCTACCCCATAGTGTGGGGTGTCGTTGGATAGGTCTTTCAAAAATATTGCGGGTTTATGAACACAATTTTTCGATTAAGGGATCCGTTTATGAAATATTAAGCTTTAAAGCGCTATTTTTTGTTAGAGTCAAGTGTAGGGGGGGGCCCTATAGCCAAAACTACAAGTACTAAAAATCTGAAAAAAATCTTCAACGAAAGCGCATATAACGAATTTTAAAGGAAAACTATCACGGCTAAGTAGACATGATTAGTTCCTGAGATACAGGCGATTAACGGGTTTATACCTACTAAAAATCATCTAAGACAGCGCCAAATAACTTTAAATAGAAAATTGTTTCATACATGTTGATTTTTGAGATAGTTTTTTGTGTTTGTCGTTACGGCTTCGGAACCCTACACTGAGCATGGTCCGACATGCTCTTGCCCGGTTTTTTCATTTACCATCGATTGCCAAATTATTAAGAAATTTAGCAACAAGCGTGTTTCCATACTAAGAACTTCACGATTTGGACACCCTTTATAATATGGAAGGAAACGCTATTACGAGGGCTGCTACTTATGTAACCGGAATAGAAAAAATAAACAAACGTACATGGCTAAATATGGTTTTATTGTTTTTCGAAGTATTCTCCGTGATAATCGATGCACTTTTGCATACGTTGAAACCAATTTATAAAGCACTTTTTCCACTCTGACTGAGGTATCTCCAAAACGTGCTGTCTGAACGCGTCGACGGCATCTTCACGGGTCGAAAATCGTTGACCACGTAATTTATTCTTTACATTTGGAAATAAATAGAAATCATTGGGTGCCAAATCAGGGCTGTAAGGTGGATGACCCGTTAATTCTATATTTTGACCTTCCAAAAATCGAGTCGTTTCACGTGATGTATGACAGCTGGCGTTATCATGGTGCAGAATGATTCTCCGTCGCTGGTTGTTTTTCCGTATTTTTTCAAATACTTCCGGCAAACAAATGGTCGTGTACCACTCCGAATTAACCGTTTTACGATTCTCTAGGGGCACTGTAGCCACATGGCCATTAATACCAAAAAAGCAGGCCACCATTTGCTTCAAGGTGCTTTTTGCACGAGTTACTTTCGTAGGGTTCGGCTCATTTTGAAACACCCACACCGTTGATTGTTGTTTAGTTTCGGGATCATACGCATAGATCCAGGATTCGTCACCTGTGTAGATATTATAAACAGCTTTTGAGTCACCACGGTTATATTTTTTCAACATTTCCTTGCACCATTCGACGCGAGCCTCTTTTTGATCCTTAGTTAAGTTGTGCGGGATCCAACGCGAACAAATTTTTTTCACAGCTAAGTGTTCATGTAATATCTTATTAATGCTCGTCATACATATGCCTATAGTCGCCTCTATCTCGCGATACGTAACATGACGGTCATGCATTATAAGTTTTCGCACAGCTTCAATATTTTGTGGTACAACGACCGATTTCGGGCGACCATCCTTAACTTCGTCCCTGAGCATACTACGTCCACGATTGAACTCACTAAACCAGTGATACACAGTAGTTTTGGATGGAGCTTCATCACCAAAAGTCGAAGTTAGTTGATCTATGCACTGTTGTTGCGTTAAACCACGCCGAAAATCGTAATAAATCATAGCACGAATATTTTCACGAGTGAGTTCCATTCTTGCAGCGAGATTAAAATTTAAACCCGCCAAAAACAAAAGACTAGCGTACATAAGAAAAAAAATATATAGCGGCCAGTATTAAAAAAAGTTCAAATTTTACCATGGAGGTCAGATATAGCGTTTAAAAATGTTGGAATCCTGGATTCCGGTTACCTAAGTAGCAGCCCTCGTAGTGCGTTTGCGGCTGTAACGAGTTTTTTTTTTAAAGTCAGAAATAAAAACGCTTCCGTATTTCTTAATAACAAACGTTTCATGATTTTTACTTTGCTTTAATTTTAACCTCTAATTCGATGTTTATAAGACATTGATTGCATTGCTTGCTACTATGTTATGGTACTATGTTTAGGATATTTTTTAACAAGCTAAGGATAACATACTTTTTACAAAATAACTACATGACCTGAAACATTTTTTTTTTTGCAAACAATTCAAAAGTTTGGTTACTGTCTTTTATAATTTGGCTATTCACATGCTTCCCTACGGACACGCATTACAATATAAAAACAATAACGTCAAGAGAAATTATCCGTGACTTATTATTTATAGAAATGTATTTCGAGCCACTACTGTTTACTACGCGCTATCGGCCACAGATAAGATAAGAAATATTGTGAAAGTGCAGCCCGGTGGTGTGTGTTTAAACGGCGTTTAATGACCCGTTACGAGCGTGTGTTATTTACCTACATATATATTCGGTTTATAGCGCATAATAATCGTTTATCGCTATTTCTGGAACTGTCTAAATTTTCGATATAAAAATGACCAGATGTCCTTCCCCGATGTATTGGCAAGCGTTTTTTTTTTAAATCAGTCTGTGGTATAGCCGTGAAAACGTTTAGACGTTTGAGGGGTCGAGAAGGGGGAAAGGGGGTATTTTTAACAGTAACATATTAATCAAAACATGTAAGTAAAATTTTAACAGGTTGTTATATACAACATCATAAAAAAAATAAGTTATATTTCGAAATTATAAACTGTACTAAACCATACAGTAACAGTTTCATAATGACAGTCAATGAGTTAAATTGTTGACCTTTCATGGAACCACGTCATAATGACAGCGCCAAATCACGAGAAAGAAGTTAAGTAAGTTAATATTAATGGTTTTCTGCGACAAGGTTCTACAATTAAAGTTTACTGTACCTTACGCACTACTTATTTCTATAACAGCATCGTTCATTTCTTTTAACAATCCAAAAACTTAAAGGTACTTACCTACTTAATGGTTAATCATTCAAGTATTCGCATTTTAATTAATGTATGTATGTAAACTATTTATTTCACATAAACAATTACAAGACATGTTTGCATCAATATAAATAATGTACATAGGCGAACTTATCCCATATGGTATCTCTTCCAGTAACCTTGGTTTAGAATAAGCAAGGACAATGCCGAAGGATAGACAAATTAACAAAACTTCAGGAAATAACAAATACCTAGTACATACAACAGAGAAACAGGAAGAAAATAAAAAATCTTCTTTAATAAGATACATACAAATATAAATTATAATATACCAATATATACTACCACACATCATGACAACAGTTAAAACCTACAACAGAGGTAAGGATCAACATTTAGACTTTAATCTTAGTTTTATCTTGAGTTCCACCGGCCCAAGTCGATATATCGCCCTTTTATCAAAATATACTTCGATAGTATGTTAAAACGGTAACAATTTTGTTTTTTTCCCGCATCAATAGACAAGAATCGCAATGTATCCAATTTCAGAACTGATATCTTTTAAACAACCCGACAGATTTATAAAACCTTACTACGAACCATCCCGATTAAAATAGCTTAATTTTTATGAAAACCGCATTCGAATCACTTCAACCGTTTAGGAGCTAAGCATTGCTAGACAAAAAACTAGCTCAAACGCCTAGCAAGCTCTTAGGTCATAGATATGAAACCAGTCTCTACGATTTTCTTTAATAACTATCTATACTACTAATATTATAAAGCTGAAGAGTTTGTTTGTTTGTTTGTTTGAACGCGCTAATCTCAGGAAATCTCCGATTTGAAAAAATCTTTCAGTTTTAGATAGCTAATTTATCGAGGAAGGCTAGAGGCTATATAATACTCACATAAACCGAAGCGAAGTGAGGGCGGGTCGCTAGTAATGAGATATATAAAAAACCCCGATATAATGGTGATCTCTTTTTTCAGAGCTGATATCTCTTAAAGGGCCCAACTAATTTTAATGGACCATAGAAATAACCGCTAAAAATCCGGCTTTCAAATTAAAAAAACCGCATCCAAATCCGTTCATCGGTTTAAGAGGTATGGTGCTGCAGACAGGCCAACAGACTCGTCGGGGGTTAAAAATACACCCAAATTGTAGTTCATGGCACTGGACGTGCTGTCAACATCAATCTAGTATGGACTGTCACAGCGTAGGGTAAAGTAACCAGTGGTCAGCCAGAGACCTGTAGTCGGCCTCTGCCTTTACTTTGTACAAGTGGGTAGAGTACGAAAGATATATTTCCCACTCTTCGCACTCGCATATCGCACTGCTAGATCTAAACAGGATCAACTCAAAATACTTGCTAGTTTTGTTTCAAGTTCATAGAAATTGTATCAAAGTTGATTTTTAACTACAGTTGTATTTTGAGTTGATCCTGTTTAGATCTAGCAGTGCGATTATGGTCGACTACTGGGTCTCTGGCTGACTACTGGTGACTTTGCCCTATCAAGAAGTCGAATTAAAAAATATTTTAGGACCTTGTCTATTTAACGTCATGTTTAGACTGCCATATTATGAATTGTCACAGCGATTAAAGTGACAAGGTACTAAAGGGTACCTACACGTTACAATCATTCATTGCCACAGATCCCACGACGAGCGCCCCGTGAAAAATGGCGCCTAAAAAAACCTAAAATGGCTGGTCACAATAGACGACATGCGACCATAATATAACCCTACCAAACCACATACGCATCACTTTTCCCAGCCCCCCTTCTAATTCCCATAGCTTGCATGTACTCTTTAAACCGGACGGCTTGCACGTAGAAAAAATCGGTGAGATCACCATAGTGACCTTGGCTTGACGCCGCCTACAACGTGCGGATTGAATTGGTCACTGTTATTATTTTCGATTTCTTTTTGTTTGTCTAGCCCATTGTTCCTTATGCGGTTACGAATTTTGATTGCATATTAGCTTTTATGAAAAACTTGTGATTAACTTAGCGTGGTTTTTGTTAGTTGGTGTTAAGTGCTACCATGAGCTACTTATTTTGCTATCACAGTTTAACCGTCGATGTTTTGTCTACAAATTCAATACGCAAACGTCAACAATTTCTTTATTCGTCATATTCTAAGTCGATTCACGCCACATTATGCTTCAAGTGGCCAAATAACTGACTTTAATATTGAATACTAAGTTAATAAAAATATTTGGATTTTGCATTTGAATTTTTATTTCCTTTGCTATATTACTTCTAAAACATCGATCGTGTTGGATTTTCTTATCAATAAATCAAGATAGCCTTATAACTTTTGCGGGTGGTAGGACCTTATGCAGGGTCCGTCCGGATCGCTACCTCCATCTTATCCATTAACCTACCGCCAAACAGCAGTGTTCGCATTGTTGTGTTCCGGTTTGGGGATAAGACAGCCGGTGAAATGACTAGCATAGAGGCATTCCTTCTTAGTCCTCAGGGTTGGCAACGCATTTGCAGTCTTAGGATTGCATGGCAGTCTTGTGAATGCAAATGTCTATGGGTCACAGTTTCCACTTACCATCAGGTGGCCTGTGTGCCCGTTTGTCCTCTCTATGCCATAAAAAAAAAAAAAAAAAAAATACAAACATACCAACAGCTTTACTTCTATGACAGTGAAGGAAAAGAAGAGAGAAAAATCTATCTATCTAATAATAAAGTAAATCATAACATAACAATGAGTATTTAAGAATACTCGTAGAGCTCTTGTTCGAAATAAAAGACTCGTTAAATATTCTAACCACGGTTAAGAATAGGTACGTTACATTATCATAAGTATCATAAAATAATGAACTTTTCTCACCACGTACCAATTCACACCGGTTTGACGCACGCACTGCTAGTTCAAAACAGTAGTAACTCAAAATACAACTATATTTTAAAATCAACTTTAATACCGCTTCTATGAATTTGAAATAAAACTAGCACGCATTTTGAGTTGATACGGTTTTGGTCTAACTATGCGGCACGAGAATATCTCGATAGAGAATCGCCCGCGCAGCTTCCTGCTTCTACTACAGTCGACGAAAGTCCTTTACCACTTAAGGATCTTAACGCCATATAAATAGAGTCAAAAGTGGTAAAGGAGTATCTTGGCAGCACAAAAACCGATAATTAACAGTATCATAACATAAGTATTTTGAATTAGCATAAATAGGATGAACTTATTTGTCTGCGTTTTTGTTTATACTGCCAAGTTTTTTGGCTTGTTGTGACACAATAGCAGTGAGGGGTCAATCCAAACCTATTCTACTAATATTGTGAAAGTAAAGAGAGATAGATGTCTTCTTCATACAAACGCTCTTGTCTGCTAAGTCTTTACTTTATACTTTTTTAAGGTGCATAAAATTAGGTTGAGATCGCCTTGTAGGTTAGAGAAGTGCTGTGTTATTATAGTTATTTATGTGACTGGTGCATAATAAAATCACACGAGTGTTTTAATGCCTAATTATACGTACAGTCGCAAACATACCTAGAATTATGAAATTTGGCAAGAAAGACTATCTTGTACTACAAGTATAGGGGAAAATCTGAAAACTATAATTTTTTACTTAAATCACAAAAACCAGAGTCTTTATGCAAGAAACGGCGGTCCAAATTTAGATATTTCTGAACTATTTATAATATGTACGTACCTACCTAAAAATTTGTATGGAACCCTCCGTCGACGAACTGTGAAACTATTTCAAGTATAACTTTTGCCCGTGACTCCCTTCGGGTTTTTTTATCGCTTTTTCTCTCGTAACCATACATTTTTCTAGGATTAAAAGTATCCTATGTGCCCCGATAAGTTCTATGTATATGTATGTTTTATCCGAGAAAAGATATCAAAGTCCTAGTCACTACGAGGGATACTATTTAGATCACTCAGAGAACACTCATGTTCCAAGGAATGTAAAGACTACTTTCCTATCAAAATATTCGATCAGATAAGAGGTTGAGAAAGTAAAGAATAAATTCCTTTCGGCGCTTCTTGAGAAATAAATACAAAAAAAAACACAAAGCATTAGTCTCTATAATTAACTTAGAAATAAAATGATTAATGTTATTTTCACCAGACTGCCATGCACACCAGACTTTAACCGACATGAGTCAAGCGGATATTCCTACTCTTTTACGACAAAACAAAGCCAACAGTAGGTGCAACATAACTACATTACAAGCCTATACCTACTAATAAGTATGAAAAAACATCGAGTTTTTTCCTTGATTCAATCATGAAATGTTTACGGGAATTTTCAAAATGCCTAATCGTCCTGCTGGCCTAGTATGGCTGCGTCTATATCGCGTGTCAAATGTGGATACAGCATCCGTCACTTTTTGACACGTGTACTTACTTACCTGTCAGAAGGTGACGGATGCCTTATCCAAAATTTATCACGTGATAAACGCAGCCATGTTAGGCCCCCTGGTTAAGGTAATTTAATTTAATGTCGGAACATTATTTTGCAATTAAAAAAGGAAATAAACACACTCTATGGAATACAGAAATCTAGTTTTTTTTAACGCCTGGATAAGACAAACAAGCACACAGACGACCTGATGGTAAGGGAACTCTGTAGCCGATAGACATTTGACGACATTAAATTTGACGACGCGATAGCCTAGTTGGTAGTGATCCTGCCTACGAAGCTAGAGGTCCTGGGTTCAAATCCCGGTAAGGCCAGATATTTGTGTGATGAGCGCAAATATTTATTCCTGTCATGGATGTTTTCTGTGTATTTAAGTATATATTTCTCTATATAAGTATTTATATCGTTGTCTAGTACCCATAGTACAAGCCAAGAGCTTAGTTTGGGACTAGGTCAATTGGTGTGACATAGTCCTCTGATATTTAATTTATTTATTTATTTGGAATCTCAAGATTGCAATCTTACAACGGTTGTAGATAATGCATCTTATAAGTGTAGACAGCTCGGCAGCTTACGTCAATCTTATACATTTTGTATGATTGATACTGATACTGCTTATCATCAGCTGGCCCGTCTACTTGTATGTCTTTTACCCGCTGACGAAGTATCTACGCGCTGATCTGATGATGGAGTCGGAAGGTGGGACTGGATCTCCACTGTATTAAACCTAGATCCACCATGTGACTCATTAGTGTGGTCTTGATAAGCAGATAACGACTTTGCAACAAAAAATACAGCTGTCAAAAAAACTTGTCCCAAATGTTTTTTTTTGTCAAAAACTTATCACCAACTGTATTCCCAAAACGGTGCCTTATTTAGATGCCACATTAAGTTTAATAATAGTTAGATTTGTGGTGGTATGGCCGTTCGGAAGATGACCACTTCTTTTAACCTACCGTCAAGCAGCAGACAACCGGTATTAGCATTCCGTCTAAGTCCTCAGGATTGGGAACGCATTTTGAGTTTGAATGTCTATGGTTCTCTGTTCCACTTACCGTCAGCTCCTTAAACTTCCCTGTGACATAAAAAAATAAATATTTCTCCCTATTAAGGGACTTAAAAAGGGATTAAAATCATTATGTTTCTTCCTCAATATACTTACCTATTGCATTTCTCTGCAAGGCTTTGCAACTTGTGTACCTAGAGGTCATTTGTTATAACCTTTCCTTGTTATACTGAACCACTAGTCACAAGTAGGTACTACGTGACTGAACGATTAAAGTATGGATGAAGTGTAAATGTTCAATGTCACCTTTGTCGTCATTATTTTACTGCGAATTCGAAAGCGAAAAAATGGATCGAAAGTTATTTAGGGAAATGTCAAGTAGGGTAAAGTCTTCAGTGGTCAGCCTGAGACCTGTAGTCGGCCTCTGCCATATTTGTATAAGTGGGAAGAGTACGAAAGATATAGTTCACACTCTTCGCACTCATATAGGTATAAGGATGACTATGTTACAATAACAATTTACGGCCCATAGTTCATAAATCAAGAAATTCCTATTCCTACGAATATTCTTTATGTGGTATAAAACTAAGTCACTTTCCGCGTCTGTCCGTCTGTATATCCGTTAACTTCTCCTAAACCACGCAACGGATTTTGATGCGGCTTTCACCATCAGTAACATATTTTTTTAGAGATTGTTGTTATGTTTAATAAATTCTCGTGTGTAACAGAAAACTCACGTAAATCAAAGCGAAGCGAGGGCGGGTCGCTAGTAGGTACTAATATATGTGGAAGTGTGTTTGTATGCTTGTTTGTTCAGAATTTTTGGTCCAAAACCTTGACCGATCTATGTGAAATTAATTAAAACAGCCCGAGGGTACTTTTTACCCCGAATCGTCGGATAAATGGAAAAAGTGATAAACGACTTCAACGCGGACGGAGTCATGAGCAAAAGCTAGTAATAGTATATAACCACTCTTATGTGCTTATATGTGTACAAATGTACCTACCTATTAGTTTTTATTGGAGTTTGGATATTTTATTAATAATTCAGCAATATTGAAACCTTATATTAGAAACTAGAAATAGTAAAATTGTACTTTCTTTGAAATACTTACCTTTTCAAATGCTGACTTTGAATCTGCGCTCTGCGATAGAAAAGTTGATATTGGGAGAAATACGCATAGGAAATATGTAACTAGAGAAAATTAACATGGAATTTCTGCTAAGTAAGTTCCAATAAAATGTGATTTTCGGAAATTAAACTTGCAACCCAAAAAAAATGCCACTGAGTAAATATGGGAATAGAACAAATTACATCAAGAAAAACAAATTTTTGGAAATTATGAGAACCACTCACATGGATTACCTTACCTGTGTGCCAAATTTCATCTAAATCGGTTCTGTTGTTTATTAGTAATTAGGTATATTTCAGGCATGGGATTTCACACTGTTGTATGCCACTTACTTAAACAAATTTACTTATTTCGCAACGTTTTGACATAGTTTCCATACATACATATTACACAGCGTTGTTTTTTGTTTGATAATATGATTTAAATAAGGTTTTTTAGTGAGTAAGCCCCACATTTATTCATCTTGGCCAAAAGACTACAATTTGAAAGTTTATACAAGTCGGAGACACGTGCGGCGGAATTGGGTCAATGCTATATTTTTTATACATTCTCCGTACAAAATACACAAAAAAACAAGTCATTTAAGTAACTTACGTGAAACCAGGGCCTCTATTCAAAACCAAAGAAGTTACGTTATGTAAGATAAAAAAGAAATATTTGTAAACCAACTTCAAAAAGGTTTCAGCTTACCGCCAAACATCAGTGATCGCATTGTTGTGTTCTGGTGTTGGGACAAGACAATCGATGCAATAACTAGCATAGCTTCTTGAAGTCCTCAGGGACAGGGTTGGCAACGATTCGATCGAACGATTGCAGTCCTAATGTTATAGACTTAAGAATGTAAAGTCTCTGGACCACAGATCCCACTTACCATCAGGTGTTCTATGCACTGGAAAAAAATGGTCGATTGTGATTGTTGTGCTTAAGCATCTTGATTCCATTCGAGCCTAATAAGGCGTTAGACGCATCAAATAAGATGTAAGTTAAATCGCTAAAGAACTTACTGTTTTGACTATCGGTTTTGTTTGATATAACTAATATCGTCATTGCTTTGAAAAAACCTCGTATCTCATATTTCGTGACTTACGTTTTTAAACCTAAATGTGAAGAGAATGAAGTTCAAACTCATACACCTCGAAATATCAGACACGAGGTTTTTCCAAAGTAGTAACGATATATATATTGATGAAAACCTCTCTTGGTTGCCTTAAATTTCTTTGAGTGTGTGCTCGTTGGCGTTCTTATCGCTATAAAAAAGGTCTAGGGTTTGAACCGTATAGTATATTTATATGTATGCGTGTATCTTCAAAAACGACTGCAGAACTATTTTCTAGGTTATGCAGTTCTAGGAAATACTCTATACTTAGATATTGCTTATTTTCAATCTCAATAAGTACGTCATCGATTTTAATTAAGTACTCTTCCGACATTGTAGATCTGATACTTTTGAGATGATTTAAGTATAACTATGCTGCCGTATTACCGACTAGAAGAGGATAAGCATTATAAACTGAATATGTTTAACAATAGAATATAAAATGCTTCAACTACTACATTGCAGTTTTTTTTTTATATATATTTTTTTTCTCAGTGAACTAATTTTAGATCATCATTAACACTTATACAGTACAGTCTTAACAGAGACAATAGGAATAGTGTTATTGGACACTTTCTTAGCTTGGTCTGTATTAGAAGTTTAGGTCAAATTTTAGTATATATGTCAGATAAATTGTAGCTCTGTCCTTATCTTTCTTAAGACAAAGAAAAGGACAGAGCTACAATTTACCTGTGATATTTAAGACATGTACAGTATCCAACATTGGGCGCAAAAATATCTGACACGTCTTTATTACTAGAAGTATAAGAGCGTGTCAGATATTTTTGTGCCTAATGTTGGATAACATATTATTGGTGGTGACTGTACAAGAGTTTGCCAAGGCGGTTTTATCCCGACAATAAATGGACACCATCTTCAACACTTTAAACGTGGAGTTCTCAGAATAACAATAAAAGAACAGGTAATAAACTGCCAAGATCAATAAAGATCGCCTCGTGTACGAGCCTTTACAACGCTAATTAAAAGTGTCTATCAAACGTTCAATGTTAATAAGGAAATAATACATAATAGGGAGAATTAACCGTATGTTGAAATATCTGCTTCTAAATACTTAAATACCAATATGGCACCACGCACTGAATCATCGTAATCTCGGACGCCTATACGCATAACAATAAGTGTTCGTAATTTCGATTGGCTGAAATATTATGCTCCGTTACAATCATAACATGTTTTGGAATCCCTCGGTCCTGTGATTGGATATTTTATTCCAACACAAGATGACATTCATAACAATGTTGGCTTAAAGCTACGCAATATACATAAAAGTATTTACTCTTACGCAGGCATTTGATACATCTAATGTGAATTGATTGTTGTAGTTAAACACGATTATGGTGATCGATACTGTACGCTATCAATTTATGCATATAAGAATACCATATCGATTTATCACAAGCGATCACGAACGAGCGTGCAATATTAAAATTTTGTATGTGCGGTCTTGCATTGCTAAAAGTATTTTAAAACTCTTATAAAATTAGAATAAAAACAAACTCATTATTTTTATAGCTTCGTTTAAATTTTCCTGATTCCTAAAACTTGACTGAAGCGTTTTCATTCCTGTCGTACTTTTCTCTTGAATGAAGAGAGATGGACCTAAACCGTTTCCCTGTGGCAACCACGCAGGCGGGCGGCACTTAATGCTTTTATTTTATTTCTCATGTATGTTGCTGATGTCAATATTAAATTATCATTATCATAGTAAGCATAAAAACATAGACATACTATTTGCGTAAACATAGTTTATCATTTCCCGGTTGCGCAACGCCCAAATCTCGCTCAAGTGATAGGCAGTTCGATTCCCGGGGTTATCATCGTTTTGTAATGTTACTGAAGGTTGTGACACAGTTTTCTTCACGCTATCTATGGAGTGTCTTCGTGATAAGCGTAATTCGGTCTCAGTCTATAGAATTATTTGATATTAAACAATAATTTGATTGGACTTGCTTGGACAGTGCAGTCATGTCTTCTAAATCTGGTTGGAAAACCTCGTTTAGTAATTAGAAATTCAAAAGTTTTTTTTAATTCCACAAACTTTCATAAAATTTAAAATTACACGAAATAAGAAATTTCAACCAACAAAGCCATTTTATGACACACGATGCTCTAAAAACCATCTTTAAAGCAAGATAAGCGAATTGCTAAGGTTGATACTTAGCTCTCCAAAACGAAAATAAATAGACGTACGAGTATGTATTCGTATAAATGCTGAACAATTAAACTAGAATCTTAACTGCTACCCCAACCTATCTATCGCCTTAGATATTCGTAACTTCACAAGATGTGGACGAACATGCTCTTCTCAAATTCGTTTCTATAGCGACCAAAGGCAATGTCTAACATCTCACAGATATTGCAATTCATCATCTAGCATATAAATTATTGATCAATGATGGCCATGATGGTGATGATAATGATGATGAGGGAACTGAAACCCTGGTAAGATCATTGATAGACGACTCTGATTGCACTGACACCTAAAATGAGGTTGCCTAAATTAGAAAGAGTAATTTGACGGGATCATGTAGGGTTATCAGATCGTCTCTGAATTCTCGTATAATCTTGTAATTTACTACACTTATGATCGAAAAAATTGGCCACTTAGTTTATAATTTTAGACCATCACTTTAATTGTCGACCCATTATACCCTCTTGCAGAATGCCAATGATTTTGGTGTAACTTATTTTCCTGACTTGACGATGCCTTTGTTACAGTGCAGGTAGTGTTGTAACTTATCATTTAAAACGTTTGTTTGACTGTACATCATGAGTCCTCTTTTACTCGTAAGTATATTTAAAAAAAAAACTACTTTGTGTAATTTTACTATGTACACTTAAAAAAGTGGTGGAGGTTGTTGTAGAATTGAACAGTATTTTAAGTACGGGTGCAACCAATAATGGAGTCGCATATAATATGTATTTATGACCAACATAAAAGTACAAATCACAAATTAGACATAAAGTTAACATTTTGTAACATACAACCGGTAAACGAAACGGAATTTCTGGGTTCATTATTAGGCCTGCTCATGGTGACAACATATTCCTATAATTTACCTGTGGTAACTACGCCAGGAGAGGACCGTGCTAGGTCTTTATCACCGCGGATTACGATTCGGCCGCCTTTACTGTGCATTCTATACGAAAACTATATTCTAGTAAAACATTTTGCGTATCGTTTATCAACATCAAATATAGGCCGTGAACGCTTCTCAAGTAAACACCTGGAGCGCGAATGACATTACCACAGAAACTGTTTCTAACAAAATGAGAATAGCAGCTGTATCTACTTTTTATGGAGATTTATTGTTTTACTTCATATTGCAATAAAAACCTATCTTTGAAGGCATATCCGCTTAGGAGACTAATTCCTATTACTTGATAGAGTTGCATAAGGCGATTTTGACAATTCTTTCACTATATTAAAGAAATTTTAAAGGTTTATAAAATACACCTAGTTTAAAAATTTCAAAAAATATTGCTAAATATTCGGACGCGTTACTTGTCACAAACAGTTAAAAAAGTCTCAACTAAGCAAAATGTGGTATGACAATTTCTGACTTGTGTTTTACAAAATAAAAAACAGTTTTTAAAACAAATAAGCTTCTTTCTCATTAATATATTAAATTACAAACCACAGCCATTATCACTTTAAAAAAAAACAAACATGTATCGCACCCGATCTTACTGATTCATCAATAAAGCTTTTACCGCGTACCTACATCAAATGCAGTCTGCCATATTATGACACATGCGTTACTTGTTATATTGGTATAGTAGAGTGTGGTGTGGCCACGTGCAGGTCGGTGTGATATTCTATACATTCGCCGGCCGTTTCTACGGTTACGTAACGTAATGCCAACTTTCAATGTCGCTCCGCCGCGGGTGCTCATGCAGGATCTATGAGGATTGATGACAGGTCCTCAGGCGATAATGATCCTAATAATACATGTTGAATTATCATGTTCATTCTCAAATGGTTTGAGTCGCTAGCGTGTTTGGGATTAACGTATGTAGGTTTTTTTCCATGGAGAAAGGTAAACAAGATCCCGGGCAAACTGATGGTAAGAAGGCTTTAAGGTATTAAAAAACTGATCTCAACTGTAATGTCCATCTCAAGATGCGTCAGACTCATAAATGAATACATGCATTGATCACACAAATATTTACCCAAACCGGGAGTTGAACCCGGGCCACTAGCTTTGTAGGCAGGGTCACTACCAACTAGGCCAACGCGTCAAATAGTGGCTAACACTTAGAAATAGCAGTTACGTTACGGTATCCATTTATTTAGGTAGCAGCAGAACTTTCATACAAATAAGACGTGTTAGAACTTAACCTAGTCCGGTGGTTTTTCTAAATAAGTAATCCCAGGCAAAGATAGGACAGATGGATAAAGTTGCAGAAGTTGATAGTTATGGTTACCCATATCACTATCATTCATGAGCAAAAAGCAATTAGTTTCACTTGGTATCAATTAAAATGTCTCTCGCAATCATGTGGTACAATTTATTAGCACAGTTCGTCAGATATTGAATACCTACTGCAATTAATATAGAACTAGGTTAGTTTTTTATTAAATCTATACCTACTGTGAGGTTCAATTTGTTCATACATACATACATACATTAAATCACGCCTGTTTCCCAGAGGGGTAGGCAGAGACCACTTCTTTCCACTTGCTACGATCTTGACAAATTCAATTTGTTCAGTACCTACTTAAAAATATTACAATTAAGAATGTTTCGATTGCTGTGCATAAAGTCTAGGCATTTAAGTCAATAAAAACCTGAAAATATTTTTTTTTAAATTATATGTTATAAGTAATTTCAATATATATTATACATTAAGAATTGAACTATGTAAGCTTCTGAAGAAATTAAGATACATTGTAACGCATGTGGTTGGTACATAATAAATACTAAGTAAAAAGAAACGTTCCTAACAGTGAGTAGTGTATGTAGGTCAATATGTGCAGTGCTAAATCATTCCAGTAAGTCAGAGCAAGGTTTCTTATCCCCACAGGTAGTGTTTTGAATTTTATGAAGGTGGCAGTGACAAATTGTCATCAGATTGACCTTTATTCTGTCAACAGTTTCTGTTTAAATCTTCTATGGCTACTTTTCACTCGTTAATGTTGATTAAGTCACTCGCGCTTTCAAGGCTTTCGAGTTAAATCTGGATAAAAATACTAGTTTCGTGTCATGATTTTAACTTGATCAATTAACAGCTTTTCCGGTCCATCGTATAGACTGTTCTATGTTGCGTTGATGATTACATCGACGAAATGTGTCGACCTAAATCACATACTCATTCACGCAGCCACATGTGCTGATTATCGGAGGCACCGTTAACTATTTGAATTTGTTGTGGTAATTTAGAACGCTCCAATTATGTTTAAACATTTTTTCCTTCAGGAATCGTTGAGCGTGTGGTTGAAAGCAAGCACGCACGTGCCAGCGTTCCCAGGTCGCCGGGAAGCGTCTGGGAACCGACCTTGGCGGCGTGATTCACCGGCGAAAGTGGGAGAAATGCGCGCCGCGCCCCGCGCCGGACACTTTTACTTTCCAGTGTGGCGCAACGGCAGCGGCGCCGGCGCGAGCGCCACTCGCCCGGCCCGCGGCCCGCAGTGCCGTCGCGCCGACACCCGCGCCCGCGCTCCTACTAATCCGGATTACAGTGCTACAGTGCTAAACCCCTGGATTGTTCTGGATTCAGTGCCAATACCACTGAACAGTTGTGCAACGCGAGCCCGCAGGAAGCCCGCCGCGGAAGTGGCGCAAGCGCCAGGAAACGCCGCGCCTGCGCGCCACCCGCCCGGGACCCCTTCCAACCTAAAGTCCCTTGGTAAGCCACGCGATGCGACTTTACAGGGACTTTCTCGCCGCTCTCGCGATCACTTTCTTTTATTTTTCCTCACGACCTTTCATTAGCTAATTGGATTAGAAATTGTCGATTCAGATTTAAAGTGATAGTGATGAATTTGTTTAATTCGTGTGTTGTGGTGTGAATCTTATTACTTGTTAAATCAGAGTAGTGTCAGAAACTCAGTACTGTAGGTACTGTGTAGTTTACTCGGGGAACATTCGCCACATCTCGCGCAACGAAATCTAGATAGTGATTGCAGTGAAGGGGACCCGAGTACCGACATAGGCAAAGCGCACAATTGGCGTCACCCGCGACTGAACTTCGGCTCGGGTGTCAGAAACGCAGTAAATAAAGAAGTGAAATATCCAAGGACAATACAACTTTCAAGTGATTTCGCGCGCAGCCGACAATAAAAACTTCGTAACGTGCCTGCGCAACCTCTCGGTCTCACTTTCGACGTCCGCCGACGAGTGCCGCTTTCAATAACCACTATTACAAAACCTTTGCCATGACGAATTTTCTTTCGAAAGTTGGTCATTTATGATTTGATATGAAATAAATGTTTCAATTTCCGACGAGTTGAGCAATGTTAGTTCTTCGTAGAAGCTAGGTGCAGTTTAGTGTTATGATTCGGAAGCCGTGACAGAAAATCATGGCTCGCAGGCATAGCTGGCGAAACCTTGCCGGCGTGACCACCTCCGTACGGTCAATGGGTTGGTGCCATTACGAGCAGCACGTTTCAAGCAACTGTCATCATTAAATAGAACTGAAAGGAACGTAGCTCAAGGCTAGTTGGATAACGAATTTTCATTTAATATTAATAAATGGCAGCCACGGTCGATCGTGACGGATCCAGTGGATGCGGATACATGCGCCAGCGCCGGCTCGCAGCACTTTCACGCGCGTGCGTGATCGAGATGCCCAAAACCAATCGAAATAGTACACGATGCATCGATGACATAATCCGCCGCATCAATAAACCTAGACGGTGCAATTAAGATGGAAATAAAGTTCTTAATTACGGGCCAATACGGAAGTAATAAAAATAATCTTCAACAGAAATTCAGATAAAGTACTATTTTGGTTTTCTGGAACTTGTTAAAGGTATTTATATTTAATTTTAATTGCGGCTATTAATCTTCACGCAAAACGAGACGCTACCTTTAACGAAATGTCAAAGGACTAAACTGCGCAGCATTTAAGTCTTCAATCAATACAACAACAAAAAAAGTAATTTGAACCAGATTTAATAGTGCAACCTTATGCAATGCCAGAATTACTATTAACTTTCGAATAATGTAGGCGTGGTAAATGTCAGAATAAAGATTAACGATAAAGATCGTGATTTGGCAGTGACAAAAAAGTACAATGCATATACTTAAAGCGTTAAACTTTCACCCGGAGAAATGGTCGCGCGAAAGTTTGTAACGTAACCTCGCGGATGACTTCATCCCGATTTCACAGTGTTTTTTGGTTCAGTGATTTTTACGTACCTACTGAAATGTGAAGATGAAATTTTAACTGCATATCCAGATTTGGAACTACTAAGAATTTGGCAATAGAATTTTCTATGTCAATGTTCCAAAACCGTAGCCTAAAAACAAAATCCCGGTAATATCGATGACATTCCTCCTAATTTTTCAAATCGCCCACAAGCAGACCGGTCAGCCTCTCAGAAGCTGATGCGGAACGGTCGTAAAGTTCTAATATAACAATTGCACAGACCAAGTAGTTCCTCCCACAGCAAGCAATTTGTCCAAGGATGGCACGGAACAAAGTAGCAGGGACCTCGAGACTCATCTTGAGAATGCTGATGAAACGGCAACAAAAAAGGAAACAGTACAGGATGGTAATTTGTCGCAACAGACGTCCTTACTCGATTAATTTATTCACCGGCTGACGGATTGTTATGAAATATTTCACTGCAGGTAATCATGCATTTAGTAACTGCATAGATACTTTGCAAAACCCTGAATAGACCATTGTTCTGCAATGCATAAGGCCTGTTGGCAATAGAGTGATAAATGCGTAGCTTTCCACAATGACAGTATCCTATTAATATCCAATAGTAATCTCTTCACGGCTATCATGTTTCCGCGTTGTAATATAGTAACGAAAGAACGTCGGAGACGCTAACGGACAATCACCATCGTAACTTAATGTGGGATCCTCCCACAAAATTAAGTTTCAATAACACGAGTGAATTAAATAAATAGGTGTGCAACAAGTGGCAATAAACGGATGATTCTCACAGTAAGTTTATGTAAGTTGTATAAAATTCACGATTATCCAATCCGCCATAGACAATGCCTGGGGAAACGAAAGTGGAAAGCTGTTACGTTCGGAGTTGGCTCGAGCGAGCATCTTTACATTAAGTAACAGGTTAATGTTATTTTAAAAACGGCAGTTAAATGTGTAACTTATTGTGCTTTCTACTTAAAACATATTTGGGAATGATACGAATACGATGCTTTTAAGTTCAATAACAAATGTTTCCATTATTGCCAACTTTTTATTATTTTAAAATTCATGTACTTACTTACTGTAATTTCGACTAATTATGCAATAGTCTATATTTATCTAGTAATTAAATTCCTCAATGATAACTACTGTTATTTAAATAACTTCAAATAATTTTAACTAATTGCCCGCGAAGGGAACAGGTTTATAATGTTTTCTTATGAAATACGAAAGTTGCTAACAGTAGTCGTTATTTCTTTATTACGATTGATTAATTGCTTCTGTCTCTTCCATTACTCCACACTTTAAGTATAATTACAATAACTATGCAGTTATAATAATTATAAGGTTAGGTACCAATCATGTTGTTATTATTTCCTATAACCGAGCTTTAATTTGTGTGGTCCTTATATAATATGATAAATGTCTCGAAAAAAGTCGAGTTTTTGTTCTTGACTATTTAGATCGGCTGCCACTGAATGGAGCTATAGCGTGCCTCATCTCACAAAAGAAAGTTATTTGTTTTATGGTGTGCTATCTATTTTAATTTGAGCAACGCCTCTAATAACAGTAATGACTTAGTTAACCGCATTGTCTTAAACTGCTTCATTTACTCAAATTGCGCCACTGGCTCCAATTCCTGGCCACCCACGCTAACTACGTGTCAAATTGCTAATGCCATTATCAACTTTCGTTGCATCATCGTCAGCATCAGTAGTAATTACAGTGTTTGTCCAGAGACCAACGCTTGGTTAAACGATACAACAATGTGCTTTGCTCATCAACAATCAACTGGGACAATAGTTTTCCACCAACCTACCACCGAGGATGTTGAGGAAATATATCATCATATCGTTCATCATTTGCGGGAACAGTGTGGATTAAGATTAATTTATGTGGAAACATCGTTTAAGCTGGAAGCGTCGGAGTCAAGTAGGTAACAGCGGCGTAGGCGATGGCAGTACACATTGCAACGTGCCGATTTGAATCCAAGGTCTTTCCTAGTGGAAGAGAACGGAGTTTCCTGCGGCCGCCTATCTCTGCGCACACGCACACGCGCACGTGAACGCACACGCGCCCACGTGTCGTTATTCTTTGTGTTCAATCTTTCCTAGCTACCGTTGTGAGGCATCTTCTTTTTGTGCTGTCGACTAACGTTTGAAGTTTGAGCCTGCGAGCGGTTCATTATATAGGCGACGGCGATGCGCGCGCGCGCAGTTAGTGTGTCACTAGAGCCGCGGCCGGCGCGAGAGGTGGCCTGCAAGGACTGAGCCGCGCCGCCGACTTTTTTTTGTGCGTGCGATGTTTTCACTTTCGTCATTTTGACCGGGCCAGTTTGATTTGACTTTGCTCGCGCACGGACGTGTCTAGGATCGGCGTTGTGTTATCCTGTGAACGGTGCTCGGGGATTGTTTGGATTTTTCTATTTATGTGAGAAATATGGCTGTGATACAGTGCTAATATGTTCGATAGCAACATTTTTTTGAATTTCTACAATGAGATTGCGAATAGAAGTGCACTACAGTTGGCAAGGTTGGTAAACATGGTTTTTAGTTTGGTGTTTTGGTCGGGCGGGATGGGATCAACCTTGTGTTAAATGAACGCACTATTCGCCTCATCCGCCTCTCGCCTTCGCCTCTGAGCCTCGGCGGAGAGGTTAATAGGTTCACATTAGACGGTGGTTTGCGAAACCACCTCAGCTCGTAAGGCTGCGCTCGCGCCGCTTTTCCACGCTCAGTTTCGCGCGCATTTCAAACCTAATGTTTTCGTGACCGCTGAATGCACTTTGGTCCGATTGAAGTATCCATAACAAGGTTTTAATAAGTAGGACACCTAGTTTAAGTAGTTATTTGTAAGATGTCAATGTATTTTCATAGTTAAACAAAACAATTTAACTAACTTAACATTAATTGCGTAATTATTCAGTAAACAAGCTTATCTAATTAATAAATTGTAAGTAAGTTATTTATTTATTTCTACCTACCTACTAGGTTTTTGCCAATCTGCCAATATTATAAATTCAATGTACTAAGTATTTGCGTGTCAACGACATTTATTCATTTATTTGGAACGTGTATAGTGCTAATTAGGCTAAGTTCTAAAGTCGTCTTGAACTATTGACCCCGCAGAACAGACCCATTGATGAAACAGATCTGGGTATTGTCGAAGAAAGTTCCGCAAACACTTAGATAACTCTATTTATTATCTAAACAATGACTGTATAGATAGTAGTGGTGTAATCGTAGTAGAATTACACAACGTGCATGATACTGTTTTTGAGATAAAACAGAACTGTGTCAATGGAGTTACAGAACTAACTGACAACGCTGAAGTAGTTAGGTACCAAGTTGTTTAGCTGTTAAACCGACCTTTTTATCATTGCTATTTTATATTTTGACGAGACCACTTCCTGTATAGTTCAGGATTTAATCACTAAAGCCACTTTATTGCAGAAGTTTATAATTATAACTAAAATAAGGTTGTACTAACCAGTTTATATCTTTAAAATGTGAATGACGCCATCAATACCTATTTAACGACTAAACAGCATGACATTCTGTTCATATTTAATAGAGATTCACCTTACTATTAAGACAACTGCACACCCAATTTTGAAAGATTAGATGATTATTATTGGAAGTTTAATTTAATTACACACCTAAACACCACCGTTTTGATAAAATTTACCGATTTAACAATATGTAAGCTTTTGCTTAAATAATATAAAGAGCCTCATGTAAGCACACGGATATTACTAAAAATAGGTACCATCTGCGACATTGAAAAGGATTTCTCCAAGTAACGTCCTACATTATTGATTACTAAATTATCTAAATAAAGATATAAATTTAATCTGTCTATACTAGCTATAGTAACAGTTTGATAAGATTTTATCACAAATTCTATTTTTTTTAATAACAATACGTACCTATACCTAGTTCTGTCACTGTAGGATTCTCTTTTTCGTGTTAAACAATAATTACATCTGAATGTCGTCTTATTGGAAAAGCGACTAACAAATATTAGTCTTCATATCCCTCGTTTCTTTCTGTTTTAGGATATTTTTAAACTGGGGATCTATTATAAAATTGATTTATTGACCTAGTGGTCAATAAAACTAACTACCACACATCATTTTGACGTGTTGAATTAGGACAAAACTCGCATGCGGTTATCATTTACAGACAAACTATCACTCAACACATCCGGTTTTCACGACAACCGCATTAATCGAAAGATTAACCTAGTACCTACCTAGGTATAAATCGTTTACCCCAATCTAATTGGAAAAGTCATCACGGTGGATACGAGTAGGTAGTACTAATTTCTACTTCATTGCTGGGATCATGCTGTCCTTTGCTTTTAGTGTTTTTAAACCAATGAACCAGTTTTAAAATATGTATATTTTTATCTTTTTATTTCTTCTCTATTCTCGTTCAATGTGCTATTATCAATTTGTAGATAGGTAATCATTCTACTGTGAAATAGGTAAGTACCTACATATCCAACTGAATCCATCTTTATATTATCTTTCAAATTATTCAGTGTCTTATAGGTAACTACTTGTCTCCAGCATGCGTATTAATTTGTTGTTCATTATTCATTGGCTTGTTATTTGTAATTGATCGATATCGTTATTTTATTTTATTCGTCTCAGCCGTAACTTCCGCGTGGTTCTTATTGACTTCTTCACTAACTGCGCGTGGTTATTTATCAAATGTTTTGTTTCACTGTTTTCATATTCATGTTGCGTTGTATTATTTATTGTGCTTGTATTTGGAGCAAATTTGCCAGTTATCGCTTACACGCGCGTTGGAACTGGTTCTTTTCCTCAAGTTTGCACAAACTAATTAACAATAATCTAAGGGTCCTCAGTCTGGCCTGGATTATTACTGTTATTAGCAAACAAATGCCTGCGATATAAGAACCAATACGTTCTCATAATTAGACCACGCTATGATTCCATCGCAACCTGCTTCCTGGAAACTAGGCGGTGCGATGAATTTATCTTACTCGTTAAAACAAACCTTATGTATGAAGGAAAAACGTTATTATAGGTAATAAAAATATTTATGTTTATCGCACAATTTGTTACAAACAACGCAGTCAATTAAAATTTCTACTTATGGAATTTATGTTTTAAATTAATAAAAATAACAAAAGGTTTAATTTAAATAACCAGTTCTTCAATAAAATATTCATTAGAAACAATCTTCCTTAACTGGTATGTTTTTTATAGAATTGTATTCATTTCCTCGTCAACAATCGATGTAAAAAACCGAATAAGCTGACACCAGTAGGTTTGTTGAATTTTCCATATTCACATTTCCAAACACTAATGTTAGAATCTAGGTTTACAACTTGGAAACACAAACAGTTCTGAAATCCCGAATGCAAAGCTAACGGCTCAATGTCGCAATCGGCACTCACTCCTCGCGGAGTCGGACAAACATTACTCCGAACTACGAATTCAGTCGACGACACGAAAACATTTCCGACGAATGTCCCAACCCTAATTATCTTTCAATGAATTTCTTCATAGCTCTTTTGTTTTGACATTGAGCTGAATTAAAAAAATGTTATCAGACGGAACTGTGTTGATTAGAGCGGTATGATTGAGCAACATCGAACCATCGGGCGATACGTACGGAGATCTAGTAACATCATTTTCGTCAACTTTTAATCATTTATAAATCACATTTTAATGATCTCTTACCATGCTGTGACCGTCACTGTCAACTAACATTAACACATATACGAGTTTCGATTAATTACGAGTTTAGTTTCTGCCACCATCAATGCCATACAATTATAAAATTTCATTACAAATGAATCTCCTGCCGCCATTTTAGTGCCTCTCTTAACACTGAACTTAATTCAAGGCCGGCTATTTTAGGACTGTGCAAAGCTAGAAGTATAACAAAAAGAGGTAGTTAGCTCATCAGTACAAAAAGCTATTGTGTCGGCGCATGTTCAATAAAGTTCGGGACGGCCGCTGTCAAAATTTGCTCCCGGCCCTTTCTTGTTCCCGTTCTGGTACAAATTGCCGAAGGACGTTCGAACTGGGTCACTTCGGAAATAGTTTATTGTTATCGGCGTCGGCGCACACGCACGGACGACGGCGTTCGATTTTCAAACGCTCACGCATACAAACGAGCCCCCGGCGTGTTTCAGTCAGTCGCACTCGCTTTCAATCCTATTTCATCTCTCGTCTTTACTCAACGGTTAACTATAAACTAATTCTAACCCGATTCAACATCTAAAATTCTCAAACCGACTTTCTTAAGGCCGACGTGTCAATAAAATTGAAAAGTCGAATTTATGTTTTCATAACATTAAATTAATGTCCTTACGAGTTTCAAAGGCCACATGTTTTGGTCTATTAGTTTTATTACGCGGTTACCCTTGCGTTGAATATTTATTATTTACAATCTAATGCTTTCGACAGGCCCTTCCTATTGCGTATTGCCTATCATTACCGCCGGCGCGGCGTTACAAGGACTTTTATATTCTGCTCGGTTTTTTACACTGTTTTATACGAAACATACGTGGTGTTCACGATGTATTTTACTTCAGTAACATTTACGGTATCATGTCAACAGGGTATGATTGTTGAATATTTATCAAACGCAACTATTTCGTTAACATTTTCACCTGCTGCTTAGTTTGCTGTACCAGTTTTCGAACAATACTCTATTACATGCATGTGTAAATAGGCAGCAATAAATTAACATCAATCCTTGTAACCTTGACCACGTCAATAAATTAAATTAATTATCTTCTTTTGTCATAGAGGCCATAAAATGCCCATCTATGCATAAATTCTGATTGTTACAAGTTTATAGCCAATTCGATCGCTGGCAAGTTGTAAAATAACTTAAGGGCCTCAAGGCTTTCGAACAATAACGCACACATAGGCGCGGGCACACTGCCACGCATTGTATAACCTGTACTCACAGATAACGTAGACTATCAATTTGGTCTAGTACATTCACAAACGTACAAATCCGCGCTCGCATCCGGAGTAGGGCGTGAGTATGTGTGAGTGAGACACGCTCACTACCGCGCTTACAATACCCCACTCTGTATTCGAGGCATGCGCACGTGGATAGACCCACACACACAGGCGCCGGCGCGGCAAACTCTAGTGAGTACCGAATACTACCGAAGCCGAAGAGATCGTGAACGAAAGCGCACGCCTCACCCAGTGATGTATTTTTAGCGAAATTCCATTCAACGGGTAGGTCAGTAACTACTATGACGAAAACTTTGACAACGATAACTTACTTAATGTTTTTTATCCCAGTTTATAATTAGGCTCAATTAGGAGAACATTTACAATTCAAATTATTAAAAATGAATGCAGTGCATGCTCCAAAAAGCAATTCGGCAAACACTTTTCGCTAAAACTTAATTAGCTTGATGCCTCTTTTTCATATTTAAATGATACGATTTAATCAGGAAGACTTATGGCACACGCTTGAAGATGAGCTTATTAACTTATCACAAAATAAACAAATTAAGACCATACAATACGAAGAAGAAGAAACACCTCATGCCATAGATAATAAATAAAACCATCATATTAACAATGTATTCTTACGAAACCTGCAACTGACTAAGTACACAGAAACGCACCCTATCTTGTTCCACAACGTTCACGCTCTATTATGGCTAAAAATTATAACTCGAGTTAAACTCTACGTGACCGTAGAAAGTTTCCGAACAATGCACAACACAACCAGTGTATGAGGAATATATCGACTCCATGACTCAGTCCGCGGCTGAGATCGGTTGCATGATTCAGAGTTCAGAATATCCATTTTTGAGACACACTTGTTTTAATTTATTGGTTGTAAAACGTTGCGTAGGTAGATCAAATTTCTTCCAAATCTTGTCATTTCATCTAGAAATATTTGTCCATCCACAATACGGTATTTGACAAAAGTCAATCAGCTTCTTTTTATGAAACTTCAAAAATGCTCCGTTACTATGGAATTTATAGGGATTACTATGTTGTGAGTGTGACGTCACAATCAAACAGCGTCCTTATTGTTGGATTTTATGAATTTAAAAATCTTAAAATAGCAAACATAAATAAAAGATTGACGTTTTCCCAGTATTTGTATAATGTTTATCTGTTGTTAATGAAAAACCAATTTAATTTCACTCTTGTCAAATACCCTATTAAATTTTAGATCAGCGTCTCCTTTCATAGTCGCTTGAAACTATTTTCGTTCCGTGTTTGTGAATTCGACTCTAAAACATTTTGCGCAGTTATTTTGAATATTGTTGTTATTACGTTGTTAACAAACTCCGACGAAGTTTACTGCCTTACCTTTATTGCGATTCTGGCTCTGGCTTACTGTCGCTTTTGTGTCATAAAGATATATGTTACTAGTAGGTACACTTATTGTAAAGCGACATCAGACCTTTAAATTGGCAAATAAGGTGCGCTTCCCTATCAGAGCACATCCTTACATCAAAGGACAGATGTCAAGCGAAGCCAAAAGGGGAAACTAGTCCACAAGATACTCTGCTTATCTGCAGCACCCGCACATTTAGCGTTGCTTATATTTGACTTGCCTGATAACTCTGAAATTAGGACAGAGATTGCATTGTGACCGCCTGCTACCCGACACCGAAGTTTGCCTAATCGCTGCTTCGATAGCGTTTTTTGCGCTGCGATGGCAGAGATGGGTGTTACAGTTCATTTATTATGGTGTCGGCATTCACACAGAAATATCATTGGTTATTTATAAATCCGCGTTCGATTTGTTACTTACGCGTTTATGATCTATAACGAAATAAGAAACTCTTTATCTAAGAAATTTGATATTTATGTCAAATTCCTATGTCAGCAACTTTGATACCTGTACGTAATTAAGGTAAGTACAGGTACCAAAAACTCAGGTAGGTACCGGTCTCGATACAGCTTCTAAATTGTTTGACCTCAGCTAAATTCATTAGTTACCTGGAAATTCGCATCAAATGCTTAAATATTTTTAAATACATATTAGGACCTAAGATGATTTAAGAACAAGCATCTTCCGCCAAAGATTTTGATGTCAATTTTCACATAAACATTCTCAACACAATTTTTCCTAGCAAACACCTTGAAAGTTTCTGTAAAGCCAACAAATTGCTGCCATTTCTCACAAGTCATAGTGCTAAATGGGATGTCCATAAGTGCATAAGTTTATATTTATGCTTCCAATTATATTTCATAGATGAGAGGTAACATGGTCTCTCAAAACTCTTTGTCGTGCTAAAAATCCATTTCAATAGCGTGACTCACTTCTTGCTTACTTCATTGAGTCAGGAGTCAGGTGTTAGTTTCCGGAAATCACTTAAGACTCAAGAACCCAAACATCACGACGGCACGAGAATTAGATAACCTTTCGTGTGAGCCAATAAAAATATCGAATTACGAGTACCTACCTACGTACAGCATTTCCATACAAAATATGTTATTCCAGTTGTATTTAACACGCACTACCGCTTTCCAATCATTAACTACTCAAGATGTGTCCAAGCACGCCATTTTTCTGTTAAAGCTGGTTTATTTTTCATTTTAGTTCGCTTTAGTTAACATGTATCGTTCGTTGATGCTGCAATAGTTCTAGACGCTGTTTCTAAATTTTAATGACTAAACCAAAAATTGCAATTTAAAGTAGGACACCAATCACCTAATCATATCGATATTGCTCCTCGATACAAACTAGTTCAAGATGCTACACAAAAAACCCGAAATTCACGTAACCGTGATAGATGTAAAAGTAAGGAAATCAAAACTGCGCCAAGTTACGTGGCGCGTTACGTAAAACCTTTCGTATACTTTCTCTGTCAGCAAAATTTAGCGTGGACGTTGCGCAAGAGTACAAAATGGCATTCGTCGAAATTTCATCATTTCGGACGAGGGAAGATCACGGCTCGACGAATAAGGCGGATGATGAAACGCGTTGTATGGTATTATGTATAACACTTTCACGATGTGCGGTAAGGAAAGTAACTGGCTCACTTGGCTTTTTATTGTTTTATTCATTTGGATTAACTAGTGTTTAGTGTAATGCTGATGTTAAAAGTTCGGCGTTGTTTTTGCTTTAATCTTTCCTTTTTGCGTTCCTTTGTTAAGGGGATTTTAAGGTCACGGGAAAATGGTCAGTCGAAGGTACGAAGACATGATGTGTAATTGGATGAATGAGAATTAATGACAGTGGCAACTGGTTTCATTTGTGGTCGTCACACATTTATTGCGCTCCTAGAAATTGTAACGGAAATGTCGCAACATAAAATCATCAACTAAAAGCACCCATGAGAACTTAAATGACGTCAACAGTTTCGTCACTGGTTACCGCGTAAACATTATTACCATTAGCAAACAATTAAAGTGTTACGAAACCCAATTTCAGTGAAAGAAATGGTAAAGATTTTTATCCAAGATTATGCATGTATAAGGTAACTTTCTAAAAACTGCTCGTGTGACCTTGAAATAAAACGCTATTACAAAACCGCGTGCCGCTCGCCGCGCCGGCCCCCCCTTCCTATGCAGCGCGGATCTACGCACACGCACACCAACGCTGCGCACGCGCGTGTGTGTAACTCACACAGCTAAACTCCGCGTAAACCGCCGTAGAAAGGCCCGGTGAAAAATCTAGCCCTACAATCTTTCAATACATTAGTAATAAAACGCTGTAACATTAAAAAAAACATCTGCGGCCACCAACTGAAACATAACTGCAGATGAGTCACAGTGTGGCGGTTTACCTAATGCATTGTATTCTTTTTACCTATGTGCGTCAATAGAAAACCCAGAGAAAATTCTCAACTATGCAATCTGTAGGTACCATGAGACCTTTGTCGCTTTGCCGTCAAATGCTTAACGCCTTAAATATTCAGTTTTGAAATCATCGCCTTCCAAATATGTGAAATCCTTGAACGTGGGTATGTGGGTCATGATCAGGTCCCAATATGTTTCTCGTAGATGCTTTATTAGCATAGTTCTGTGCGCGGCGCGTTGCGCAATACTGTTGACTTTCATCCTGAAGGTCAAGAGCCATCCTATTTCAAAACGGACCTTGGTCGCGTCTAGTTCACCTCGGACAAAACAAGCGTCTAACGGAAGCGATCGCCCATAATCAATAGGAATCCAAACGTGTTTCCACTTGAAAACGCTTGTTGCCTTAAATCAACAGCCATGCCTCTAGCAAACTTAAAATACATGTATAAACATATGAGCATAGACAACAAATAGGTACCTACAAAACCAAGGTCAAGCAATTTCGCGGCGTGAGAACCGCCTCTATGTAGACGACTTAATTCATCATAATTTGCAATAATAACACAACACAAGAGATATTCAAATGACTGCCTACAATCATATCCGACCTTTTCTTAGACACGTTCCTTATAAAATGTCATCTAACTGCTGCAGTGATCGCAAAATGTCGAACACGAACTCGATTTGTTTCCTCCGAGCATTGCGAAAATGTGGAAACACGCCGGGAGCGCTCGCGTCAATCAGATCGAGAATTTCTATTAGAAAAGGCTCTATAGAGTTAACAAGTGACGGAGTTTCACGACCGATCGCTTTGACCGTGACGATGCTTCCTGTCAAGTCATCGCCAATTAACACGATGATTGCGTTATTAACTTTATCTAAAATAAGCCCGATGTTATTTAGATTGCGTTTGCTAGATGTCTCGTAAAGTGTGTTTACAGTGCAGTTGTTTGCAGTCATAGTTAGCGAGTATCTGGCACAAGGGATCGATCGTCAATCAAACGCAAGGTGAGAGTGTAACTGCGGAGCTATTTTAGCATCATCGAAGGTAAAACTCATTCGCGCTTTCGGCCCAAGACTCTCTCGAGGCACAGTGATCCGCGTAGAACAAGCTAGCTGGACAAAAAGGCTTATCGAATTTCCTTGAAATTCTTATCACGTTATGTTAACAACATGTGGTCATAAAGAAATACATTAATTATTTTTAATTATAAGTTTCTAATGAGGAGTCTCATTAGCATGGAAATATAAGGTAAGGCAAAAATTTCTTACATTCATTACTAAAATTGCATTCTAACTGTTCACTTACTGTGCTTGTTTACTAAACCAAGTGATTTTTTTATATGATGGCGTTGGAACTAGAAGGTAAGGGCTATTTATTTTCATTGTTACCACTGAATTAAACTTAACATGTAATATTTAAAATGTACCTCATTTTTAGGAGTCAAACTTTTTACCATCATTTTGAAATTAAATAGTCATAAAAATATATTACCCCAAGTTACTCCAATGTAATTTTTTTATATGTTAGGCCTATGCTATTGTAGTTTTAGAAAAATATTGTTTTAACCCTCGGAACTCATCGGATTTTATTTTTTTCAGTTGTCAAGTTTGTCGTGTCAAGAATGGATTTTTTTGAAGAATGGCTCAAACATTCCAAACCGAGCAAAACCGAAGAATTATTTAGTTTTTTATTGTTAAAACATGATTTGAGCGGTGCAACAATAGATTCCCTGAAGACCCTAAGAGCGAATATTACAAGATTCTCGGCGAAATTTGACGAACGATGGAAACTTGCAGGGAAGAAGAGAGAAGCCTTTTGTAAAAAGTATTCAGAGTGGCTGCAAGGTGCAGAATTTACATTTGAAGTCTCCATAGAACCATCTGTTCCATCGTCATCTGCAGAAAGCCTACAAAATCCTGGACCTGGTAGAACAAAGAAGGAGTTTTTGGAATCCAGCCTGAAAACAAAGCGGCGAAGAGTCGACGATTTGATTCAGTGCAGGAGCACTGAGGAGCTTATGTACGCTGCTGAAGTATCTGCTCATTCTTCAGGCAGCAGGAACATTGCACAGGCTATAAAAAATATCAGCGAACCTAAGTCCACAAAAGCAGAAGAATACAGTGACAAAATGAGCAGCGACGAAGCCTTGGCCTACTACATTGACTCGAAGTCCACATCATCTACATACAAGCTGACTCGGAAGGTATGCATTAAAAAAAAATCTAACGTATTTCCATCAATGTATAGCGTTAGGAAGTCTAAGATTGCTTGTTTTCCACCAGAGGAAAAGATAGTTGTGACTGAAACTCGAGCTGAGATTAAAGTTCAAGCCGTCTTAGATAAAACAGCCGAACGTTTGGTATCAGCTCAAGAAGAGGTTCTCAACTGTCTTTTGCCTCGTTCTTCATTCACACTCATCAGCAAATGGGGTTGCGATGGCAGTTCAGGTCATAGTACATACAAACAAAAATTCACTGATTGCAATGATACAGATGAATATTTGTTTGTATTTTCATTCGTTCCCATCCGACTATGTAATGATCTTGGCAATATTGTTTGGCAGAATCCTCGCCCATCTTCTACAAATTTATGTCGCCCAATAAAATGTATCTTTTCCAAAGAGACCAAAGAAATTACTGTTGCTGAAACTAATATTGTTTTGGAAGAGATAAATGAATTGTTGCCTACGATTTGTATAGTGAAGGGAACCGAGATTCAAGTCAAACATAAAATGCTTTTGACCATGGTTGATGGGAAGGTTTGTAACTCTTTGACAGTCACTTCTTCTGCCCAGAAATGCTTTATATGTGGGGCTACTCCGAAGCTGATGAATGATGAATCAAGAGTGTTTACAGCTAATCAAGACCATCTAGGTTTTGGTTTATCTACATTGCATGCTTGGATAAGATGTTTTGAGTGTTTGCTTCACATTAGTTACCGTTTAGATATAAAAAAGTGGCAAGCAAGGAGTGACTCTGACAAAACTAGTGTGAAACAACGCTCAGATGGCATAAGAAATGCCTTTAAAATTAAAATGGGGCTCATTGTAGATAAGCCAAAACCTGGATCTGGCAATACAAATGATGGAAATACCGCACGGCGTTTTTTTGAAAACCCCGAGTTATGTGCAGAAATAACTGGGTTAGATGTTTCAATTATTAAAGAGTTTAGCATTTTACTCCGGGCATTATCATCAGGATATGAAATTAATATTGTTAAATTAGAAATCTTAACAGGAAAAATTAGACAGCTTTATTTGAAGCTCTATCCGTGGTACTACATGCCTGCTACTGTGCATAAGTTGCTTATACACGGTCCTGAAATTGTAAAGTCTGCCCTTTTGCCCATTGGGCAACTTTCTGAGGAAGCTCAAGAAGCACGTAACAAGGATTGTAGGAGATTTCGCCTTAACAATACACGAAAGCAGTCACGTATTGCCACGAACAGAGATTTGCTTAATATGTTACTGATAACATCTGACCCAGTTATTAACAGCTTAAGACAGGTCCCACAGAAAAAAACGGGAAGTTTACCCGTAGAAGTCTTAGATTTGTTAATTTCCCCTAGCAATATTGTAAACAATGTAATTACTAATAGTACTGTTGTCACTGTTAATCATGACTATTCAACAGACGATTCACCTGATGAGATGGATGAGTAATTAGTTAACGAGGTTAGAATAATTAGCTATAAGATTAGAATTAATTGTAAATAATGATAGAATATTTTGCTATAAGATTAGAATAATTAGTAAATAGTATTAGACTAAGTAGTTATGCTAAATTATTATTTTTTCCTTGTCACGTAAATAAATTTAACCTGTTTTCATACATATTTTATGACGATTTTTATTGTTTCCACTTAAAACCAGTTTATTGTATATTCATACATGTAATAATCCATAATAACAACAAATAAAGTAAAAAAAGCAAAAAAATAATATTGTCCGGCTAGCTTGTTCTACGCGGATCACTGTGCGAGGGTACGACGCTGTTTATAAATAAATATTGTCTGTTGCCAACGAGCCTGAAGTTAGAGTTAGTGTTTAGTCTAATGCAACAATGAAATATTCCGCAGAACAGTGGATTCTGCATCATATGGCTAAGACAAAGACTTGTAAAACCTATTTTTTTTGCTTCCGACTCCATTGTCGTTCCTATACATGATTAGACACATGTCATATTGGAAAGCGTTAATTATTAATAAATATCTTCTATTTCATTTGCAAATATTCTTGACACATTAATTTAATGAATTATTTATTCAATTATTAGAGGCAATGACAGGCGTTACACTAACTAAAGCAGACCACGTTGATTGACAAATATTATCGTACCGATAAGATCTCTGGCATTCGCATTTGATTAACTTATTAATTCGAACAGATCCGTAACATTACAGTAACATCGCAAAAGAAATTATCGCCACCTTATCACCCAACGATTTTCCGCCGTCGATAGTAAACAAGGCGGTCATAACTAGATCTCATGCGCACAAAACAATCCGGAAGCGTGAGAAGAATTTCGATAGGCTTACATAGTGAGATAAAAATGCCAAGGATGGTCCATCGGCCGTTGTTGGCATCGTGTGTTATGAATGAACTGGCATTTGTTGTGGGGCTGGTTACATAACGCTTGTGTGGAGCGCGGGCGCAGCCAGGGCTCCACATTTCGTCCGAAGGCCGCAGCACAAAGCGCGTGCGCCGTATCGCTCGCCACGCGCGCCCCGCCGTTTCCTGTTTGACAACTATCCACTTACATCACTATCGCTTTCTGCCATTTGCAGTGTTAGAAGCTTGTAAAGGGGTCTGGCTGTTGCTAAGTACATGCTTGTCATTGACGCGCACACTACCGGCATTTTTATGACCGCCTCCCAATCTCGTAACACGAAATCCCTCCCCGTTATTTAATTTATCGCCTCTCGTTTTTGTTGCATCATTATAAAATCATCCGGCGTGGTTAATTGCGGAATTAGCATTTCGTTGTTAATGAGCGTGAAATACAATGTCTATTTTGTCGCAAATTGTGATTTTAAGTGCAAATTGGTAACAGACGATTCAATTTAATCAAACATTTCAGTTGTGCAAATAGAGCGTGAAAACGTTTGCGAGCATGTAAATGCACCTCTCAAATAGGATTTTCTGCGTTTGTGGCCAACCAGGCCGCGGTGTCGCGGACGCATCGAACCGTGCTGATCTAGCTCCGATACCTAGACAATATAATTGTTTGCAGCATTCTTAGCGTACAGATTTATTGCTTCAGTTGTGAATACATTATTATAATTAGCAAGTTTATAATAATCGCTGTACGAGAACATATTATTAACATCGACATTGCACCGTAATAACGTTGGACAAATCACACCTTATGAAGCAATCTAAAATCATCTGAAATAGAAGTGGAATTCTCAGTGCTGTCCTATTCTTGGCAGAACCTAGTGGACTTTTAGAGGATGCATCTGTCACACCCACTAACGCACAGGCGTTTAGATTATTAATAACCTCTACGAATGAAATACGAACATCAGCCAAACCATTTTAGATGGGCTTACACTTGACCTCATTCTTTATTCAAATACGACGATTTAAATAGTTGTCACTATCAATAAAAGGTAATGTAATGTCGACAAGATAGAATACCAGAGGTAAACGATTTAAATACTGATCTGACTAAACAATTAGGAATTCAATATAGTCCTGAAGCAATACTATAAATACTTTTGAACCAGATCAATGTTCGAACTACAGTCAATTTTTAAACCAGATTGTGAGTGTCCTTGGCTACCACATGTAAGACGTAAACATAATTGTAGCAAGAATACTACTTTTATAAGTTGAATATTTCCCATTCACCTCACGACAAGACTCTGCGCAAACAAACGCGCTGGTACATGTTTGTATGTATGACATACACGTGCCAGACATTCTACTTGGATAATAGGTAGGAAACTGTAGATCTTGGTACACTTATAGCTTATTGGATGTTTGTCGTTGCCTTAATCATTTTATAAAAGACTTCATACCTACCTCACTTTACTACAAAATACCTCTGTGACTTGACCTCTTTGGCGGAAAACTCGTTTAAAAGATATCATGAAACAATACGAGTAAAATTGCATTACCTATCGAAGATAGTCATTGCAATGTTCTGTAACTGCTTACTTTTGGACACCTGCTACAACAGTAGATATTCTTATGTTTCCTAATATTTCTCATATATTTACATGTTAAGAAACCTGACGCTTTCTCCGTTGGATTATAGATTTCCACCGGCTAGAGCCGTTAGCTGGCCTGACTGCTTTCGCTTTTTCTAATTACATTGCAACGTCTTGTATACCACCCTACAAACAAAACACCCTGAAATACTATAAAATGTTTAAAAACTAATCAATTTAATACCACTAATTCCAGCTTTATTCATGCAAACCCATGAAGGTTTGTTTATATTGGTTGACTCAATCTTACGAAACTATCGTAAATTCACATTCTAAATTCCTATTTAGTCTATATTCACAGTCTAGCTAGATCATTTCGCCACTTTCAACTATTAGGCAACAACCAGGGAAAGTGAAAACTTTTTTCCCAATCCTACGCTCCAGTAGTCTAGCAGCTTGTCTTGTACAATTTCTCTTGCAACATCGGCATCGCGAAACATTTCGTAAAACACGACTTATTCGCCGTCAAACACTACCTTTATTGTTTATGGCGTTTCACACAGTTCTATGTCACCTGTATTAAAAAAAAATGTAGCATTTACTGTGTTAGAAATATTAGTTTGAAGAAAAACGAGCGCGCACTTTGATCAGAATTTGTTTACGTCTATAAATAAATTGATTTCAATAGCTTCTCTAAACATAGGATTCGCTATTTCTAAGATTAAAGCAAATCGTTACGAGACCGCTGATAATAATCCCCGGTGCGTAGAAAAGGAGTGGTTAGCTGTCGCGAACAATTATCACATTACTACTTGTCAATACAGCACGCCACAATTCTCCCTTACTCCTAATACGGTGACACACTCTCATAAAAACGTTAATGGGTATCTAGAATCGCGGTGAATAGAGTAAACGATTGTAATGTTGCCTTCTAGGTCGCTACGTGCTTAATTAGTGTGGGCAGTCATTACCTATGGCCGGTGTATTTCTTTTATGAACAAACCTTGGAGCGCACGCTTGATTCACGAAATGATTGATGTAATTTAATTATGGGTGCAGTGCAGGCTGCAGAGTGCGACTGTCTCGAATTCAACACATTATGAAATAGGTACCTAGTTCAATTCAGTACCCTTAAATGATCAACATTAATAAAGTAATTAGCACGCAAAGCACATGTTACATCACGTTATTTTTAACGTAATATTTGAAAACAAAATATTACTTTACTTACTTACCTTCGGCTGTCTCCGAATTGGCAAGCGACAGGCGGCTAAAGAGATTGTATTTTAAGTTTCCTTAATTCTGTTTGTCCTGCTGGTGAAAGTAATTTCAATTGTAAACGAAGGTCGCCCAATGTTTATAGAGAAAAAGGCCAAACCAACACACGATTGGTTTTACTTTTTATTCCACTTTCAGACAAAGATCCTATTTTAGAAGCATGTGGCGCCATCTGTGAGTAGTTTATAAAATTGTAGACTATCGCCATCTGCTATGGTACGGCTGCTTGAGACACTAGTTTACCAGAGAAAGTCGATAGTAGTTTTGTGATTACTCGATAGATGGTGCTGTTTTAAAGCAACCTTTTTACGCGTTTCTTTTTCTGATGCACTCTATGTTGACATTGAGTTACTTATATTCGTAGTGTGAAGGATGAATTCATTTCAGGGTTAATCAATTTATCACCTTTATTAACTACTAGCGACCCGCCCTCGCTTCGCTTCGGTTTATTTGAGTTTTCTATAACACACGTACATAAAACAAAATTTATTATATATAAAAACCTTCCTCTTGAATCACTCTATCTACTAAAAAAAACCGCATCAAAATCCGTTGCGTAGTTTTAAAGATCTAAGCATACATAGGGACAGACAGCGGGAAGCGACTTTGTTTTATACTATGTAGTGATAGTGATGAAGTCGACATTGTTCTTCGTGTCACATTTCTAGATTGGCTACAGTTTGTTAATAAGTTTGTTTTTCTCTGCGCAAGTGGAGGATAACACCTACCGTATCTAGAGAAATGCTTTAATTATGTTACTGTTCTACGTTTCCAATGCAAAATGATCTCTAAATCTGGTGATTTAGTCGTCATAACAATTTGCCTACATCAAAGTTAAAATGTACTACAAAAGAACGTCAATAAACTTACTACTTAGATTGTGTCTGAGGTCATGCAGGGTGGTACAACCCTGGCTTGATCTGATGCATGCAAAGTGCATCGCCGCATGGCTTCACACGGACAATGGCGGGCGAGCCTGCGCGCTCGGCTGCGCACGCGCCGCCCTGAAATATAGCGTATGACATGACACAGTTGGTCTTATGAATGTTTAGATAAAGGATTAAGGGATTTTGGTAGCAAGATTTAAAGGGCTTTAAGTATGATTGTCATTTTATTTTTACGGATGATTTTTTATAATGGTATGATGACCTCTACATACACAAATATGTATAAAATTTAATGCGTTAAATAATACCGAATATTTAAATATCTTGACCCTGATGCACTTAAATTGTTTATTTTAAATAATTCTATCATAATTTACCACTTTTACGATTGGCCGCTCATCTTGAAAATGATCTACTTTTACAAAAGAATACACTTTTACCCAAACCCCTTTGTAGGATTACATTTAATGAAGAGATTAGATTAGGACTTAGGAAGGTTACGATTCGACTATGTACTAGACTTCTTCTTTTTAATGGTTTTAAGTTTCATGGTAAGCACTTCAGATTTCATTAAAAGATTGAATGCTTTTAAAGTACCTTAAAAGTAGACAATCTTGAATTCATAAAAGTAAAAAACAAGGTTAAACCAACCTACAAACATTAAATAAATATCTTATAATCTTTATTATAATTTTAATGGTTCAAATAACATGCCACAGGCATAACTTTAAGAATTAACGTATTAATTATAAAACAAAACAATAATTCATCTCGTTAAATTTGTGTGGCAGCTATTAATAAGGCGGCCTTCAATTAGAGCCTTATTAAGTCCAATTCGGCCCACATTCATCGCCTCAGGAAAATTCAACATCACGCTGTACACACAGATTATCTCACAGTACCTACTGTTTATTTGTAATTTGAATGACTTCACGTTTCCCGCGCTCAAGGAAATGTTAACTTGTTTCTCTTCTTTGTTCTGGCTTCATTTTTTCACAAAGGCCCATTAGAATACCAGCGAGCTTGATTTTATTTAGCTAGACACGTTTTATGCCCGATATCCTAGTAGTTTGCATAATATTATCTGTTAGTTGTGGGATTTTCCACGTAATTGTGCGACAAGCGTGAAAGGTCTTAGGCTGTCGATGTACGTAGACGACCTCGCCGGCTTTTACCCACGTTACATTCGAAAACTACATTTTCCTTTCTATTTTAACCGCAGCAAAAAATAAATTGCCTCAAATAGTACGTTCTAAACACTTCATCGAATAACCTTCGAAAGTAGATTAAGCCGGCGCTCGGCAAAGCCCATCTTTATAGCCACTAAAATCTTCCCATTTGATTTACGTGTGAATTTATTCAATGCTTTGTTAATCGGTCAATATTCTGCGACCTTGTCAGTAAATGATTACAAAATCGTGACACGACACGCACTTAAAATCATTACCATGTGCGAGAACATTTCGAGAGGCAGCAGCAGTATTTGTATTCAGATCCCGCAATTAGACCTAAATGGTTCCTTTTAATCCAAAGCACTAAATTCGAAACTTTAGATGCTCCATTCCTTTCAGTCGTCATTCAGAAATAATCTGGAAAAACGATTGGAGCTTACGTAAATTCGCATTTCTAGGCCCGCAGGTTTTTCAGGGGACCGGAGTAACGCAACGGTTGCTTACAATAAGCATGCTCCGACCCCAGGTTGGCTAAACGCCGACACAATGCTAAGAAGCGCTGCTGATCGTCTTTTAAGCGATCTTGCGCTATTGTTGCTAATAGCGTTGCGTTTTATTGCGCCAAGGTCGGTTACGACAGGCTTTCTACCTGAGACTTCTGTTTAGGCGGCCCAAGAACACATGCTGTATGTCCACGTTCATTTAAATTCTTGCCACCTCCCGACCTTTGAATTTGGTTAGGAAACTATTTGAATTGTTTAGGTAATAGCCATTGTGTACCATCTTAAGGTAGCAAAATCGATTTAGCTACAGTCAATGCTATTGGAACGATTGTAACAGTCGATTGGCTGCAACCTTGTTTTCCTTTACACTATTTTCAGTCTGGCATCGAGCGAGATCAATGAACCGAAGTCGTTATGAGTATCGATGTTGGCATGATTTCACTTATTCGCACAATGAATTACAAAACTTGAAGAATCACGGAGATTCAATATTAAAGTTGAGGTTTAATGAGTGTTTGAGCTTCACTCGGGATAGCAACCATTATATTATAATATTTCGTACGATTCTCACGCGGTTACAATAGTTTTTATTGTCGCAATGATTTCACACCATTTTGATAAGTATGTCAGCGCGACGAAATGTTTCTTATCTTGGGTTGGTAATAATCTGTGCGACGAGCTTCCAATCTCCAACCTTTGTCTTCCAAAAAGATAACTGTTTCAAAACGAGGCCCTTGTACCGACATGACTCCAAATATCTTGTTGTAAATATAATTGTAATTAATTTACTAATTTAACACACAAAGGCTGGGTAAAACAATCAAATATGGTTTTAATTATGTAGAATTCAGTTATACCTTAGACCAAGAAACAGTTGTAACAAGAACTAAAATCTATGATGGTATTTCCTCTCCAGGTATAGGTACAATAGAGTCTATATTGATGGAAACATGTCTTGTAATTGTTTATATGCAATAAAGAGTTTACATACATACCTACATAAATATAATGAGCGGAATAAATAGGTCTCCAGGCCTCTGTCCTGTGTTATCATGTTACATGTTTGCTATGGTATGGAAATTACAACTTAATTGGTACGAAAGTAGTCTCTTTTAATCTTGAACTAGTGTCTGTGTCCGACGGTGGCGATAGTGGCACGACTCTTAGTTGCCGGCCAGAACCAACTGTGGCGTTCAAAACACAGCAGAATATGTCCCTATTCGCTACACATAGTCTAATCGTCCTTTCTTTTGTCCTCAGTGCTGGAATGATGGGCGAGGGCCTGCTGACTCTCACGTACGGCAAGCACCACGCCTGCATCCTGAACGAGGTCGGCGCGGCGTGGCGGGGTGCGCGCTACTCCGATCTGGTGCTGGTGTGCGACGACGCGGTGCCGCTGGCGGCGCATCGCATCGTCATGGCGGCTGCTAGCCCTCTCATCAGGTACATACTTACTATTTTTACCCGGCTTTATGTATACAGGGTGGAAAGATAAGTCGGGCCCTGGAGGGAAACTACCTTAAATCCTTAAGTGGGCTCATTTTACTTAAAGGAGACATTCCTTTATTTTTAAAAAGAAACAAAAATGCATTCAAAGATTTTCTTAAATTTTCTTGCCTTAACCGGGAATTAAACTAGCTAAAAATGAGAAAAATTAAAAGTAGCTATATTATTCTTCTAATCGATAGGATTATTGTTCGGGATTAAATGTCTCTAAGTAACACTTAGTATTAGAAAAAAAAAACGTGAAATTTAACATTAATCATATCGAGTGTTTACTTTTTACATTTTTACCTGGTTCGATTCCCGGGAGAGGCAAGAAAATTTAAGAAAATCTTTGAATGCAGTTTTGTTTCTTTTTAAAAATAAAGGAATGTCTCCTTTAAGTAAAATGAGCCTACTTAAGGATTTAAGGTAGTTTCCCTCCAGGGCCCGACTTATCTTTCCACCCTGTATATCCATGTTCCTTTGTGAAGTCCTGTAGGCTAAACACCTATTTTATCAAGCGGGGTATCATTGGATTGGTGTTCACCCAAGGAGTGTCAGAGGTTATAATAGGGTTTCCTCTGTTCGGATGCTGAAAGGGTACTCGGGTTTTCAAAACTTGCTTTTTGTTGTTATGATATGGCGAAGGTCGAGCACAAAGCCACCTATTGATAAGGGAGATGTGAGGCCTATGGGCAAATCTGTGCTTTAGAGCATGGCCCGAAATGTAGTGGAACCACTTTGTGTCTAGATTAGGTGTCGATATGGGACACAAAATACACCTGTGAAAAAAATACTGTTATCTAGGAATAATTAACTAATGCCACTTCAACAAAGTGCACGGCTTGAAAGGAGATAAATACACAGTATTGCAGAACTCATCATTGCCACGCTCCTTGTAATATAAAAGTTGTTGTGATTGAGTATGACAATACCTGCTGCAAGGGCTAATGTTCAGTCACTATTACCTCTTGAGGTTAATGAATGACTAAGCAGAAGCCCTTTTCCTAGTATACGGTCGTAAACCGACAATGGCTCAGAGGTATTGTAATGAGATCAAATGTTTTCCCCAGGTCATCGAAGTTTAATATCTATGTATACTCGTATTTAACTATTTACGCGTGTATTTGTATCACCTACCTAGTGTTTTATTTCAGAATGGATTTAAACTATAGCATGTCACTTGTTGACTTGATCTAATAACATTCGTTTTCGAAAATATTTAAGCCATCTCTAATATACAAATGGGGAAATTGTTAGTTTAAGTGTGTGGTTCCCTCGTAAATACCTATTATTCATTACCGTGACACTTGTGGGTTGCCACGAGAAATCCTTGAGATACAATAAAATCATAAAACTGTACTTATTGTTAAAGAAAACATTCTTGCTAGCTTAACTACGAATGAAATACATTTTGTCATATTTTAACTCATGGTCGTGAAATTGGAAATAAACAATTACTCAATGAAATTCGGTAGCGTAATGAGTAATTTATATACTTTTACTAGAAAAACTGTGACTAATACTTGCGTTACTGATTGCTCATTTCCTGTGTTTTCAGAAAAATCCTCGATGACACGCCATCAATGGAGAATCCGGTTACCATCCACATGTCTGGCATTAACAGCACCCTCATGAGGCATCTCCTTGTCTTCCTATACAGCGGCCAAGCTTACATCGAGGTGAGAAATTTAATAAATCTCGTGCATTTTCAAGTACCTACCATCTACAACTTTTTAGAGGTCATGTTATTAACCTTTTGTATCATTCCTTTCCTTTTCCGTTCACTAATCAGTAATCACCTACAAATATTATCGTTTTTTTTCCTACACGTCATTCTTCTCGCACGTTAAACAAGTTTCCGTGATGGAATCTGAGTAATTCAGATTTCACAGTTTTCCGTGTTTTGGTGTTATTATGTAGAGACAGAGGTTAATTAAAAGTAAAATTTATTTTTCAGTCTGGAGAAATCGATGACATGCAAGAACTATTTGAACTGTTAGAAATCAAATCAGACGTTTGGAAATCAACAAAAGAACGACAGCAAGCAGAAGAAAGAAACAGATCCTGTGACAGATTAAAAGCAAAAACTCTCAAAACGGACATTAACAGCAATGAAAGCAGTAAACACGAGGCACCTTCAGGCTCTTCACATTCAGAAAGCGACAGAGTTACACCAAGCGCAGGCGTCAGTAAAGACAAAGATGCAGAATTAAGTATAAAGAAAGAAAATATGTCCAGTAGTAATGATGAAAGAGATGAAGAGGATCAGGAAGGTGACAAGGAGTGCGGGCGGCTGGCGGGCCGGCGGCGGAGTTCATCGAATCCCGTCAACTTATCAGTGGCAAAGAACTCGGAAAACGCAGGCAGTGAACACGAGGACTCACAAGATGTTGATGTGGAAACAGTTGCAGCCAAGGTACAACATTTTGCATTTACATTATTGTAGTAGTTGATAAAATGAATCCAGTAAGTGACTTGTAAAATTTTGAATTTTGTATGTTCAAAAATAACTAAAGCAAATTTTCAAGGAAACTAAAAACTTCCGTACTTAAGTCCTTCTAATATTATAAATGCGAAAGTTTGAGTGTTAGTCTGTGACTCCTTCACGCTGCAATGGCTGGACGGATTTAGATGAAATTTGAAATGGAGATAGCTTATACCATGGATTAGCACATAGCCTACTTTACATACCGGCAAAAAAATCATGAGGGAATAATGATAATCGAAATCTACGCGGACGAAATCAATATTACTGAATACTTAAAGAAAAAATACTGTAATTAAATGTCTATTTTAATATTTTCAGAACATCAGTAGAAGAAGATCTACCACATCCAGCCAAGAAGATCCACCGCCTGAACCCATGTACAGACGACAATTACTAAGTGATCGGTTAGGTCGAAGTACCGAGAGAACGAAGAGAAAGTCCCATTACATGGAACCGCCGGAACTCGACCTACGAACAGTAAAATCAGAAGATTACGCACACCTCAAAGCTCCCGATCCAGATCTGTTGTCACTTGTCCAATCATCCTCAGAGAATTACGAGATTATTAAGAGAGATTATGTCGTAACGCCTCATCGGAAAAGACGCCCCGGTTTCCACAACTCGCCTTCACAGAACCCTCCTTTCGTTGCATTTCCTCCAAGTTACTTGGATGAAATGGCACATCTGCAGTACGGGCGAGGGCAGGGTGTGGCTGGAGTAGCGGCTAGCGCTCGCCTGGGGCCCCTGCATTCGCTCAGCGCGTCAGCCCCGCCTTATTTACCCGAGAGAAGTGTAAGTCCTCCTGCGCCTGTGCACGACGATGCCTTAAAATACCGACCTCCAAGCGCCGGATCATGGGGCCCCTGGCTGTGTCAGCCGCAAATGGGCGTCGACGAGCCCCCATCGGCGGATCACGAGCAAGGTTCCAGTAAACAAGCGCCAGTCCGAGAGTACCGCTGCGAGTATTGTGGTAAACAATTCGGCATGTCGTGGAATCTCAAGACTCATCTCCGGGTACACACGGGCGAGAAACCTTTCGCTTGCAGGCTCTGCGTGGCCATGTTCAAGCAAAAGGCTCATCTGTTGAAGCACTTATGTTCGGTGCACCGCAACGTGATATCGTCCAGCGACAACGACGGGCGGACCAACACACCCGGCCGGTTCAACTGTTGCTTCTGCCAGCTGACCTTCGAGGCGTTGCCAGAGCTCATCAGGCACCTGTCGGGCCCGCACAACAGCCTGCTCCTCAGCAAAAACCTGCACGAATGACGCACCACCTGACGCGTGCGCGCGTGACCATGGACTTTAAAACTCTTCCTCTCTAACCGAGAGATCAATTGTGATATGTGTTTAAGAAGGTTATAATTTTAAGTATTTGTAGGACATGTGATGTCGCAGAGCGATACTCATAGTAAGGCATTCGCAGGAGAAGGTCCCTGCGGGTGTGATGCTGGTCTAAATGATTTAAAAATCACATGTTTGCCGCATGGGTCCAAATTGTTATAATTTGTTTAAAAATTATAATCCGGGACCAATACCTTCCGAGATAGTATTTATTTGAAAGATGTATTTCATTAGGGTAAATGTTATTTAAAAGCCACCGACACATAATTTCTTAAGAGTAGAAAATAGACGCATGTCAACGGAAAGTTGCGAAGTGTAAAAGGCCTTAAGTAACGTGAACTACCTCCTAATTTAAATCAGTTGAAGAACCACGTGGTGATGTTGTAAAGTGTTTATCATTGACTCATGACTGCCTGCCGTGACAGAGTGGTCAGTGATTCTAGTCAGAATTGGAACTAAGAATTAGTTGGTCAAAGTCAAGGTTACACTTTAATTGATATATTTGTACCTGAGGATTTAATAAAGAAGGTATAAGTATCTGGTGCTTTCATAAATTTTAGGTTTTATTACGGAAACACTGGAATTCTAAGGCCTCTTAACGTAGTTTAGCTTCAAGATTATCAAATTCAACACCACTTTGTTCAAATGAATGCAATCTAACTGGGCATTTCGCAGCTTTTTACGACATTTTACAATCTCAACATTAGATATTACCATTTATGTATAATTTCTAAAGTAGATGAAAATGTGTTCGTATTAATTATATTTTTATATTATTACGCCGTAACCTTCCATTTGATTGTGCCGAATATTTTGCTATGTGGATGAGCACCAAAGATTTGTGAAGCATTAATCTTTTGGTGTATATGTTACGGGCGAAGCTTGTGATTATCGCGCCTTCGGGTCGAGTTCCAAAGAAATCCCTAGGGAAATTTGTATTTCCAATTCTGTTGTCAATCTTGTTGCCAATCCTAAATTTATTAGATCAAGCTTGGCCCGTAATATACACAATTAAGAGAAATTAAAGGGACCTGAAATGATTTTGATTTGTAATACTTAAGGTATAGGTACCAATTGAACAATCTCAGAAGTAGGAATTGTTACCAACTTCGTCTCTATTGACATTTCCGTAATTCCACTACGGCCTTTTACTCTAAGCTTGAATATCTTTCTATTTTTTATCGTTTACTTCTTTAGGCGTAATTTTGAAGCTTATCGGGCAATATTTCCAAATGAGTAATTTAATTTAACAGTAGGTTTATCCTTATTGAGTTAATTATGTTCGGGACTTATTTTCGAATACGCTTCATAGCGAACACATTTGTGGCCAGTTGATATTAAAACTAATGTTGTAGTGAATGCTGGTTTGTATGTGTTGAATAGAGCTGTCTTTTATTTTACTGTAATAGTCGAATCTTTTTTATTCCTCGCGCAAATTCTGTTTTATTTCGAGAAAATATCGTTTACCTTAACTTTTTCAGTTACGCTAATACATTTTGTATTGTTAAATACTCATTTTTGTACTTGTTGATCTACGTAAGCAAAATACGTAAGTAGTTTTGTTCTAATTGAAATAATGTTTACTACCATACGTGTTTTATTGTTTAACAATATGCGGTTATCTGGCTGTGCTCACACCAAACACACGTTTAGATCAATGAGACGTACGTTAAGATGAAAATAACATTGATTTTAAACTTTATTGAGGAGTTTCAAGGTTCTAAATCAAATTGTTTGGTCGTTTAACTTGTGTTCCTTGTTTTTAACGTGGTGGGTAGCCGCTTAGGAATAGCTGCGATACGAATGTTTAAAAATGTGCCTTGTCAACCTTCGCACAGCGCATAAATTTCAATAATACTTATTTTAAAGTAATTGTACTTCAATGAAAACTAAAGTTACCAACGTGTTGTTCATAACATAATTTTAATTATAAAAAATCGCTTTAATATTCTTTCGAACGTTACCTTTTGTTATACCTGATCTTCTTTGTTTCCATCTATTTTGTTCTAAGTCGAATATTGACGTATTTCTTAAAATAATTGGGGAACAATTTAATATTAAGGAATGTGATTTTGTGGTATCGTTAGTTTATTCTTGTGATAATTCCCTGTCTTGTTCGTAAGAAGACCGACAACGCCGTCTTCCATTGCGTTTTCCATTTTGTTTAGTATAAAATACGTTTAGGATAAATTTGATAACGCATGACAAAAGTGGCACAAGTGGTTCAAGGAATGCGTATTGATACCGCAGGACACCACGGAAGATCCAGTACCTATACTGCCCTTCTAAGCTGACACGCAGCATCTCAAATAAAACTCCTGTAGCATTCACAACCTCATTACTAAGGGCCGTATTAATAAACTCATCTTGGCTGAGAGGCCTGTCACAAGATACGTCAAAGTAAACGTCAAACCATAGAACACTGTCATTTTTGACACATCTCGAGACGAGCATTAAAGCTTTTTTTTAATCTTTTTGGCTCTTGCACGGTTTGTGCTTTTGGTCTAGCATTAGAGTTGAGAATAGTTTATTAATACGGCCCTAAGAGGAGAGGATTGAACCTACTTTGTCAATTGAATCTGAAATACTGATTATTGGCTTAGGAGGCAAGTATAGTAACTAGAGACGTGGAAACCGCTTGGATCCTGCTCAACAAAACTTTACAACTGCTCAATCTGAAAAACATGATCGTTCTTCGTTAAAGGGTTTATTACACCTTCCTGAATTAGTCACAAACAAAAAGGACGCAGCAATACATTTGAATGAGATGGAGATATCTCCATACGTATTTAACTTATTGCGGCGTCTCTCTAGTTAGTGAGTAATTCTGGAAGGTGTAATAAGCTCTTTAAGGAAGAACGATCAATTCAGGAAGGTGTCTTAAGGAACTGGTAAACGATTATTTTTCCACGGCAAGTACGGACAGCAAATATTGCTGGCTTACTCTTACTCTGTATGTTAGAGCAAGACGCCTAATTATAGTTGCACAACACTTTGCTGTGGAAATGTAGCTCGTTTTAAAGCCTCCTTTGATAACTATTGTCGAATATTGTCGAATTTTACACTTCGTAAAGTTTTGCTGACGAGATCGGTATCTCTTGCGCCTAACGCGCCTGAATCCAGAACAAATCTTATTCAAAACAGTGGATACGTACGTACGTTGTGATATGTCGACGATTGTCGAAGTTGCCTTAAATTTAGGAATAACAATGCAGTAACTGTGTCGTTCTTAACGGACACCTTTCATTCGAAATAATACCTTCTAAAAATACATGACGTTGTAAATAAGTAGATATTGTAAATAACTAATTATTTTTAAGTTTAATAATGAAAAAAAAGCTTAACTTAAACATTGTTGAAATTGAATTTTGATTTTCTGTTAATTGTAAATTAAAAGTTATTTTGTAAGTTTTCACATAGTGTACAATTTTTTTGTAGATACTGTTTAGAACATTAACAATCTGTAAAAATGTGTTCTTACTGTAGTAAATTAAATAATGAGAATATTTTAGTTACACACCTGGCTGTCGGTTCTTTTATTACCCTTCACACTTTTAAGAAGAAGAAGAAGAAGGAATAGATAAAGAAAACGAGTAGAATATGAGCTATTATAATCTGGACCTTGTACAATATAAAAAGTATGTATACACAAAATAAGTACGAGTACAGTAGCTCTCGACAACATGCTTTGCGAGAATGTAATCTTTATTGAAAATGTATAGGATTGGCTAAGCTGCCAGATGGTCACGTCGAGCACTTACGTTAATTCTATACATTTTGACAGTTTTCGAAAATTGTTAATGTTACCGTTATCGTCGACGATATATCGTCAATGGCGTCATGCATATTGTCTAGGGCCCATCTTTCGCGTTTGATTATAAATAGGTAGAACTGCCCTATTAATAGATTGAGTGCCATGAATGAACTCTATCTTAGAGTTGATAATTCTACAACCACTAGGCGTCAATTACTGGTATTCAGGATGTCAATAATTGAGTGCCTTACTAGTAACTTGTTTGGTGGAGCATACAATTTCGAGTTCTAAGGGTATTAAATCTGAAATCATGATATCAATAATTGGGTGCTTTACCGTACTAGTAAATTGTTTGGTGGAGCATACTATTTTGACTTGTACATACATACATACATAAACTCACGCCTTTATTCCCAGAGTGGGGTAGGCAGAGCTACAGAATTTCCAACAACTATAAACTACAAACTAACTGTTTGTGTGGTAAGGGTATTAAATCTGGAATCACCTCAAAAAACCCGTCAAGTCCGAGTTGGACTCGCGCACCGAGGGTTCTGTATTCGTCAACTCACACTCGGACGTTTTTTATTATTACTTGGTTTTACTAAGGGTTTGCATTAAAATTGCAAACTTGATGTTTGTATATATTATAGTTTTGAGAATAGAACAAAAACCAAATAAACTGGATTAAGGGACAAACTTAAAATTGTCTTTGGAAAACTGCTGTCTCCATAGTACGACATAGGTCGCGGTCAGTTGAGCAACTGCAAGTGCAAATAAGCTTGTGAGGGCGGTTCGCTAGTTTATCCTCGAAGGTTCAACATACTACAAACAGGGAGATTTTTGTCAGTGGGACTGTGAATCTACCAGCACGGCAATATAGTTCAATTACGTTCGTTTTATAATGCCATTTGCAGTTCATAAAGATGAAAAAATAAATTTTATAACCATTGCAATACACCTCAAATTAAACTACCTTAATTCTGGAGTCCTAGCGAAAAAGAGTACAAGTCGACTAACCCGTAATAAAAACGGTATATACAGCAACGGGTATACTAGACTTAAACCGTTTTTCACTTGATGTTCAGAAGACTTATTCCCTTTTTCACTTTCACTTTACTCTTCAAGTAACCCCATAAAAACAAGTCTGCTAGATTTAAATCAGGGCTCAATTTTTGAAGAAACATTTCGCGTTTAAAAAATGCTCGCATGCTCTCACGTGTAAGGCACAATAATGATTAAAAATTAAAAAACAATTTGGCAATGACACCTTTCTCGTTCATCTTGGTTTTTCTTTTCACGAAAGAGGTCGAGACGAAAAGAAAATTTATCAGTGGCCCACCCTATAAGTATGATAAAGGAATGGGAAGTGTGATAATACCAAAAGCATTGCGTGACAAAGAACTCTCAAGCACGCATGCATGTTGTGAATGTTTGTTCTGTTGCCAGGGCCTGTGTTATGGTAGGCTTTATAGCGGTGGATAAAGCTTCCGTCTCGCACTTACATACTGGTCAGAAAGTGACAGATGTTTTATCGACTCTTATCGACGTCGATAAACACGACTATAATTGGCCTGCAGTACGGTTCATAGACCGCCGCGCCCTACCGGTTCGAACTCGAACTCGACTCAGACTTGAAGAAAATATGGTATGCTATAAATACGGTATGGTATGAAGACTGGGTACCTATTATTTCATCGAAATACCTTTCAACGAACATATCATTAAGCAGAATTTTAATTTCATCGAAAAGTATTTCTTGAAGCATGTTTTTTTTTTGTAGTAGACACAAGTCTAACCTCACCTACGTAATTAATGCTTAAGATATCCTGAAAACATTATGGTTTCAGCAGAAGGCGTTTGATGAAATGATACAGTCGGTGAAGCGAAAATCGATTACGCAAGCAAAAAAAAAATTACGTGGCATTATATCGCACTACTAGAAGACGCCTGCTACTTTGTTCATAGATCTCGTAGCATTAGTTTAAATTTTCAAGGAAAGTTCCTTCCAAATTTCCTGTCTCTAGGTTTAATGGTTGTAAGTTGTCTATCAGTCAGTCTCTACGTATAAAACGAAGTTGACTCTCGCTGTCTATCCCTCTGTATGTACGCTTAGATCTTTAAAACTACGCAAAGGATTTGAATGCTGTCTTCATCAATAGATGCAGTGATTCAAAAGGAAGATTTTTATGTGTAATAATTTCTGGTTTATGTACGGGTGTTACAGACACATCACATAAACCGAACCGTAGCAAGGGCGGGTTGCTGTATACATGTAAAAAAAATCTTTTAAGGAATACTCGTAGCTTTTATCCTGAATGAACACGTCAAATTTCCTCGAAATCTTAGCGGACGTCGTAAACAGAAGCTAAGTCTATACGTTACATCTGGAGACAGTAGCAGTTTGTTGCTATTTATTTGAGAACTGACAGGTTTTCCGAGATAGAGAGCATGCTGTGTCCAACTCTGAGCTATAAACTATCTTCGTACCAAAATTCAAATAGATCGGTTGAGGCATTTTAAACCTTAAAGACGGAACAAACAAACAATCACACTTTTGCACAGATAATATTAAGTACTAGTGATCCGCGCTTGCTTCGCTTCGGTTTACGTGAGTATGATATATAGCCTATATAGCCTTGCTCGATAAATGGGCTGTCTAACACTGAAAGATTTTTTCAAATCGGACCAGTAGTTCCTGAGATTAACGCTTTCAAGCAAACAAACAAACGAACAAACCAACAAACTCTTCAGCTTTATAATATTAGTATGGGTATAAAATATAAAAATATAACGTAACATACAAGACATTGATACATATAACACATTAACATACGACACACTACGAGTATAACCCGGTTAGAACGGAATTGTTCCACGAACTCACAAATCTTATTAGGCGTGACGTCGACAGGCTTAGAAGCCTTTCAGCGTAGGACCTGACCAAGTCTCAGGGCAACAGTTCTACTGGTAAGTTGTTCAGCACATTACTAAATAAGATGAATATCACATAACAAAAAATATTCCCGGTGGATTTTTCCATTATTTTCTGTCATACAAACCTTGTTCTGACAATGACGAACACAACAAAAAATAAATCAGCCAAATCGGTTCAGCCGTTCTCAAGTTATAGCGTGACCAGGATAAATAGGGTTTAATTTTTATATATTACTAGCTGCCCGCCAGCGGCTTCGCCCCGCTGCAAATTCCCGACCTTCCCGTAGGATTTTTCAATTTTTTCTTACATATAAACCTTACCCTGACAATAACGAACACAACAAAAAAGAAATCAGCCAAATCGGTTCAGCCGTTCTCGACTTATGCGCTTACCAACACATTTTGCGATTCATTTTTATATTATAGATGTATAGATTTTGTAACTTAACCCATATATGCCCAGAACTATGTTTGGTGTCAAAGGACTATAAATCAAATATAAATCGTTGGAAGGTTGTTTGTTTTGAGCAAACATGTTACTTGAAAGTGAAAACTGTAGGATTGGAAAAGCTATTATGATAGTTAACAATTGTAGAAATAAAACATAATGTGTTTATAAAAGATATGTTTGGTAGCGTTAACCGTTAGCCTACGTCAATTCACTTAAATTCTCATATCTGCGATTCCTCTCGGTGTTGCGAGTATCTATCTTAATGTCGCTGGCGATCATTTTCCACCAAGAGACCCTCAGGCTCGTTTTTCGCCTCTAAAATGAAACATTATAAAAATATGGTTTTGTTTAATAACAATTGTAAAATGGACCTAGGCTGCCTGGAAAAACTATTGTCTCTACATATAGAAGAGATAGATACCCCCAAGAATAGATTGGTATAATTGTAAATAGAAATATACTTTTCAATAATTTAAGGGACTCTCAAAAAAATCTTCAACATCATGTTAGACTGTTAGACTCATGATTAAATGTTTTATGCCATCAGACCCCTATAGTCTCCTCCCGTAAACAACAAAATGCCACCACAATAACCCAAAAAACAAAATATGTTTACTTAAAACTCAACTAAAACAAACATTTATTCCATACCCCTTACCACGTAAGGACATACCCATTATTAGAGATGGCCTCATACAAAGCGAATTGCAAAAACAAGCTAGCCAGCAATTTACCCGTTCTGGGCTCTCGAGTTAAAAATAGAAAAGATAGAAAATAAAAAGCAACTTAGACGGGACTGGAACCGGTAGGGAGGCAGATGGCCCTTGCATCTTTTTGCAGTGAGGATGGGAACATTCCTTAATGTAAAGATCATTAGCGAAGGAGATAATTAGAAAGAACTAAAAATAATATTTTAGACGACGGCTCCTAATGAATTATGCACGGCTAAATTAACTGAAATAAATAAGCCTGCAACATTGAAGCGTAAGGATTTATAAAAATCTGATTATTTAAGGCAATCCTAAGTAAAAAATTGCGAATGCCGTACATTATCCTAATAATAAAGAAAACTTTGCAAAAGGAATAATGCCTGTATATAATACATATCATAATTTAATAATACATACATACACATACATAAACTCACGCCTCCATTTCCAGTGGGGTAGGCAGAGCCGAATTACCAACAACTCCAAAAATTTGTTAATAATTCTGTAACCACATTTTGCAATTTAATAATACTTGTAAATTATCAGCAATCTATTTCTCTCTAATTTTATTCTCGCATGAAGATGAAATTTTCTGATAAAGCTGATTAGTAGTCATTTCACGTGAATATTGAAGTTGCAGAGAGGTTTATATCGTAATATCTGAGTCACGCAGTCGCCTTGCAGCTATCGCTCCATCAGGATGGCATTCCAGCCCAACCCAGATCTGTTCCTTCGAAGCCATGCTCCCTGATTCCTACACAGGAAGGAGCCTACATAGTTGCTGTTTTGAGTTCATAGTTGTGAATGTGTTAATCAAGTTATTCCTCACCCTGCCTACTGAATTGCAGATAGAATCGTAAATGGAGTGGAGGCTTTGAGGTACTCGTTAAAGAGTAATAATATAATATTTAATCTCAACAAATATTTGAACGCGTAAAATAATTACTGGGACTGGGACTATGCATACCTACATATCATATAACTTTTGAAAATGATATTGTTATCAAAAAGGCATAGAATTGATGTAAAGCACCGGACGGTCGCGTAGACTCCTACATCAATTCCATACATTTTGACAGTTGAAAACCAATTATGCTGGTCTAAACCCTTTTGCGGTCTTTATGAAACCCCCTATTTATACAGTTTGGAAAAGGACGAGGGCCCAACCCGAAAAAAGGCGATTACATATCTTTAGTGCTCTATTTTTCCAAAGAAACTAGGCTATAAGTATATGTAACGGTTTTCGAAAATCACCTTGTTTAAGTTTAATTCAAGAAACTTATTATTTAAACCCTAACGGACGATAGGGTCAATGACCAAACCTTGACCTTACTTAAAACAATCTGTATGTTATTTTTTATATACATTGTACATCGAATATTTGTCAACTGAATTATATTATTATTTTCGGAAAGGGCCTTCGTATAAATTATTTTAAGAAAACTCCTTCTAAAACAACATAAGCAAAGGCAATTTTAAATCCAGAAACTTTAGATAAACATTTTATACTCAAACAAGAAGATTCACCTGCGCTAAAACCAGTAACCGTGGGGACGCGCCAGCGCAGCCATATTAACCTCCCTCAGCAAATACAAAATGCAAACAAAGAAAAACCCATTAACACACACAAGTAGCGAGGCAAAATTCATTATTCTCAGTCAGTACCAACGGGCATAATAAATCAACCTAGCTTACTAGATAAGGAGTTCTACTTAGAAGGGTGAGGACCGGTTCCAGGCGGAGCTGCGAAGGTATAAGAGCGAGACTGGACGTCCAGAGATCATTCCCGTGCTGCTCCCTATAGCCTCAAGACCTCACCATGTGGCGGCTGTACGTTCTGACCCTGGTCGCGACCGCCTCGGCGCAGATCCCCTCGCTAGGATGGTGCCCTGATTATCAGGTAAGTTCTTTGTTTTACTATTCTATTGTTATTGTTTATTACAATTTTATGTAGTCTTCGCTAGTAAAATTAATTTTGAACTTGTAATTCCCATTTTATTCTCCAGTTTAGCTATAATCGATTTTATAGTGGCCATTGACAACTTTTCTATTTATAACTTTACTAACACTGTCGTTTTCAAATAGGCCGCAGTCATATTTTATTTATATACTCCATTGTTCATCTTCAAAAAGTCTTTTCCGCAGCTATTGAAAGTAAGTTATTTGTGGTCAACCATTCTGACAATTAGGATTTACTAATTTTCCACATAAATGCATAGCATTATATTTATAAAGCTCATTACGAATTTGGGATTTATGTTTTGTCATTGAAATTTGGTTCAAGAACTGAAGCCTGAGATGTTGGAAGTTCAATAAATGATACAAAAGGTTTATCTGAACCTTGAGTCATCATTATCGGGCTTATATAACGCGTGTGCGCAGGATCACTGACCACAGACAACCGGTCAGATCGCGGGTCGCCGACCGGCTCGATCAGTTTCAATTTTATATGCACTTTCGATTTCAATGGATCTTGAAATAGGGGTTTTGGCAAAGATGTAGTCTGGTTACTGGATGTTTTTTTGTATTTAGAAAATATCTTGCATCGACTTGATGAAAACGATCTAGAAGTTATTCATAGCCCGGACTCCAAGTTCAAGAACGTTTTGATGATCTTTACAAGAAAATTGCCATTGATTCGTAATTATAACGCGTAGTAAAAGTGTGGCTACTACCTATTTCTCGAGTTGTCAGGGTCTCAGAAAAGATCTATAGTTATTTGATTCGAAATTTACATAACATCACTGTTTTAAATATAATTTTTAGTATCCACTTAACCTCTCTATGGCTGACCACGTTCAACTTTGATTCAGCCAAGCTGCGCTCACGCATTTTTAATTACCGGTAGTATAATTTTGTAATGAAGTATCTAAATATAATTAAATAAGTCATGTGATTTGTTTTCAACCGTTGAATCGTTAAAAACAGTCTAAAGTTTAGATGTTAACAGGTCGAAATTAATTAAATTCTTTAAAATAACGTCGAACGATCAGCTATAAAGTGATTGTCACTAGCGAACACTTTTAAAAACAATTTGTAGATAAATTGAACTTTTCTTGTATAAATTCAGTACCTAGCGTATTGACTATGGCCGCAGTCAGAGTCCCTGAACGGACATAACCCTTTGACAATGGAGTAACGTTGTTGTGTTATTCACCATCAATTTTATCGAACTGGAATAAGACTTACTCCGAGATTAGTCTATACAGATTCGGCGTTTAATCTAGGTATAAGACCTTATTCTCGTTTGGTCGAATCCGCCCTTATTCATGGATACTAATGTTATAAATGCGAAAGTTAGTAACTCTGGTTGTTTAGTTGTTTGATACGCTTTACGAAACCGAACGAAGATTAATGCAATTTGGTACGGAGACAGCTTAAACCCCTCATAGGGTTGATTTTGTCCCGGATTTCTATGCGGACTCAGTCGCGAGGAACCACTAGAGGGAGGCTACTTTGTTATATCTAGCTGTTGTCCGCTCCGCGACTAGGTCCGCGTAGAAGTCGTCGATAGCTATAAAAAGGTCCTTTCTCGGGACCTAAGCTATTTTCATACCAAATTAGGTTTCGCTTAACAGACAGACAGAGCTACTTTTAGATTTATAATATTTGTATAGATTATTTACTATGGCCACAAAATAATATTCTAAGGGCCTAAGCCTGGCCTCACTGCAGTATAATGCTGAGAAGGATGCTGTTCAAAAAAATATTGCTCTTTTTTAGTGTGCGTGAAATAAACATTTTCTATTCTATTCTATTTTATTCTAATTAATAAAAATATCTTAAATTAGTGTCCCGTCTCAAAACGCGTCACAGATAACAGTTTTCTGCGACGTATCTTGAAACTAGCCACACTTAAGCTCAGTTTATTAATACGGCCCTACCTCACCAGCCTATGGCCAACTTCAACATGAACCGCTTCCTGGGGACCTGGTTCGAGGCGGAGCGTTACTTCACCGTCAGTGAACTGGGCAGTCGCTGCGTCACCACCAAGTACGAGAGCACCCCCGAAGGCAGGATCCTCGTGTCCAATGAGATCACCAACTCTCTGTGAGTATTCAGCAGGTTACAAGAATCAAGTTTAAGAGCGGTGTCTTAAGGTATGAGTGCCGAGGGTCTTATGGCAGACGAGTACCTTAAGAGAATTGAAAAGCTAAAAAATTCCATACAAAATGCGATAACGTTTCTCTCCCCTTAAACCTTGTCCGATTTTTACGATTTTTGAATATGTTGAACAAAAAAGTACAAGCCATTGGTGTAGTACCGCCATGTTGCCATTTGGCAAAACCGTCGAGCCAATGAATTTTATTGATCCTTCCTTAATTATTATTTCTTTTACAGCCTACTGCTATGGTAATTAAATGTTTTTTTCGTATTTTTACTCATAAAATTATTGTCAAAACAGTTCTTGACAAATAAATAATAGTTGTTTATGTAACTGGTACTTAATGAAGCTTCTTAGCGCACGAGTGCCGAGGTTAGAGCGCGATTTTTCTGCCATCAAATTACTTTTCAACAAAGTAATTTTCATTATTCTAATTGGCGTTAATAAACAAGTATTGTGTGAATTTTATTAATAATTGGTCACAAATTTTATGCAAAATGTAATACAGTTATGACAACTAATCATATCTTAAAAGTTGGAATGTCAAACAAATCGCCATTTTGTTGATATCCATATTGAACTTAACTAAACAATGTAATTTTAAAACATAATTAGCCTCAAAATAAGTTTTGTTTTGTATATCCGTAGTTTTAATTGGTATTCAAATGTTTTTAACGGTTAATACAAATTAGCATTTTAAGTGATCACGAAACGCCAAGACTAATATCCAGAATACCATGGTAATAACAATGCTATAATAATTATTATAGAACTGTTATTATCATGGCAACGCTTATTATAGAATTGTTTTCACACTTCAGTTACGCTATAGGTGGTATTCTGATATCGTTAACAATATTCATATTAGCGGTCCTGCATACATTTAGCTTTAACCCGCCGCTAAAAAACAGTAATCGCACTGTTGTTTTCCTATAGGGGGCTAAGATAAGTAGGCAGTAGGCACACTTAACAACAAAACTAGATACATGCTACTGCACCTTGTTGCTTAAGAGTCACGATATCGAAGAAGTTAAATATGTTAATGCGCTAAAGTATAAAAGTGATTGCACCCCTGTTACACACGCAGCGGGTTAAATATGCAGATACGCTTCTTTAGGTACTGTAAGAGTTTTGGGCTAAGTCCCACAAGGTAAGTACTGGGGCTTGAACTCTATCGTGTAAGGCAATTAATTATCCCACCGCCGGCGAAGCGACGATAAGCTATCGACTCTTTTCGCGGTATATCCCGAGTCAATTAAAGAGACAAGTATTAATAGTTGATCGCTGGCTGTTCACACTGCCGGCGAGAATTCTCTCCAACAAAATATATAGATCCCGTGTCAATAAAAGAGACTCTTATACGAGTATTAATAGTTGATCGCCGGCTCTACTCGCTTCTCGGTGGGACAAGTGCTTAATAGACCGTGATAGTGACAGAAAGTATCCGGTCATTTTTACCAAGTATGGCCACCCTTCAGAAGTCTAATTACTTAGCGACGAAAAGGAAAATGATCGTCATGGGGCTAGTTCCGGCGGCCCAATCGTGTGACCGTTAATCGAATGTCGGATAATTTGCGAGTGTCAAACGATAATCGATGTTAAACGAAGTAGGCGGTAGCGTAATGCCATACTTCTACGGTGTGACTTACAGCCCGCCATACCGACGAGAACACATTAATGAAAATAAAACAATTGAACCTGTACCAGGCAAATTTTTGCACAGCTAATCATGGTTAAGTAGCCATTTATGAAAATCACCGCGTCAAGCTTTTTCGACGGTTCCAAATGGCCGCCATTCGGCGAAGTTCGGCACTGAGATCTTTCCAACTGCATTGTCTTCACGATTCTCATCATCTCCAGGACAGGCATGAAGCGCGTGATGGACGGCCACCTTCAAGTCATCGGGCGCGAGGGCGAGGGTCGCATCATCGTGAAGTACGCCTCACTCCCAGTGCCTTACGACAACGAGTTCAGCATCCTGGACACGGACTACGACAACTACGCCGTCATGTGGTCCTGCAGCGGCATCGGCCCGGTGCATACGCGTAAGTACATAGTTTAAAAACATGATACGAGGGCTGCCTTTTAAGTTGTGTCGTTTGGAAAAACTAAAGACAATTTAAGTGTTAAATGGTATTTATTGTTTTTCAAAGTAATCACCGTGATATGTAATACACTTTTTCATTCGATCGAACCAGTTTTCGAAACACTTATTCCAGTCCGAAGTCGGGGTCTCCAAAATGGCCGTTTTGTATGCCTCAACGGCTTCTTCAGGCGTCTGGTACCGTTGACCACGAAGTCGTTGCTTGATTTTTGGAAAAGTAAAAAAATCGTTAGGGCTTAAGTCTGGACTGTGCGGCGGGTGTTCCAGAATTTCGACGTTTTGCTCTTTTAAAAACGCAATTGTTTGCCGGGCGGTGTGCGAGCTCGCATTATCGTGATGCAGTCTTATACGACGTCTTGTGTTATTTTTTCGAAACTCGCCGATGACTTCTGGTAAACAGACAGTGGTATACCAGTCAGCATTAACCGTTTTACGATCCTCGAGCACGATGTTGGCCACGTGGCCACTTTTCGCCACAAACGTGGCGACTATTTTTTTCGAAATGCTCCGTGAGCGTATTACTTTGGTCGGTTTTGGCTCATCTTGGAACACCCAAACAGTCGACTGCTGTTTAGAATCGGGTTCGTAGGCATATATCCAAGATTCGTCACCACTGATAATGTCGTAAACATGTTTCGAGTTTCCTCGGTTGAATTGCCGCAGAGTTTTGCGACACCATCGAACGCGAGCCGTTTTTTGGTCTTCACTGAGTAAATGTGGTATCCAGCGAGAGATCAACTTTTTTACGCCTAAGTGATCATGCAAAATACTGTGAACACTGGTCCCTGAAATACTTAAGGAAGCTTCTATCTCACGGTATGTCGCATGGCGATCTTCGACGATCAGTTGCCGTACAGCATCAATGTTCTCCTGGGTTACGGCTGTTTTTGGTCGACCTTCACGATGTCTATCACCAAGACTAGAGCAACAACGTTGAAATTCTAAATACCAGCGTTCCACAGTCCGGAGGAATGGTGCTTTATCATTGAAAACCGTAGTCAACTCTTCGAAGCACTGAAGTCGCGTTAAGCCCCTTTTGAAGTTGTAAAAAAATATCGCACGTAAATTTTCCTTCGAAATTTCCATTTTCACAACTGACTTGTCAACTTTGAACGAGCGCTGTACTAAAACGGTTGGGCCGATTTCGAGTCATTCTTTTGTTTTCGAATTCTAATTTCAAATATTTTAAGATGACACTAGTTCTTTTTTATGCAATCACGGAAGGCTTGCAAACGACAGAACTTAAAAGGCAGCCCTCGTAAGATAACTCAACAGTGGTTTTCGACCAGTTGTAACAAGGCAGCCTTCAAGAAAAAAAATTCACTTTCCTAAAACTCTTAAATTGCCGGTGTTCATTGATCGGGGTGACTACTTTCAATTAATGTTTGAAAAATTAAGTGGGAGGGACGTCGGTAAATTGAAAACAGTATGATACGCACGCCATTTACCTCTCACTCATATGAAAAAGAACTTTAAATAGATTTCCCGACCGATTGGCGTGTTCGTCAGACTTATAAATGCAGAAGTGTTTATTTGTTTTTGGTTCCGTCTTCACTGTCAAACGCCTCAACCGACCAATATTAAAATCCCGGAGACGGGAATAGGGTACATTTTATCCCAGTAAATAGAACAGTCGTTAAAGACAGCAATAGCCACTTGCGCGAACAAAAGTTAGTCTGCCTACGTCTAAATGCACGAAATTAGATTCTCATGCATAAAAGGATCCAAGATATTATAGTCCCCACGCGGGTCTAGTACGGATAGGGGACTTCACACACATTAAATTGCTTCGCAGATGTGTGCGGGTTTCTTCACGAAGTTTTACTTCACCGAAGAACATGTGGTAAATTACTTATAAATCATACATGTGGAAATGTTGCCTTATTTTTCTGAAAACTTTTCTAATTGGTAGAGACTATTTTCTTTGTGATACAAAACGTACCCGTCTGAAGTCGCGTCAAAAGTAACAATTTACTGTCGTCATTTTTAAATTGATTGCCTTAAGACAATTAAGAATGTTGATCCATTAAATACACAAGTGTTACCTGTGTTTACGTTATATTATATTGTTTACACAGAGAACGCCTGGGTGCTGACCCGTGACCGCATGGCGAACATGCAGATCATGCAGAGTGCCTACGGTGTGCTGGACCGCTTCAAGATCTCTCGAGCCTTCTTCATCAAGACCAACCAAGATGACTGCAGCGTCCTCCCCAGCCCTGCCGCAGACCCTGTGGCTGCCAAGTCAGCTGTAGTTGATGTTCTGGCCAAGAACGCTGTACCTGAAGTCGTTGATAAGGTGGAGCACGTAGTTGAGGTTAGTGAAAGAGATGAGGAAAACACATATTCACAACAAGAAAATACACAGCAATATAACCCAATAACCTTTTTTATGTTGCTGTGTACACATAAAATAAAATTTAAAACAATAATATGTTGTAAAGTGGCGAAACCACCAAATGTTAAGGATATAGCGAAGGTTGTTGCTGAATGAGGTATATTGGTCTCATATCGCATTCTGCTGTATAATATGTTATGTTGCTCGAGAGAGAACCCGAACTGAACTTTTAGGCTCACAACATTCTGTAGTCTTCTTTTTAATTGGTTGTCTTTATAGTTTAATATTTCCTTATTTTCAAGTATTTTGAGCTGTTTGAATTATTTCTCGTGACGTTCTTCTTTTTGTTGAAAATCTGTAAACTCAAAATGTTTTTTTTCAACAGAAGAAGATGGATCCCGAAGTGAAACTGGACGTGCCTCAGGAAAGAGTAGCCGTTCCCGAGAAGATGGAAGAAGAGAAGAAACCGATGCAAGTTCCTGAACTGATCATGTCCGAGTCAGCTGAGAAACTAGAAGAAAAAATGGAGAAGCTCGGAGAACCTGTTAAGGATATGAAAATAGAATTGCCTGAAGCAGAAAAAGAGAAGGATGAGAAGGCGCAATAAGCCGACTCATTATACGAATTTAGTTCCGAGAGAACTTAGTGATAGATGAGTGTGAGAGGCTTTACTAGTAACAGGAAATAATGGGCTACTGTACCAAATAAGTCATAAACCACGGAGAGTGTAATTCTGACTAGCTGGTCCTCAAACTCAGACGTCGAAAAAGCATTAGAAAAATCGTTATTTGTAAAGATTTTTCTAATGCTTACCTAGGTAACGTGTTTTTCGATGCTCGTTTTGAGTAAGGACTTTGCCTTAGAATCATGGTTTCGCATAACTGTGAATCACATAGTCATTAAAATTGTAATAAGGAATTTCGAAAGTCAACGCTAAATAAAAAGTAAATATAAAACCTACGTGTATTTATTCGCCTTTCTTCTGACCTTACAGTTATCTTGTTTCTTCTATTAAAGATGACCAGTGCGGCTACCACAAGTTGCCCGCGACTTGCCTGTCGCTCGGATCTCCCTTTCTATTTAGTCAGTAACGATAGAGATGCACTGAGTGGAAAAGCGAGAAAACACAACTTGCGTTACCCGTGCAGCATGCATTAATTTTAAAAAAAATGCTCTATTCTACTCGGTAAAAAAATATTGCTTTTGACATGTTTTAATTAAAGAGGGAGAGCTACGCTCCATTTTTACAAAATTAAATTAGTTCAATTTTATTTTTTCTTACTACCTCGGCCATAAAAGTCGGTGGATTAATGAGGAATATAGTTGTGAACTTGCCAATCAAATTTGTGACATAATAAAATTACCTAGAAAGAAATCGTAACTTTCCCTGGGGTAGATAGCACTGACATTAAGATAATTCTTATGTACTTGAGAGTAATGGCAGCCTAGTTAAAAAAAAACTTGGGTTACATGTCGAGGTATTTAGATAGTTAGAAAGAAACCAAACTTCATATATTCAACATCATTTTGTATGTGGATCACGTTTTATTTTCGACTTAATTTTTTAATGCTCCGTACCCAATAGTTAAAAACAGGACCCTATCACTAAGACTCTACTGTTCGTCCGTCCGTCCGTCTGTCTGTCTGTCACCAGGCTGTATCTCATGAACCGTGATAGCTAGACAAGTGCAATTTTTACAGATGATTGTATTTCTCTTCCCGATTATTGAATGGGGGCGCCCATACAACAAACGTGATTTTTTGCCGTTTTTTGCTAATGTTGTATAGACAGTGGTACGGAACACTTCGTACGCGAGTCCGTCTCGCACTTGGTAGGTTTTTATAGTTTATTGTAATAGCGGCAATAGATTTACTCTATCCATAGAAATGTCTACTGTATACCCATTATGAGATACAGCCCGCTGACAGACACACGGACAGCGGTGGCTTAGTAATAGGGTTCTTTGGCACCCTTTGGGTACAGAACCCTAAAAATTAAACAATTAAGGTCAGGTCAGGTCAGGGGCTATTGTAACTTTTTATACTCATTTTAAAAGTAGAACACGTCTTAGTATGAAAAGTTACAAAAGCCCCTCAGACGCAATAGCCCCGCCTAACCTTATAGAAAACTTTTATGAGTTTTACTGTTGTTTATGAACTACAACTTTTAAAAATACACTTACCCGTAATATACTTACAACGGAATGTCGCCAACCGGGATACCGAGATCCCAGTATTAGAAACCTTTTGGGTACAGAGGGGTTATTATGACGTATCGGTGCAATTCATTTTACGCTGACTGAAAAGGACAGAGTTATGTTACTGCTATAGCTCCGTCCTTTATGCTCACCGTAAAATGAACTGCATAGCTACGTCATAATAACCCCTCTGAACTCAGAAAATGGCGTTTTAGTATAACATAACAATACGTGTGAGATTTGTTGCATAGCGTAATCTACGAAGTCACACTACGCTACTTAAATTGACACTGCACAGCGCGGCAGTGCAAAAATGTAATGTGCTATTCGAAAGTAAACTTAAAAGCGTTACGTAGAAACACGGCGCTCGCGAACGCAATGACGTGCCACATTATCTACAAAGAAGACAGTTGTTAAACGAAAATCGACTTTATCACGTTGAAATAGACTCCGTTTATAATGGACTACGGTTTAACATCAGACCTTCTTCACTTAAGCATATTCTTGCTGCTATACTGAAACAGGCTTGTCAGTTCAAAATGGACTTTAGTTTTTAAGTAATAAGAGCTACATTGATTATTTAGATGTCATAAAAAAATGCAAAAGGAACAGGTCTGGTTGTATTGGTCGGGCTGTCACTGAGCACCCACTCCCGGCCGCTATCCCACTACTGCCCGATACGGGGACTTTTAGCTGCTGGGTTTCCCCCCTGGCCCGGTTCGCCCCTCTTTAGTCAACCTGCACCTCTCAGACTCCTCCGAGAGGTCCATATTGATACCAGGCTTAGTGTGGACGTCCAGTCAACATGGGCCACTCAGCACCAGGAATCCCGACCTCAAACCATCCTCCGGCCCCGACCTCCGAGAAGCCGGATTACAGGAGACGCCACACTCCCAGTCGAAGTATACGGCGAATTTTACGATCATATGAATCTAAAGGTCGTGACATCAAGACCCAATAAAAAAATGTTTATTGTCCTTTTTTGTTTCAAATTGTTTTTCTTTTCTTGAATGTATTTTTCACCATTTATACTTTATTTTATAATCGATATACGTAATATTTCCCAAAAATATAATCCTTTTCATACGTCGATCGCAGTGCCCTCTGCTACATTATGATGGAAACGAGTAATGAGACCAACCCACAGTAAGATAGCTGACTCACTTCGGTAGGTAACTAGCTCATTCACAGAGTAAGGTATAGATGGCGCTATTTCGTACAAAGTTACCTACTTGCAATGATAGGTAAATAATAATAAATAACCTTCCCTAGTACCTAATGTACCTAGTACATCAAATATTAGATAAAGAAAAGATCTTAGCTATGTTCGAGACAATATATCTTCAGACGCTGCTCCAATAGGCAATAAACTTAAATTCTCAAGTCATAACATGTATTCTAAAACAGCTTTTCGGAATTGTAAGCAAATCCCCACGCAACACAAGCAATGCTCTAAATTTCTCATTATACTTTCTGGATGAAGGAAAAAGTTGACAAAGAACAGAGAAAAATGTCAATTGCTCCACCGACAAGAGCCTAGCTCTTAAGTCTTCATTTTAAATGATGATAACACTTTCCGACTCAATTTTATAAGTGCTCCATAGACAATCAAAATTCAAACATAGGTACGCCTCCATTACTATCGTCATCATTACTTCCTAGTTCTCCATGAATCGTTACACCTGTTATGTCATGCGTGACTGTAAATGCCCTTGAAATGGTCAGTTAGCACAATCAAAAAACATTCAAAGGTCATTTTTGAAGAGAAAAAAATCTGCAGTATAATAATTTTGCCAGTTGAAGAGAAGCATAATTAGATATTATGGAGTTAAATGTTTCCTTTCCTGAGCTAGATGATTGGTACCACCCTAATGGACATAAAGTGAGACAGAATAACAATGGGAAAAATACAAGAGAACATATTTACTGTTTGTCTTATTTGTGATTATTCTGCAATGTTCTTAACATGACATGATGTAAATGATCAAAACGTTGACAATACGGAAACACGACAAAAACAATTTGGTTTTACCAAGTAGAATTTCAGCTCTATTCAGAACTTACAGGAACAAGACCTTTGAAGAAAAATATTTTGGAAATTTTGAAGAGTTGCAAGAAACTAGGATCAAAGTTGATGATAAATTCAACGAGAAACTTTACGTAGTTAATAATAATAACCACTGAACTGACCAGTGCGCACGCGCCTCTATAATGTTAGTGTTGATCTTACGAAGCGGCAGTCTCGGCTAGAACGGTGAGAAGGACAAGCGTCCGAGTGATCACTTCCTTGTTTTAAAGACAAATCAGCCATATTTTATAGAGCGATTAGCTCAGTGGGTTTATATACGATTGCTGATATTAATCTAATTCAAGGTAAGTAACACATTTATAATAATAATGTATTATTAATAATCAATAACTATTGATAAATCAGATACCTAAATAAGAAACAGTATTATTGGTTCATTATAATTATTAACCTGATAAAAAAAGTGCAAAATTGTAGACTTATTATTTAACGTAATCAGCAATTTTATTTTTTCTAACCTACCACAGAATGGTGGATTTATAAAGTATAACCCAACAATAATAACACGTGAGATAGTAAAATCCACTAACCAGTTAATAATATAAATAAACCATTAAAATTTAAATTAGCCTAAACCAGTTTATAAGTAGCTAGCTGTTGTCCGCGACTGCGTCCGGGCAGGAAACTAAAACATAGTCTGTGTTACTCAGGGATAATGTACCTAGTATTCTAATGGTGAAATAATTTTTGAAATCGGTCCAATAGTTTTCGACTTTATTCGTGATAAACATACAAAAATACAAATCTTTCCGCTTTTTAATATTACTGTAGACTAATAAATAAGTTAATAACAAAATCAAAGAAATTAACATCCCAAGAATAGGCTTCGTAATTATTTTGATGCAGGAAGTAAAACTTGAACTATATTTAGAGCCAAATTACCTCAACGATTCAGAAAACCTTGAAATTATTTATGTGTAGTGATGATACCTAATAATAATTAGATTCGAATATATTTCTCTCGCTGAAAAAAACAATTAGTCTTTTTAAACACACTATAGACAATGTTAACAATGTTGGTAACTTACTTGCTGTATCAGACCATGACATCATTCGTCTAGTAAAATGTCACAGAAATTATAACAACATCCAAGGTTTTAAAGGTTCTGTGAAAAATGAGAAAAATATTCATGATACAATTTCATCTAAGTAAAAATTTACTTTTAAATTTAGTTAACTAGCCCTTCTATGCACTGACCGGTTGCTAATAAGGCCAATAGCACAAGTAAGGTAAATGCAACTGCAGTCTGCACGATCAATGTCAGTGGAAGTGGGTGAGCGGTGAGAATGCTGCACCGGGAATGAGTGACAGCGATTTACTCAACAGTATTCATAAATTGATTATTTACATCACATTTGCGATGATAATTACGAATATTGACACATCCTTCTAAGTGCCTTACACACATTGTTTATATTTACTAATTACTATTACTTACTCCAAAATATAAAGTGAATCCCAGGGTTTGTTTTGGGGTTTATAACCTAGAACCGCAAAGCATGGAAGTTCCTTTTTTGTCATCAATTATGGGTTTGCGTTTGACCTCAGTCCCCTTTAACGAGCCAAGTATCCCTGATCGTCATAATCTTCAGAAAATAAATTACAAAGACACCTAGATACAAGTTCTCTCTTGGATAAAATTAATGTTTAAAGAAATAAAAAGTAAGGGATTGTTTTCAGTTTGCATGTTTATTTCAGTTTAGTCATCCCTCATACCCAAAATTTGAATAGTTATTTTGGCTATACTTAGAATTTTCCCTATTTCAACAGTTGACATCATTAATGTGTCGTCAGTATATAATTTTTAGTTCGCTGAGTATCGAAACTTGTTTAAAAAAAATAACATGCTGTTCTAGACCTTTCAAGTTATTGCTATTATAACTTAACCTAACCATTTTCAAGATTAATTGCTTTTTAAACATCAGTTCGCTCTCCCCTGTCACCTGGACACCCTGAGTGGCACAGACCGTTAGGCGATACCGTAACAGCAGCCGGACCTTACCTACAAAGGATACTTTTACCCACTTGTGGTCCACTTGTGACAACTTATAACAGATGCATTTCCGTTACCAGAGAAATGCTATTTAGTTTTACATTGGTACTCATTTAATAGCTTCATTAAAACGCAAAGCCATTGCAAGTAATGTACACTGTTTAAACTGTATACTTGTTATAAATGATTAATGGTTATAAACTATCCAGATATATGTAAGTACTATCTTTAATATAGTACCAGTTCCGTTCAATTTGATATGACTTAACTGAACTTAAGACTTTAGATTTATCTTTTGTCCAAGTATCCGTTTCTGTGGAGAAATGAAATGGGTTTTTTTTTCGCGTTATGGTGTTTGTCTGTCTGTATATCTATATAAATCTGCTAGCTCCTCCTAAACTACTCAATGAATATTGATCCAAATTCTAACATCAGTTTGATTATTGTTCACTGAAGGTTTTAACGCATAATACATTTTGGTTTATGTTACGGGTGTTACAGAAAACTCACTAAAATGATCACATTACGTATTAAGATCTTGCCTAAAAAAACCATTGATGTTGGACCTCATCTATCATTTACAAACAGGTTGAGGTATCATTTCTCAAAAGCTTGGAGATAGTCATTTGTTCATTGTTCAAATTGAGGTCACACCACACCTAACACTCCTCGGCTTACTTCTTTTGTTTCAACGTTCCTTTCTCCATCCGAAGTGGGATCTACAGAATACAAATGACTCCGTTCCATTTTTGTTAATGAACAGACAATAAGATCGTTTGCATGTGTATAGTGTCGATTACTTTGAAATTCTGGGTTACTGAACCGAAGTCAAATGACCAAGGGCTTGAAAGGAGCTTGTTATGCGACTTTGTGCTGCAAAGTTGAAAGATAAAAGCAGAAAAAGAGCAAGCGTTGTGTGTGTTGTGACGCAGTTTTGTTTCATTAGGTGTATTTAAAATATTAAAAATAGCCTGGGTAGGGATTCTCTCAACAACGACGGTCGAACGGACGAACGAGCGAATGTTCAAGCGGCGAGTTTAAGTAGTCCCGTCAGTGCGAACTAAACATATTTTAGCACGTGTATAATTCAATTTAGTATAAGGCTGCTTAATTGAAAATGCACGCGCTAAAATGTGTTTTATTCGCTCTGACGGGACTACCTAAACTCGTCGCTGCGATTTCGCTCGTTCGTCCGCCCGTCCGTTGTTTTTGAGAGAATAACCACCCCTGTATGTATACAAGTTAAGCTATAATGTCGAATGCTATCCTACTAATGTTATAATTGCGAAAGTTTGTGTGTTAGTTGGTTCCTCCTTCACTAAATTAAATTGAAATATTGATAGGTTATACCTTGAATTAACACATAAGATACTTTTCATCTCGGAAAATTTAAAGTTCCCGAGGGAAATCGATAACCGCGGCCAGAAACTAATAACGCAAATTGAAAATTGTATGCCAACCCTAATGAAGTTGGTTTGCCAAAAGCAATTTTATCAACGATTATCTCACCGGAAAAGAATATTGATTTTAGAACCATGTGTAATAAGTAATAAAACAACTAGGCGCAGTAATGTCTGTTAGATACCCACCCAATGCGTCAACTAGATTGACGCATTGATGATTAATTTCATGGAGGTTAAACAAGATTACGATAAGATTTCATTTTTTGTCGTAATTGGCAGGAAAAATATTTATATTAGGGAAAGGACGGAATGACGTCGGACGTATACAAAAGGTTTATTTATTATCACTGTGCATGATATAATAATAATGTCTGTCGTATCTTTTTAAATCGAGGAACACAATAAGGGGTGGGATACTTTTGGCACCTACTACACATATTTTATACTGTTTTCTTAATATCGTCATGCAGCAATTATAATACACATGTTCTATTTTAACGTGGTTTGAAAAGGTTAAATGGATTCCATAGGCATAGGCTTTGTTATTAATTCGGTTTACCCTTGCTTTGAAGATACTCGTTTCATAGAACGTATCACTTCGCAGAATTTTCGTTTCATATAATACTATATCATTTGTTGAACCCGTGTCGATTTCAGGTCATTTTGTGATGGTTGGAAATCTTACCTAACCTTACGTGAATCATATTTAAGATAACCTAAAATCAACACGGCTTCAGGAGAAAATAGATTTCTATGAAACGAAAATTCTGCGAAGTGATACGTTCTATGAAATGAGTGTCGGTGAAACACGGGGACACCGTATGAACTTGCCTGTAGGGCAATAAATCTGGCGAAGTCTTTGTTGTAAAAAGTATACTTAGTTGCGACTCCATGATATTACAGTGACGTGCTCAGTCTCGCGCAGACTAGGAAGTTTTCGAACCAATAAGGTACCTAGATTAATTAAAATGAAAAATTTCGATAAGTATTGTTTTTAAATCTGCGAGACAATGTTGTTTGGTGCGACGTAGTTTGTAGTTATGTTGTTGCTTGATCAAACATATAGCACTGTGCTGTGCCATTCCATCAAGTAATTGTTATCTTGATTTTTAAGTTTGCAAATATACATGAACTTTGCGTGCTCGTATTAACGCTATAGAAACCAATAAAACCGTTGGACTTTTTAAAAGCTTTTATTTAACTTGCAATGTATGTATGTATGTATGTAAGGGTCAAATCTTGCAAGTTAAATTTGACCCACTTCCCAGTTTCCGATGTAGCTGAAAAACTGACGCCTTTAATTCTGATGACAATATAATAATATAGTGAGATCCCTTAAAGGGATAAGTTCACCTTTGTACATTCTAACTCTGTATTGTATTAGATTTTCTGTTTCTTTTTTTTTGTGTACAATAAAGTGTTTACATACATACATACATAGTGCCATCGAGCTGGTCTGATGACGGAGACTCAGGGTGGCCATAGGAACTCCTAAATTACACATGATAATTCCGTCGAGTTAGGGCTTGTTAGTATCGTCTTGATAAGTAAATGACGATTGTGCAAAAAAAAGTACAGTCGCAATTAAAAGCTGGTCCCAAAAATGATATTGTTGACAGAAACTTATTGTAGCTTCATCATTCGCAATAACTATGATGATGACAGAACTATGATTTTCATTCCAGATGTCCGTGATCAGGCAAATAGCGGTGTTTCTGTGCGGTTTCGTGATGCTGCGGCTTTGTGAAGCACAAGTGCCGTCCCTGGGCACATGCCCTGATGTAGGAGTCATGGCAGACTTCAATCCAAGCCGGGTAAGCGACCAATCAATAAAATACACTTCAAGAGTAATTGAGCCTTTCAAAAAAATTTGGATTTTTCCAAAATTACGTTTGATTCGTCTTTCGTTTGACTGAAAAGGGATGGATGAACTGTGTGAAGTATGATACGAAGGTGACATTGAGGAAAAACACATACTACGGCAATCCCTTTACTTGCTGTTTAACACTTTACCTTCCTTGGTCTTAATTTCACTTAACGCTCCCATAAAGATCAATATTAAATCCCGTCATCCTTATGTCCTACCTTCTAACCTATTTCACCTTTGCGCTTTGGTATCAAGGAGACAACTCGCGTCGCTATTGCCTGATGCACTCGCAATCTAACAACCGAGACAACTGTATGCAGACTCGGATTACATACATACATACATACATACCTTCACGCCTGTCTCCCAATGGGGTAGGCACGGATTATGGAACGCCAGCTGCAACGATCTAAACATACAATTTTCGCTTCCTCTACATTTATCAATCTCTTCATGCACGTACGTCGGTTTCGGGTGTTTTTGATTTGGCCCTTATTTAGTACATCGCGAATCTGATCACCGTAGGTCCGTCTAGGACGTCCCCTACCAACATCTCCGCTCATTCTCGCTCGCCATATCTCTTTCGTAACTCTTTTTTCATCCATCCTTTCTAAATGACCAAACCACCTTAGCATATTCTTTTCTCCGATTCTACTTTCAAAATGAAAATTATTAATAGCCCCTCAGGTGCCGGTTAGTTCTAGGGTTGGTTATCACTCCGATTTTTCTCTATAAAGAGCATGGACTGCCCATGTGATATACTCATACATACAGTCCAGTTTGGCGTTGGACTTCAGTATCGAGCCTTTATAAACCTAGGTTACCTATTCACTCCTGGCTGAAAAAGATTCAGATTATGTGTCTGTGAGAAAGAAGCATTCCATTTCCAGGGTGTGATTCTCTCAAAAACGCGGTCGGAAGATCGAACGAGTGAATGTCGCAGCGTGCATTTTAAATTTGGCAGCATAGCTTTTGTCGATGTGAAGTCGAACGTATAAGGCTGGGTTTTATAAAGACCCGTTAGATCAAATTTCGGTCAGGAGTGTCAAAACTTGTATGAAGTTACTAGAATTTGATACGACATATTTACTAACGGACCTTTATAAAACCGGGCCTTAGGCTGCCTACTACTACTGCTACTTAAACTCACCGCTGTGACATTCACTCGTTCGTTCGACCGACCGCGTTTTTAAGAGAATCACACACACCCCAGTCGAAGGCAAAGAGCCGTTGTTTTTACTTCGACACACTGAGTGATATCCATGATTATGGCTCATCTAACCACAATGCTAGTGACATTTGATCCTGCTGTTTACATAATTGTACAAGTGATTAACTTAATTGACAGTCGCAGTTTATGTGTATAGTACGTTAAGCTAATTTGACACACCTGACATCAATCAATCACAAAACTAGAACGACACGATACTTGTGTACTTATAATTTTATTTAAATATCTCCGCCATATGTACACCTTACACACACGAGTACTAAATAAATATAATTAATGTATCTGTGTGAGATCTGAAAATAAGTGCAAAAATTATACGATGCCGATGTCGGAGTCAGTCTGAAAATTATGTTTCAACTAGGCTCCAAAACGGCTAAACGGATTTCAATCAAAGCAATCAGGATTTAAACAGAATTATAACGTACAGACATGTCATAAGCTATATTGTTTTATCAATTTAAATATTTACTTGAGGTAAAATAAAGTTTAAAGGTACATAACTCCAAAGAGCCATAATTCCGAATTGATCAGAATGCTAAATTGTCATAATTCCGAATGAATTGTTTATTTTTTTATATTGCTAATCAATAACTAACCTAACCCACGTATAGTAATTATATTATAAATGTAACCTAAAATATCTCCAGCATAACATACCTTTCGGAAAATTTTAAACTCGAACAAACAATCTTTGGGTGTTTCCATTGTTTTAACGTAGCAACCACTTGTTTCCAGTACTTGGGCAGATGGTACGAAGCCGAGCGGTACTTTGCAGTGTTCCAGCTGGGGGGTAGATGTGTAACAGCTGACTACTCCGAGGGAGATAACGGCGCCATAGGGGTGGTAAACAAGCAATTGAGCAGCATGTAAGTATGCTACCAGAATCCATGATTGCTATAGCTGTGACTTTGAGGGACTCATGGTTTATAGATATGCGTCACTGACCTTTTGATAATTCTGCAGTTTTTTATCACTTACCGCGTGTAGTTTTGATGAGTAGCAATAAAGCCATTAATGCCTATCGCTGAAACGCAAAAAAAACTCGCGCTTCACACAATGTAAGAAATTTTAGATAGTTAATAGTTCAAATCAAAGAAATTAGGCTGATGTAAAACCGAGCTTTTATAGTTTTATTTAAAGGTCAGTGTATGTCAAAAAATCTGTTTCTATTTACATTTCTTTTCTATCTGTATTTCTGTACGTTATACTTCTATACAGTTCATCGTCCCCGAAGAATAAAATGATAGCTACAATTACCACAGTTTTAGTGTTATGCCATATTTGCGCTCTGTGAGTGCCAATACAATACAGCTATACAATATTATTCGTATTTTTTATATAAATACGAAATTACAAAACAATACACTTATTAAAATATTTTATCCATGCCGAAACTTACTGGAATAAAGTTGTATGACAATGTTAACGAAATGTATTTACACCTCTTAGTATGACAAACGCTCTTAAAATGGTGTTCTCGGAAGAATATTTCACGAGATAATGAACACGTAGTTACAATATCATAGTTTCACGGTTAATTCCGGTTAAAAGTCCTTACGGAGAAATAGATTTACGATATTTAAGTACAAGACTAAGCTGATATGTGCGTGTTATCTTTACCTAATGGTATCCTAATGACCCGTTGAATAGAATTGTATTGTTAATTTCAATTTTTGTTTTTGGCCTAGATAAAAGGAGTATATACATGTGGGTCGATATTAATCATCTTAACTAAAGATAGATTTTTATTCACTTCTTAATGTTGAAATACCTCCCCTATAATTAAACGTGGGTATTCTTACAACTGATTATCATAGGTCCATGTTTGATTTTTTTTTCTTGAATAATGAAGTATTCACGGTTATCATTTTATTCTCCAGGGTTGGCTTGCAGGTTTTGATGGTTGGATAACGATGAGAAAATGTTCACTTGTGAAACTGTCCAAACTTGTGTCTTTCTAACACATTTTCAATCATTTTAGGGAATAGGGACTAATATTTATAGTGTACACGTTTTAAGTGTTGACATTTGGAATTTTGGATTGTGATATGGTGTATGTCTACAGGTTAACAAGGATCTTAATTCGCGCAAGTCTTATTATTTTGATCTTGAACGTTTAACACTCAAATTAGTTGTGAGCGTGTTAGAGATGGGGTCGTTTTTTTTAATCTTATGCGTTGATTTTAAGATGATTGTGAGGAGAAGCTTAAGTCCAGTAGATAGCAAAAAAACATACAAATAAGTATAAACTCCGGGAGCGCCCGGGTAAATAACTCAGTTCCAATCGTGACGATTTTTTAATTTAACATACAGTAGAACCCGATTAATACGATCACATTTCATTCACTCGTTACCGCTGCACGCTGCGGTTTGTGTGGCTGTGGTTTGATTTGTTTGACGAAGAAAAATCACAAACTAAAAATCAGGTACAAAATGCTCAGGCGTTGTCAGTTGTAGCAGATTTAAGACGCTATATATATATATATGGGTAATAGCGAAGAAGCGATCCATAAATTAAATTATATTGAAAAATATCTTGTTATGAAAAATGCATCCAAATCGTTACGTCAATCTAAAATAAATAATTACCTACTTTAAGTAACACAATTGTTATTAATATACACTTTTACATAAACATATTTTTTTGTATCTTCCATTTAAAATAAACAAATTACATGTAAATGTGTGTACATGAAATATTACTAGTTTTATTTTCACGTTTAATACGATTTCCCGTTTAAGACACTTTTTTTGCTAGGTCCCCTCAGAATCGTCTTAAGCGGGTTCTACTGTATTTTAATTATTATGAAAAAACAAGGTTTGTACGTTACAGACTGATTTTTTAAAATTTGTTTCTTTAAAAGAAATATTATCTTGACTAAAGATTAAGTTTAAGGGGAGAGAAACGTAATCGCATTTTGTATGCAAATTTTCAGCCTCATAATTCTCTGACATGAAATGATATGGGCGATGTTTCTGTTTTCTAGAAATCTGGATCACTGATGGTATGGTATCAGAACGACCCCCCCCCACACCCACACACACACACGCATACTCAAAAATGACGTCAATGCGTGCTTACTTATTAGTACTGACTTATAATCAGTAAGATTTAAAAAAACAGCTCCCATGAATTTAGGATCCTTGTTAACGTTTGTGTGTTTCTGGAAGTTTTGGTTTGCTCTAAGCTTATACTATACATGGCTTTGTATATATTCCAGCACCCCCCTTCGGTTGCTCGTCCTCCTGGCCCTCCTGTCTACTCCTTCCACCCTCTGAGGATCCACGGGGCCTGCTCTCTACCTCAACTTTAGCACTATTGTACATACTCTGAATACCTATATTTATAATCTAGATCTGATACCCTTAGAGATTACGATACCAAAAAAAGTTGTTTTTTTTGTATTGCTCCATTCTAGAATATCCTTAAACAAAATGGAAGATGGTAAGTAAACGACATTTTTTATTCCCGACCGTGCTTGTAGGCATTGAAACCAATGTATATCGAAATTCTGGATTCTATCGCGGTAACCTACCTGCCTTTCCTAACATTTCCCTTCCTGCCATTTTCAGGTCACATGGTAAAATCAGCCGTTTTGTATTATGCGATGGAATCCAAAAATTAGATGCTTTATAATTTGGTTCAGTCCTAAATAGAATTAATATTTAGCATTTTCGTTATTCTTAAAGCATAGAATAGACAATACTCGTATAAGCATCCTTCTTACGATTTACCACTTTGTATTTGCGAGTACAATTACTGTCTGTAACTACCAGATAATGAAAGTTGGGAAACAAGACTAAAGCATGCCATTTTCTTAATTTTGTACTTTCAATTTTAACAATCAAAATTTACGCAAGCTAAGCTTGTCGCTGCAGTAACTGCCATTCTTCTTTATACTTTACGACCTTAACGTTTTCTATCAGTTGCTCAACGTTACATGTGACACCTTTTATATGATCATAATCTACTTGCAGAACTGGTATCATGTCTGAAATCCAGGGTGAGGCTCACCAAGTGAGTCGGTCTGATGAAGGCAAGCTGTCAGTCCGGTTCCCGTCGCTGCCGTTCCACTTCTCTGCCCCCTACTGGGTGGTGGACTCAGACTACGACAACTACGCCGTCGTCTGGGGCTGCAATGACTTCGGAGTCTTCCATACCCGTAAGTACAGTAATTACCTATAACCATCACCTTGGTAGCTTAAGACTTTCTTCGCGTTTCTTTTCTAGGAAATAGAAGTGACAAACATACTTTTACTGTTAGATGCAAGTGCGAATGTAATGGCGATAGGAGAAATCGGTAGGATCTCCCTTGTGTACCTATTTTTTGTGTGATGTGGCAGAATTTAAAACTTTTTTGTGTGTTATTGTCACATGTTGTGTCATCTGATTATTTGTGCATTGTTTGTTATCCTGTCTAATTATTATATCCAAATGACAAATAATAGTATTTTTTTCAATAAGGGACTAAAACAAGCTATAATGACACGAGATGTTTAGCCACGCCAGCTGAGTAAGACATTTTGAAAATTTGAAATTTGCTCCTTTAACGAAATAATCGACGGAAACTGCTAAATCCAAAGGTGACGTCATTTAGCTATCGATTTGCGTTAAAGGTCAATGTCAAATGTGAGCTGTTAGTCTTGATTCTAGACTGTCTCAACTTAATGATGTTATTTTTTTTTGGTTGAAATTTAAGGATTTAAGAATTTTATAGAAACACAAAATACATATAACTGAAAATGATGCCTTCTTTCCAACTAGCCAAAAATAAATTTGGTTAAAAAATCAATAGCTGGTCAATTGATTTCATTAGAACGTTTTAATTAATATAAATCTATGGACTTCGGTCCATTAGCGATCTATAGCGGTCCATAACGGTCTTTGACCATTGGCGGTCAACCGTAAAACACATGATGAACAAAGAACAGTATAAAAAGCGGAAGGTATTTAAAAAAAATTGTTTGTCATATAATTCCAGGTAACGCCTGGATCCTCACAAGGGCCAGGAACCCGGAACTCTCGGTGCTAGAGAAGGCTTATGCTGTACTCGACAAAAACAACATCAGCCGAGCCTACTTCATCAGGACCGATCAAAAGAACTGCCCCGAAAACGAGTAAATGTCGCTGTATAGCATCTGTAAGGGAATACGAGGTGTCAAGGCCAAGTTCCAGTCTTTAAGGGCCTGTACTGTAATGTTAGTGTCAAGACACGTCAATAATGTCAGTTTTCTATGGACTAACATTTACTTTGACGTATCATGTGATGGACATCTCAGCCAAAATGAGTTTATTTTAAAGGCCTTAAGAGGGACATATTTGTAATTGCTATAGCGGGGTTTTTACTGGGGTTTGTCAGGTTTTACAGTTTATAATACAAACTTCGAGGATAAATATAATTGTGTAGGTAATAGCGACGTTGAACAGGCCTTTATTCTTCATTTGTACGTCAATAACCCTTAACCTTTGTCACAAAATGTGTTACGGAATTCTAACTTCACCAACGTTTTGTTTGCCACGGCCTTAAAAAAGGTTAAGATTGCTGACTGTTTTCAATGACAGCATCTGAGCAATGGAGATCTTAAATAAATATCAGTGTTTAAATATACTGACGTCATCGTAAACGGCTGGCCAAAAATAATAGAAATATTTTTAGGGTAGGTAACTCTGAATTAGGTACCTTACCTGTGGTACAAAAGGTGAAGGGAATAAAATTTAAGTGTATTTTAGTTTAGTTAGTCCCCAAAATGCATTTATTAGTGTTTAAGTTAAATGTATCGATATCGTGCCTAATTTCATGACCACTGACCAGAAATATTTATTATACTTTTATAAATTGTTCGATATAAAAAAAATCGTATACTTATGAAATTAGACACGATTGTAAAGAAAATAATGTTTATGCTCATATAAGAGTATTAAGTAGGTATATCAAATCTTGTAAGATTTTTAATTTTTTATTATTGTAATTTGACTATAATGAATTTAATAAAAATCAAATGAACAAAACCATAGTGTATTAGCAATCTCTATCTACACCTTATATAAATTAAAGCCTTTGACAAAATGTTGCTTAACATTTAATACAAAACATATTAATAAATATCAGATTTAAAATTGCATTTAACTTATACTAGACACTTACTTCCTCAGAAAAATTAACTAAATCGTCATGAAGTTCAGAACTAAAAAAGGATATCATTTTCGAAGAGTTTTTTTTAGTAAACAAATGCTTTGTTAATATTCAACAAAGGTAAATTAACATTACAGATATTTCTAGATAGCTATGTTAATCATAAGCGTAATTCCGAAGTATCACGTAATGCCGAATTGTACGAAATCCCGAATTTTCATTATTCCGAACATTCATTAGTTTGCAATAAATGTTAAAGTTTTAATATTAATTGCGTACGTAAAGTCATTGAATAACACTTTAAAAATAAATTCTCGGTCTAAATTATATTTGTAAATATTTCGGAATTATACGATGTACTGCAAATTATGCTGCATCCACATTTATATCTTAATTAACAGTTTCTATAATAACATATTTATGACTATCAAAATTGAGTCTATACAAGTTATGGACAAAACTCTTAAAATAAGCCAAAAAACACGGGACCCAGACGAGATGCATAACGTTAACGTTAGCCAATTTAAAAAAATATATGGAACTGACGGTAACCGATTATTTTATCGAATTTCACTTCATCGATTGTATCATTTCATTGAATTTCATTCATCGAATGCTATTTTCTGCTGAAACCATAATGTTTTCAGGATATGTTAAACATCAATTACGTAGTTCAGGTTAAGTTTAGGGAATGCAAATAGAAGATTATAACCAGTTTTAACCGGTTATTTTCATACAAAAAAGTCTAATAACCGGTTAAATTGCGTTCCCTAGTTAAGTTACACTTGTGACTAGCAAAAAAACTCATGCCGCGAGTTAACCTTTCGATTAAATAAATATTCTGCACAAAATGATACGTTCGTTGAAAGGTGTTTCGATCAAATAATATACCCGGAATTACACAGGCAGCCGATACGTAGAATCCTATCATCGGTGCTCTTGCAATACCGCGTAAGTAAAAAAATCATGTAGTTGCAAAATGTACCTTACTGACTTAGGTGCTAAGGTGTACTTTGCAACTTATTTAATTTGTTAGTTACGCGGTATTGCAGGCGCACTGACGCTATACATTTTATCAGATTTCGACAATCGCTTACGTTAGCATTTTGTATCTGATCTAGGCTCCTAGAGACATCTAAGTTGGAGTACTGTCATCGGAGTGCCAACTTTTCCTATGCTCGTGGATAACTTCGTCATAGCTCGGAGGGGGGGGCAGGTGGTCACTCCTGGTCTTCGTCCCTTGTTTGCTGTTCACCAGTTTATCTTCTTCTGCCTCTTCAGGGATGGAGTCACGACGCCTCAGGTCGAATTCGCCGAAGCTAGGTTGTGATATGTTGTTGCGCTGTGTCAGTTTTGGAGCGCTGTTCGCTAGCTGTAAGTAGTAAAGAGTTTCTGTCAAAAAAATAATATAGAGCCAAGCTTCTGTTACCAACTGTACTTTTTAACCCGTATTGAGTCGAAGATGTTACTTAAGCGACCATTGGACACATCATTAGCACAGAAACCTTCGAGCTAAGTCAATTTCCCGTATAGCGTTTCAAACAAACTTGTAAAGTGTTAGTTTAGTTAAGCAGGCCTACGACCTCTGTCTTGCAAATAAACCTTTGAGCTAATAACACTCACTAACTAAGATAACGTTCTAAAAAAAGAACTAATAAATCTAGACGTATCAGAAAATAAACACTAGTGTAAAGAGCCTGAAAATATTATTAGTATAGATCTTTGTATGTGTCTATAGTAAAAGCGACAGGTTTGATATTAGGACATTTTATTTTACACATTAGGAGAAGACAAACGAGCACACATGTCACCTGAGGCAATCGCGTCACTGGTAAATCACATGATACGAAGAGTCGAAGAGTGACGTCATACACGAAGATTAGCGTAATGCATCTTGACTAGGAGCTAAGTTATCCATGTTTGAAAATCAACAAAACATACAACGTATGCTACCAATTTATAGCATATATGACATAGTTTAATAACCTTCACGTTGTCAAGTTACGGAAGGTGCCCACTTTTGTCCGTTACTCACTCGTGGGTCTATTGTTATTAACTTAAAGTATGTCATTTAGGTAACCTATAAATTGTGTATTCATTTGTACAACAAAAAACACATCATTAGAAAAAAAACCCTTGTTTTTGTAACAAAGGATTTTGTTGACACAATACTGTGCAGGAAATGGGCTAATTAGTATGTAGTTCGTTTTAATTTAGCGCTACAATTATTTTTTTCTCCAGTACATTTCAATGTATGTGGTTGACATATTTGGCTAGACTGTAAGGGCCTATCGTTTTATCAGTAAACTAACTAATCGTTAAAAATCAAAAGTAGTTAAACAAACAACTTAATTAATTGTTAAAATTCGAAAACAGGAATTGAAAATTTGACACATTTCCTTGAGATTCCTTCAAATTTTCGATTCCTTTAGCATACCACAATAAATAAATAAATTTTCAAAAAAAGTTGCCACTGGACAGTCTGCGTTTGTTTGGTGCCGCAGACAGAGTATAATACTCTGTCTACGCTTAGTAAAGTCTCCTAAGTGTAAGTTATACCGTACCCATATCTTCAACTTAAATTACGTGTTTTTTATCATGAAAGAAATCGGTTTTTAAACGAAAAGTATTTCTGACTGTACATCTGGATCAAACTACTTTGGAATAATCAGTCATATAAATTTGCATTAAAGCGTCATACCCCTAAGATAGCAAATACTCAGTCATTATAAGCAAGGTTGTATTTGTATTAGTTTTTGTTAAGCAAACACTACGTTAAATTCCTTTTGTTTTGTTATTTAATGTAGTGACGTCTGGATTTAAAATAAGTTTCTGACAAAAATTTAATTTTTGGGACGAGCTTTTATTGCCGATGTTATATTCTTAAATAAAACCACACTTAGTATATTTAATCACTGTATTCTTGCACCATCGTCTAACCTCACATAACCAACTCTACATGACAGATGTCACACATTTTGGCGGGAATAGTGCTGGGGCACTATATAACAACCGACTGTACTTTTTTTGGCACAGTCGTCATCTACTTGTCAAGACGATTCTAACAAGCCCTTACACGACGGGTTTATCATGTGTAATTTATGAGTTCCTATGGCCACCCTGAGTCTCCATCGTCAGACCAGCTCGATAGTTTTATATTATTGTATTCTCATCAGAACTAAAGGCGTATGCAAAGTTTCAGCTTCATCGGAACCCAGGAAGTGGGTCAAATTTACATACATTGGAAGTTAAATAATAGTACATTGTGCATCAAGGGTAGTAAGAAGGGAATTACTAACGAGAGTGTTAGAAGCCCGACGCCGAAGGCGGAGGGCTTTTAATGACTCGAGTTAGTAATCCCCTTACTGCCTGTGATACACACAATGGTTTTCATCACATTTGCGAGGAAAAAACACTTTAACTCTGCAAAATATAAAGAAATAACTTTTGACGAACGGGAACGTAAATGGAAACGATATTTTTTTTGTGACCTCTACCACAGATAATAACTGCGTTTAGTTTCGACCTGGATTCGAGCCAGACTTAGCCAATTTGATAAAAATGTATAATTACTAAAATTAATGATAAATGTTGATATAAACTTGAAATAGGTATAAAAATAATGAAGTTTAATGAAGCGTATAGGTTTTGTGTAATGTAAGTTAGTCTATAGCTAATTTTTAAAGATGAAATTAGAAACCGATTTAATTTTTGGCTGAAAATTAAACCTCCTTAGTCAGAAATGATGTACGAAAGAGTTGCAAATTTTAAAAAGAAAGTCATTACTCCCTAGGGATGACAAACTCGCCATAATTCCCGCGGGAACAATTTAGGCCATTGTCATTCTGTATACAGGCATGGAATAACACCATTTACGAGCAAGTGTGATGAAAAAGCTTTTAAAAAATGTGGCTCTCATTGAACTTCTCAATGGAGCATTTAAAGTATGTAAGTAGGTACTTAGATTTGATTTAAAATGTAATGTTTGGACATGGTAATAACTTTTTTTACCATGCAGAACAAGCACAAAATGTAAACAATTATTAAAAAGAACTTGCGTTCTGGTGACGGATCTTTACATGATGATTAGGTATACATACATACATACCGTCACGCCTTCATCCCAGAGTGGGGTAGGCAGAGCTACAGAATTACCAACAACTTTAACAGCCAGTTGTTAATTCTGTAACCACATTTTGCACAAACAGGCTAAGATGTATATCATGTGTATATTAGTGACAGGTTGCAAGCCCATCGCCTAAAAATACTACAAGCCTTTAATCCCTTAGTCGTCTCTTACGACTTCCACAGGAAGGTATGGAGTGGTACTATTCTATTAGGTATGTATGATTAATTAATTACATCTGTTTTTTCAGTCCACAGATAACAATATCTAAGAGATAATTATGTTGTACCTAGCTATTTAGGTACTTTTATTTTCTAAAACAAGAGAAAAGGAGAAAAAAAACTATCATTAGGTACATGTAGCTGCGCCTTTTCGCCACCGTTTTTGGCGTTTTTTGTTTTGATTATTACTTGTTTATGTTGTTACTGTATAAAGTATTTATTCTTTATTAATTCTATCCGTGGTTTCAATGTTTGAGAATATGGAGAACAGACTTAAAAATACCATCATAGCAACTGTACATAACTCTGAAGCACGAATTCTACTCGGTATATTGCTTTTGACCCGTTATCGTATTATTTTCAACTCGACCTCCGCCATTACTGTTAAGTGACAGAGCCATCTATCGTGACGAAGGAACAACGTATGCGACTTCAAAAGTTGTTCCTAAGTCGCTATAGATGCCTCCGTCAACCCATATTACGACCCCTTTTTTATACCAACGTCGCGCTTAAAAAGTTATTATTTATTTTAGGAATTGACAGAATTTCATTCAGTTCATTATTAAAAACTAAGAAGTTTTTTTTTATTTTTAAAGCGCATATTATAAATATAAGCTACTAGCCTTAAACTACACTAATCTTAAATACCATGCTGGTAGAATTGCCAATGTTGAATGGTACCTAACGCTTATTAGAAGAGTAATTAATATTTAATTGTAAATAGATCGATCACGACATTGTTTTTTGTCAGATAACTTTATTAAGTTTCTAAATAATGATTTACGAGTACAAAAAAAAACCTTCAATCAGACATTTTCGGATCGTTGTGTTTCTGTGTATCATCACTACATAGTATAAAACAAAGTCGCTTCCCGCTGTCTGTCCCTATGTATGCTTAGATCTTTAAAACTACGCAACGGATTTTGATGCGATTTTTTTTAGTAGATAGAGTGATTTAAGAGGAAGGTTTTTATGTATAATAAATTTTGATTTATGTACGTGTGTTATAGAAAACTCAAATAAACCGAAGCGAAGCGAGGGCGGGTCGCTAGTACTGTATATAGATAAGACAACCGGTGAAATTACACTAGCATAGAGGCATTACATCAGAAATAAAAAACAGTAAAAAAAAGCATGTCACTTGGATAAAAAAAACACGATATTGGTTCTATAGGAAATGAATGAAAAATGTTTTGAACGAAGATAGTCTTAAAATCCTTTAAATTAACCAACTTCATCAAAGATACTGGATTAAATAAGTCTTTGGTTTGACGTTTCATGAAATAACTCACTTAATAATTATATCCCGAAGTAATCTATCATCTCTACAATTTTCATAATTATGCAGCGCATGTTTTACAACTTTAAGCGCGTTCAAAAATACTGTATACCTACACGTATTCCAATAAAAACAGCAGATTTTAAATTCTCTAGTTAAGGATCACGGTAGACACTTCGCTAGCGTGTTTCTCTACGTAACAACGCCATCTAGTGAACTCACTAGTAAACTGGGAGTAGATATATGGAATCAAAAAGTAATTTGGAACCAAATTGAGTCTACAAAATCGATAATAAATAGTGTTTTCAATCCACGAAGTCACGATAACACACATCGTTAAATAAAGGGTAAGGAACCTCTACTTTTCAATGTGTCCTCCAAACATACCTTGTACACATGAGGGGGTGCTCTGTTGGACAGCATGGGGTTGGATATGTGGCTCTTGCCATGCTGGTGTCCAATTTCCAGCGCCGACCTGAGGAGGTCGACCTTGGAGGCGGAGCTCTGCGGCGTCTTTGGGGAAATCTCGATATTGCTGCAACGACGCTGACTGTTGCTGCCGCTGCGGCTGCGGTAGAGCTCGTTGATGTCACCTTGAGACAGCTGGAAAATTATAAGACTTATAAAGTGTTTTGCGGGTGGTAGGACCTTGTGCAGGATCCGTCCGGATCGCTACTACCATCTTATCCATTAACCTACCGCCAAACAGCAGTGTTCGCACTGTTGTGTTCCGGTTTGGGGATAAGACAGCCGGTGAAATCACTAGCATAGAGGCATTCCATCTTAGTCCTCAGGGTTGGCAACACATTTGCAGTCTTAGGATTGCATTGCAGTCTTGTGAATGCGAATGTCTATGGGTCACAGTTTCTACTTACCATCAGGTTGCCTGTGTGCTCGTTTGTCTTCTCTATGCCATAAAAAAAAAAAAAACTGTTTTGTTCAATATTAGTGCAGATATTTACTAAAGTTCCATATGGCCGCACTCAGTCAGGTAAAGAAGATTGTCGTTCCTTAGTGACGATTTCATGCACAAGAGTGAAAAAGGAACGAGTCAATGTGCTTGTCTGCCGGCGCGGGCGAGGCCAAATGAGACGAGAGTTTAAATTTGTATTAAAACAAGAATTTCGGATGTCGTAATAGGCGACTAATTGAGTAAAGGCTTGTAGTAGGGATCCCCTTCAATCGCATATTTTTTTTTAGACTATTATTGTTTCGCATAATTCATTTGGCATAATTTGTATTGGCATAATAGTACTGTCGCATATCAATACTTTGGCCTACTACTTTTTTGGCATATTAAGCTTTTAGAATAATTTCAGTTGGACTAATTTCTATTAGACTAATACACATTATGCATATTATTGTTTGGGCTATTAATTATTTGTTATATACTTATGTCATTAACCATAATTTTAGTTCCCTAAATGAATGAACCTACAAAATGAACAACAAAATATGAGGTTACGTTAGATCACGTTAGGTACATTAGGTTAGGTTAGGTTAGTATGATATCCAGGCGCGAAGCGCCCAAGCAACGCAAAAATAGGAGGTCTGCGAAGCGGACCTCCGTCGACCTCGCCTTACTTCCTAAATATACACCGTGTTTTTTTTTATTTACGATAACTTTAAAGGAACGTTCTTTAGGTCAAATAAAGTTAATTTCCCTAAGACAGACAATTGACAACTCTTACGGTTTTAAAGATATTTAATTTTTAAATTTAATCATTTAATCACGTTAAACTAATGTAAAAGGCTCTTAATTGATAACAACAAATTTCTTTTCGTTCTTATGAGCAAAGAGTTTCCAAATGTTAGGTTTGTATACGCGTCCATGGAATTAGTAAGTACTAAAGTACATCTGGAAGGTGCACTACACCGGTAACGCGAGCCGGAAGAAATGTACTAATGTACTACTTACTGTGTCCCTTTCTAGTAAGGTGACTTTATTTAAATTGCAATTTACGGTCAAATTAATTTTACAAGCCGATGGGGCAGTAAACGAAACAATATTTACTTATTCAACTGATTGTTTCCAAAACCGATATCTGTGGATCTGTGTGGTCTCCGACAACTAATCCGTTGACAAATTGAGGAAAAGTAGCCGCCGTCTTGAACTTTTTAGTTATTCAACTGATTGTCTCCAAAGCGATATCTGGGGATCTGTGTGGTCTCCGTCAACGAATCCGTGGACAGACTGAGAAAAAGTAGCAGCCATCTTGAACGTCTTAATAAGAGCAGGTAGAACAAAATACAAGCATTGAAAGCTTTCAAACAAAATCATATTAAGTTGTAATTCAAGTGTCAATTTTAGGAGACCACACTGGAGATCCCCGATCCACATACAGGTACATTTCTTTCGGCTCGCGTTATCGGTGTAGTGCACCTTCCAGATGTACGTTATTACTTACTAATTCCATGGTGACGCCAACATTGACGTATTTGACACTGACTATTAGTTAACTCTAAAGGCCCTTTTAGAATGTCCAAAGATATAACATTTAATTACTTTGTTCAAAACAGTTTTTTTTTTTTTTTGCAATATTTAAAAATTAAACCTACCACTTACTTTCTATAGATATACCTAGTAATATGACGAAGTTATCGTAAATCAAAAAAAACACGGTGTATACTAACACAAAACTTGCCATTTGCCCATGACTATTTTTTAGGACAATACCTACTGTTATGCGCTTTGTAATGATGCTAATTTATTATTATGACTTTTCGTATTTATGCTATTTGACGTTAGTCTTCATGACGAATATGCTTTCTGTATTTATGCTTTTAAATTTTATGCGTAAAAAATTATGCGTAAAGATGAGTATGCCCATCGCTAATTCGGCTAAAAGCAATTATGAGTAACAATAATATGACAAATAATTTTATGCCATCCAATAGGAAACCTTGTAGTACTGTTAGGTAACAGTACTACAAGCCTACTATCTACTATCTAAAACACTAACAGCCTAACTTAGGCTGTTAGGGTTTTAGATATACCTACATCAAGTCTGCCTGGTCATCTATAATATTGAGAGATGTTTATTAATTAACGGTATACATTCTAGACTAAAATAATCTTCACCTCGTCAATCATCAAATTCATCAGTACTCATATTTATACAGCGCATGTTTTACAACATTAAGCGCGTTCAAAAATTTCATATAAAACATTTCCTATTTACGAATCGAATAGCGAAAGAAATACTGTATTTAAAGATCTCGGTAGACACTTCGCTAGCGTGTTTCTTTACGTAACAACGCCATCTAGTGAACTCTTTAGTAAACTGGTAGGTAGATAGAAAGATAGATACATAGAAGTAGGTAGGTACATGGTAGGAGAAGTAGGTAGATACATGGAAACAAAAAATAAATGAATTGGAATCAAATGCAATCCACAAAATCGAAATAAATTATTTTATTTCATTCGTATAAGAGGCGGTGCGAGTAACACACTCAAATGTTTGACGATGAGCACAAAATTAAGATTGGTGTGATTTTGGTATTTAATTAAATGCCAGAAAGATATAGGAACCAGATTGATATATGTTAATGTTAATATATACCTATAGCTTCTGCCCGTGACTCCGTCCGCGTGGAACTAGAACGTGTAGCTCCATACAATTTTTCACCCTCTATTTCACCCTTTTAGGGGATGAATTTCGGAAAAATACTATCTTATGTCCTTTCCTAGGATTCACACTATCTTTGCACCAAATTTCACCTAAATCGGTTCAGCGGTTTAAGCGTGAATAGGTAACAGACAGACAGACACACTTTCGCATTTATAATATTAGTATGGAAGTATAGATCTTTATCAATACTGCACAGGCAAGACTCATTATGTGATTGCTAGCTATAGGATCCTTAGATGACGCGTTAGACTAGTTGACTTAATAGTGACCCTGACTACGAAGCTAGCGTAGCGGTACTGGGTTCAATTCCCGGTAAGGGCAAACATTTGTGTGATGAGCGCGAATATTTGTTTCTGGGGCTTGGATGTTTTCTTTGTATACATACTAGCTGTTCCCGTGTCCACTTCTTGAGCAAAACATTTTTTTTTGAGTTTATAATTTTCCCGCTAATTCCCGTTCCCGTGGGAATTTCGGGAATTCCTTTCTTAGTGCACCTCTACGGTACCTAAGCTACGTCCCTTCCAAATTTCAAGTGCCTACGTTTAGCCGTTTAGGCTGCATGTGCGTTGATATGTCAGTCAGTCAGTCGGTTTCTCCTTTTATATATTTAGATAAGTATAGGTATTTATTTCTCTATGTAAGTATGTTTATCGTGGTCTAATACCCATATAATAATAGTACAAGCCTAGGGCTTAGTTTGGGCTAGCTCAATTTGTGTGAAATTGTGCACAGATAAATATATATTTTTCATTACTTTAAGTGAACCTTGTGATATAACCGAAATTACTGATTAGTGACGATCAAAGCAAAGTTGAAAGTTCCTTACCCTAGCCCTGGATCCTCTGGGAAGGGAGTGCAGCGAGCCTAAAGGGTTAAACCTGGTGATCATGTGTAACCTCTCCAGGGATATCATGGTTTCGGCGTCTTTTCGCAGCGGCTCTCCGTTCAACTTGTCCCCTTCGCCGCTATCTGTAAATAAGAAGTATTTAATATTTACTCACAAATTATAAAAGATGCGATGACGAAACCGTTGTTTAAAATTAGTGTGAAACTACATCCCGAAATCACATACAGCTACATGCTTACTTGCGTCACAATTACCTAACTAAATTGTGTAAACTAACACTACCCTAACTTACATTACTTACAGCTAAAATAAAATAAAATATGGACACTCTTCTTAAATATACTACTTTGGACTGCAATATCATCCAAGTCGTGATAGACTTCTCTTTTCTGCCTATTCAACCACAACATAACCATATCCTATAGACTCAATAGCAATATAAGTACTGTTTTTTTGTGAGTTGACATTATTATAACAGGAATCTCTAATCACTCACCATTATCCGGCTCGCAAGGCCTTCCCAAAGTCACCATGTTAATTTTCCTTAGCCAGAAATAGTGCAACAACCCATACAATATGCCTCCAAGGAACGCTATCAACCCCATGTAGCGAAAAGCTTCCCTTGTTCCAAGAGAAGCGATGAGAAGACCGCCGCCAAAACTGCCGCTGCCTCTACCTAGAAAACGTTAAAGTGTACAATTATATTATGTCGAGTAGTATGAACTAACACAAAAGTAAAAAGTAAAGAGGAAATTCTAGTAGACGAGTTTCTGGATAAAAGCGTTAATAGAGTTGAACCTATTTCATTGTTTCTACAAATTAGTGTAACATCTGTTACCATAACAAAGAAGTTAAAATAAAAAATAAAGGATTTTCAAAATTTACGACCCAATGTTTTCACGTGACGTCAACGTTAATACTACCGACGGCGACGGGTGTGTATTTTAGATTTTGAAGTTAGCATAGCGATTATATTTACACGTTTTTATTTACCTGACAATATTGTAAATCATTGAGATTAATCGATAACATGAATACAAATTAACATTCGAATTTCGAAAACAATCGTTGATACTTCTTATGTTATTGAGTATCAATTGAAGCAAACCAAGTAATAAAGAACTAACTAAAAGCTGTTTTCGTAAATGCTTTCTTTCCTGTCCGTTTCTTGGGCCTTTTTTTGCTACACTTGATTCCATTTCCACATAACGATACTCGTAAACAGTAGGTAAGCTTAGAAACCGCGAAGTGAATAAAATTATGTTCTAAAATTAGGAAACGTGGCCTCGGAAGATAAGGATCTAGCATTACTCATCCCATTACACATTATGCAAGCATCATAAAGGAACTCACCAAGGCTGAAATGGGCCATCCCGAGTACTCCAATAAGCGTGGCTAATAGATTCTTAGGAGCCAACATGGCGCAATAAGTGGCCGCTGCTACCCACATGAGATGAACCGACAGGGACTCCATAGCCTCAAAGGGGAAGCACCACCACGAGTTCCTGAGGAAACAAAGCCAATCTTAATAATATCTACCACCGTCGCCAGCAAATGAGGATTTCAAAAATCGCGCTTTATATTGCACTTGTTCATTGCGTTGGTTCGAAATCAGAAAGAAAATACAAAACAGATGAATCGTTGTAATGCATATGTATGATAGTGATATCTATTGCGTACGTAATGAGTCAAAGTTTTTCTAAGATACCAATGCGCAGGTCAAGATGAGATCGCTAAATAAAAATTAAAATTATAAAATTTTGTTAGAATAAATTTGACGCCCGTAATGATATTAAATTTTGCGTGACCATTGGCTCGGAGTGCAAAAACCACCGTTGACGCATAACCTTTTGTTGAACTAGAAAGTTTCCTAAAGGAATATCCTTGTCTATAAAAAGTTAAGTATTGCAACACAGAGCTGATATAATGTTACACGAGGATATAATTGAATGAAGCACATGCTCGTTTAGGTTTAAAGCATACACGGGAATATAAAGCACGCCTACATTCTGCCATTGTGCTCATAAACTTGAGAGTGTCGGCAGTCATTCTGTAAATAGAGTTAATATTAAAGGATGAAACGTTCGTTGCAGAGATAAGGTAGGCGGCAATTTCAAAGGAAACCATATAAAGCAGGATGGAAAACCCACCAAACGATGAGTAGGTACGAAAAATAATGGCAATCATCGTAACATAGATAATACAAGTTAATGAAATGATGGCAGTGAGGAAACTGTAGGCACATACGTATAATGATAATGTTAGATGGTCATATTTGAACATTTTCACATTCTTGGAGATAAGCAACTGCGTCTTGTAGTTCATCTCAAACAAGATGGACAAGCTAACGACTGCAACATGATTGACTATTATAAACATGCCATTGCCAAGGTTCTTTGCAAAGTATCACATTACAACAAATGGTTAAACAGAGCAGACACCCACAGTGTTTCCTTTAGATAACCAGACTATTGTTATATCGTTTAATGTCAAGACGTATTACCGTGTATAGTGACGGCTAAATTATTTATGTCATATGTCTTAAAATATATGTCAATAATTGTACACTACCACTTTCAAAAAAATAAATTACATCATGTGTGTGGAAGGAAATGCCATACCAAAGAGCACGACGGCGATGAGTTATTAAAAAAAAAACCATCCCATACACATACAACACGCATACGTGTTTCTATTTCTACGAATAAATTCTCCAAAACACCAGTCAAAAATTAAGCATTAGAAAATTCATATACACCTCACTGAAGCAATAACACACATACTTACTTTTAAAATACAGAAATGAGACCCATATCTTCAAGAAATCAAAATTTGTTCCTTAATCATTATAAGACATTGGTACAGATAAGTCATAATGGTGATGACGCTGACAATGATTATGATGAACAAGACTCACTCGATGAAGGAATATCCGACGAGCCTGGCTGCGTGGGAGAAGAACGCGACGATGATGACGTTGACGTGGCCCATGCGGGCGGTGATGGCGTCGGCCCCGTATAGGAACGGGATGCTGCTCAGCGTGCCCACGGTCACGGTTATTCCTGGAGACCATCATCATTAAACCTCACAGTATGATGAAGTAACAAATTATAACTAGCCATCTGCCAGATTTTGGTGAGCTTTAATTAATGTATATTATTTTATACGGATTGGATTGGATTCTTTCAATTTTGTGATTAATAATAGAAACCACTGGAGACCCCAGCAGCTTCCTCGGGCAACATTATAAGCATTGCTATAGAACGAGAAACTACTGCCAGTATCTATGGTACTTCGTCAAGACGCCTCTTTTCAAAGTTTCTTATAATGAATTTTTAGTTTGTTTTTAACATTTAATAGTGAATTCACAACTAAATGTCATCTCATATGTACTTTTTATAACATAATATTTTCCCTTATTTAGCAAAAACCTAGATAAGGTGGTCACACTCACCTAATAGGAAATTCGGCGCTCCTAATTCCTTCAAATACAGGAAGAGATAAGATTCAATGAAACCCCAGAAGTTACCCAAAGCAAATAGAAAGAAAATGAAAATTATGATGTGCGGCATCTTTATGATGTTGACCAGATCGTGGAGCAAATTGTCCGCCGGCAGCTTGGCTCCCAGAGGCATCACCGCCACGGTTATCGCCGATATTAGGAGCAGCACGTCGTACGTGTAAAATGCAGCGGAGTAGTCCGTGTAACCTGCAATCAAACAGACGTAAACACAACAAAATATTGACATATGATAACGATTACGAGATGGCGTTAACTTACCCACTTGTTTACTCCTCATATCTATAAGCATGCCTGTTATAGGTGAAAATATAGCCATCCCGATACTCGAAAACAATCTTTCTCTTCCAAAGTCACCACCGTATTTCTGTATCATAGTCAGCGCTATGGGGTCCATGATGGTCACGCCAGCGGATAACATGATAGTCCCCATGAATCGCATAAAAAAATAGATGTAGAATGTTTTATCGTCGCTCTCTTTGTAATCCGGAGGGCAAATATCGGGACCGCCTTTCCTGGAATATTCCGATAGTAAATTACTTCTATTCTAATCCCTGATAGCTACCGTGTATTTAAGATAAAACTTTCCTTTATGGAAAAATAAGTGAGGTGTTACCTGAAATCACATTTCTGTACCATACAGTCACGGGAAATTCTTTCCAGTCTTTGCTGAGATAATTTAGTCATGTTATGTAACATAACAAGTCCTCCACATCTGAGATCTTCTTTGTCTAATGCTGTTACGTTTACCCCTTCATCAATTAGAAGCTTTTCGCCAAATCTTGTTATAAAATCTGTGACTGTGTCATTCGCGTCCTAAAACAGATACGACTATGCTATAGTTATTTAAATTATTAAAAAAATTGCAGAATCTTTAAGCAAGTGTCTGACTTACCCTTTCCATTTCTATACCGAGCTGTTCCTTCGGTTCACCTAAGTCATCGTGTACTTCTATTAGGAAGAAGGCCGCATCATTGTATTCCTCGTAATCTGTCATGTTGAAGAAGCTGAAATTTAATAAACTTTTTACAGTAAATTCTAGACATCACATTTTAAGATTTTAATCGATAATCGGGTCTGTCTGTGGTCCGGGGCTTCGCGCTAGAATTTCATTCATCATTTTTTTAAAGTAACATATCAATAAATAAAACACTAATCAAAATCTGCTAAAGAATCAACAGAGGGTCCAGACAAGATGCATTACGCTAACTATCGTTTCTATTCGTTTAGTTTTTAAACCAATCGCGTCACTGGCACATCGCTCGACTTTTCGTATCACGTCATCTACCAGTGACGCGATTGGTTTAAAAACTAAACGAAGAGCAACGCTAGCTAGCGTAGTGCATCTTGTCTGGGCCCTATGTTAAAAATAATGACTAGGAGAGCAACACAATGAATCTGCGTTAAAAATTATCGCCTAAAGTATTCGTAATACGAGCAAATAAAACAGTAGTAAGTAAATAAGTAGTCATTCTGGTATGATGATATCTTTTGAGAATCTCTAAGAGTAAAATATCTTCACAAATTACTTATTAAGTAACCGCCATTTAGCAAATGCGTACTCGACGTCACAGTCACAGCTAGCTTCTTCTTTGATGCCCGGTTCCTATATTCAAGAAACGAATCGTTTACCTTACGTCTCGTTAAAATTTGACACATTTTGTACATAGCGAATGTCAAATTGTAACGAGACGTAAGGAAAACGATTCGTTTCTTGAATATAGGAACCGGGCATGAGCGATTAAGCGTTGCGATTCAAAAAGAGAATTAAGTTTACTGACAGTATCTTCAGCGCAATGCCACGAGAGTCATTTTTAGATATTTTTATTCAGTGCTATTTTATTTTAGTTTAAAGTAGTTTTTAAGACTTTAGTTATCTTCATTAGGAATAAGTATTTACTTTTATTACATGTTTTTTGTTTTGTTTGTCAAACTTTTAAAGGTATTGTATAGATAGGTAAAATGCAACCGCATGCGCAGATTACTGCAACTAAAAAAAATGGTGACTGTAAAAAGAACTGTGTGTGTAGTTATAATATTGTATACTGTGGAACAGTGTAAAACCTAGAACTCTGGCTTTTTACTTAACCAACAACTACCCCTAGGGAACAGGCACACTCGAGACCTACAGGGTAAAAAAAACACTGTTGTAAAGGCAACACATTTAAAATTACCACGTAATTTTCTCAACGATTATGTGTGATCACAAGTTTCATACGAATACTCTTAGTTAAACCTATTTAATCTTTATTTGCTCGAAATAATTCTCAGTAGGCTGCAGTCATAAAAACTGTTCATTGTCGAACATAAATATTTACTTAGACGATGTATCTTGAACGTTAACTTTAGTAATTTTACGTAGTCGGTCACGAGAGTTTATAACGTCTACGATATCATTAGCACAAGAAATCAAATCATAGGTTGCACAGATTAGCTAGTTTGATTACATTATTATTGTCAATTATCAAGTGACATTGAATAAATAACAAGCGAAGTAACAAAATGAGTTCAATGAGTTTCAATCCTACCACGCGATGCACGAATGCATAGAAATGATAGAACAGATTATTCAATGAACATGGAAATATTTACAATTTGCGACTGTACTGTTCACCTTTTGCTTCAATCTAGGAGTGCGTGTTCTATGGATACTAAACTCTATCTGGACAATGATACTTAGGTAGGTGTATAGGGTAATGGAACCAGTAATGGAAAAGGTACCAATAATTGACACTTTGATTATTATATTACAGAAGACAAGGGTGATTGATTTTTTTTGGAACTATCAATTTAGGATCGTATGAAATTTGAATTAAGAGTGGTGTCCATTACTGGTGCCAGTCAGGTAAAAGTCCGACAGGCACGTCCGGGCGACTCTTTCCCTTAGGGGTAGGCAGAGGCCACTTGCGACGATCCAATCGATTTAGTACCCTGACCTGGCCCTTCATACTCTTCATACCCTAGCACTTTCGTCTCCAATCTGTTCTGAAGCTCTCAGCCGCTTCTATTACAATAGCCCATATAAAATACCTGGTATTGGACAATTTCGGTGTTATTTTCTTGCTAATGTGGAAGTCCAGGTCATCCTCATCGTTGGCAGGGTCGACCGGGCTCTCCGTCGCTCTGGACATGCAGTGGTCCACGCACCGGTCCAGCACGAAGTCTACCTGCTCGTCTTCATCAGGACACTCCCTGCTTGGACATGGGCTCCACCAAATCTGGAAAACAATAAGAGTTGCTAGCTACGGTCGCGAGTTCTTGATCTATCTGTTTTTATAGTATTGAGTGGGTTAATAAAATATTGAGCATTTAGAACTTTGTCATTTGATGTTTAGTTTGAAATTTATTATGACAAGGAACTAAGTGCATTATTACAACACGTCAAAATGAAAAATATAAGCTAGCAGTCGCGTCTCGTGAGACAATCAAATTCATGATATTTTTTTGGGAAATCTAAAAGTTTTCATTTAAGCTGTGTGTGTGGTGTAATGTTACGAAAGAAAAATAATTGAAGTTTAAAATGATTTATAGTGATGATAACAATATACGTGGAATTACGGATATCACGCAATTACCTACTCTTTATTCATGCAATAAAGTACCTAGTAAGTATTTTTTTGATTTTCATAGTCAGCCATAAATATGTATTCTAACTAGAATAGTTTTATTATTCTCATAAGTGTTTTTTCCTCTGGCTACGCGACTATAGTGGCATACTTAACATTTGACTGTATCCTGTCAGCTTGAAACATCGACGTAACAAAACAATTATGTATAAATGAATCATTGAATGAATCCTGGTCCCTGGTCGAATTAAAATTTAAAATCCACTTCAGAACTCTACGAACTAAAAACAAAGTTGAATAGTCAAACTAAAAAACTTATTAAGTACTTATAAGTCTTATGACTTACTCTTAAGCCGGGGTATACGGTTAAAGAAATAATCGCACTTTGTCAAATTAGGATAGTATGGACTATGAGGCAAACCTGACTCACTGACTTATATATCAATCAACGCAAAACAGAAACTACTGTACCTAGAAACTTGAAATTTTGGTACAGGGGTTCCTTTCATAATGTAAATGAGCACTAAGAAAGGATTTTTGGAAAAGGAGAGGGAAACTTATTCTACCGCACGAAGTCACGGGAGTCCTCTATTAATACATAAATAAATATAAATGATCAATCCCGTCATCAAGAAGGGTCAGTTCAATTCCACAACGTATTTATAGAATACTTTAAACGAACATTGCGAGAAGGCAAACCAAGGGGAGCATCGTAATTTGCCTATAAATTATCATGAGTTAGGTCCTTGGCCACACGTGACTTCTTGAGTAACAAAGGTAGTGCCCCTTTTAAAGTTCTTGAGTAGGTAATTGGTTAGTTCTGCGTCCGTTTTGGTTAGGCGGACATCTCTGACGTAAGTTAAACATAGGCAATAAGAAACAATGAAACATAATTTTCGTTTTGTTTTTTTTTCCAAAATCAAAATTCAAAATTCCAAATAGAGAAAATATAGTCTGACTAGCTGTTCCCGTGTCCACTTCGTTGGACCAAACATTTTTTTTGAGTTAATAATTTTCCCGCTGATTCCCGTTCCCGTGGGAATTTCGGGAATTCCTTTCTTAGTGCACCTCTATGGTACCTAAGCTACGTCCCTTCCAAATTTCAAGTGCCCTACGTTTAGCCGTTTAGGCTGTGCGTTGATATGTCAGTCAGTCAGTCAGTTTCTCCTTTTATATATTTAGATTTAGGAGCGCATGGTTGCAACACGTCAGTACCATCTCTTGGAAATGGCATTTTGGAAAATAATTCGGAAAACTAACTTCCTGCGGGCCTAGTGTGGCGATAAAGCATCCGTCACTCTCGTTCTTATTTACGTGTCAGAAGGTGACGGATGCCTTATCTAAAGTTTGTCAGGCGATAAACGCAACCATATTAGAGCCCCGAGCTCTTCAATCAAAAAACCTTTACGAAAATATTAGCTAAAACAATAAATTGATAAATAATAAAATACTGACCAAGTATCTGGTATCTAAATTGTGCTAGAACTTTGATTGTTAGTAGTTAATTCGTCTTGTGGCCGGATGAAGCCGATTTGCTTAAATTCTTACGAGACTAAGTATACCTCTTTACCGTAATGTATGTGACGAGGACTAATTCGCCCAAACACTGACAAAATGGACTTTACACTGGGACTGTTAGTAAGTACTAAGGTGTATGTTAGCCATATTACGTTAAAAAAAACCCTAAACTCCTTATTTGTTTGAAGTAAACTTTCACAGCAAGCATTATATTACTGGACCAGTATTCTAGGCGATAAAAACCATATCGTTTTTGACAAGATGCAATCGCAATTGTTTTCATTTTGAAAATGGAGCGCTTGTCTGCATACAAAATGAAAACAACTGTTCCGCTTTGAAGTCGATTGCGATTGCGAGTGCGTTAGACAATAGGCCAGCTGTTGTTGTATTGTCAACGTTTTGATAACTCTTATTTATTTGACACTTTGACAGTATTGGCGGCCGAGATAGAAATAATGACATAACAGGTTAAATACGATATAGGTGAAAAACTTAAGTAAATGACTTCTTGCATGTAGTTGTAACACATCTGTATAGACCGTTCGATACTCTATATTTGAAATTGGACGTAAATTCCATATTTGGTACAATGCCGCAGGGGCCATTCTTAGATTTAATGTTTTAGTTAAGTTATAAGTAAGTATCTTTAGTCTTAGAGTTAGTCTTTTTTAATTTGACTTTTACTTTTCAGTTATTGTGTTATGCTTATTGTATTACTTTATGTCGTTTTTCAATAAATATTTAAGAATTCCATATTAGTTTTGTACACAACTGCATGCAATAGGGGGCCTAATATGGCTGCGTTTATCGCGTGACAAATTTTGGATAAGGCATCCGTCACCTTCTGACACGTAAATAAGTACATGTGTCAAAAAGTGACGGATGCTTTATCCACATTTGAGACGCGATATAGACGCAGCCATACTAGGCCCGCAGGCCATTTACTTAAGTTTTTCACCTATATCGTTTTTACCGCCTAAAATATAGAGGTATTGTCAAAGTACTCTAAATTTCTTCAAATCGGTAATACAAAATCAAGGTTTCATACATCTTCCTGCTGCTGCTGCTAATTAAATTAAAGTATTTATTTTCAAGTTTTATGTTATCCCCTTGGCTGGATGCTGTTACCCTACCACTATGTTTAAATTACATTGATAACATCGAGTAGCGTTTGCCAGTTAGGTATTAAATGTTATAATGCTAACTAGTTACTTACACGGACTTTAATTAATAGTTTTAATAGAAAATTAACGATAATGAATGTAGGCTAGTTAAACAACTGAGTTAATGTAATACACTATGCGTAATAAACGAAGCCACAATTAAGTGTTTTGCATTACCAATTTGTAGTCTTAATTATCACCAGCTACTGGACTGGTGGACTGTTACCTCTACGCTATTGGTATTTGGGTGCCGCATCACGTAGGCTGACGGCATTACTCCAGGAGTTTCCTGGTGAGGAATCAACAGCAACGCGTGATGGAAAGCTGCGTTTAGGATAAGAGCTGTGATGACCACCGGCTTGTACTCCCCGAAGCGGTCCACCAGGAATCCTACAATTACAACAGTACCCTTAAATTCCCAAAAGAAACAAATCAGGATATGGACCAAAAGTAGCCTAGAAACAACTGTCATCAGTTCCCTGGCGCTGAAGCTAACATTGTAATTGTTTACTTCACTTACCAGTTATCGGCGGACTTAAGAAAGTAGTAAACGGCAAGGCTAGATACACAAACGATATCTCAGGCACAGTGAGTCCTATACTCTGCATGTGAATCGTCAGGTACGGGAGCAGGGACGCCGTGGCTCCATACATCACAAAGAGAGTCACTTTCAGCATGATAAGGTTGGGGTTGATATGGAGGAAGGCCATGAGGCGCTGCACGCGGCCCGTAGGAGCCTCGCTGTCGTTATCCATGTCGGATTCACTGTTCTTTTTAGAGAGATCATCTAATGATTTCGCCATGTCGTAAATCACGCTGTCATAACGGTACGAACATGAGTGTTAGTGCAGTGAGGGTTTCTTATCGACTGGCGCTCGGCAGAAGCGGCGCAGCGATTATTTACTTAAGGATTTGCCGCGACGATTGTGGAGCCAGGGTCCCGGGCGACTGAGCGGATCACGGCGACGGGAGACCAATTTACAATTTACAAATTGCCTCCGTTTGAGGAGTGCCTGGTGGGGATGTAAATCGGGTCCGAGCCGAGACCTTGTAGGTAATGGCTGGGGTCGGTCGGGGCGCTTCCATTAGTTCCTGAGGTGGCGCGGCTTGCGGATTCTGCGCAAAACCGAACGTGAGTTGGACAATTTATTCGATTTTTAATAATGTATCAGTCTTCTCGTCTCTGGCATATATGTGACCGTCAAGTGTTAGAACAAGATAGCTGTTACTAAAGTAACCGTGTCCGGTGATTATGTATCTATTCCACCTGCGCCATTCATTACATACGTGACCAAGATTATTGTGAAAGAGTCCTGCTCCTAACAGCTTTGTTATTCAGATATGGCATAGCAACCCCCTATGCAGATATTTCAGTTAAAACGTCTGAGTTTTATCATACACAGCAAGCATATTTTAATCTTTTGTGCACACTGCGTAATAGCCGACCAGTTCTGGCGACACGTAAATTATCAATCGTCATCTCACAACGACTTAAACATTGGGGCTTTTCATATTGTTTAATGTCAGCTCTTATTGACCTGATGGTAAAAGCGGTGGTATCTAAAAAACAATATGGTTTCGAATACCAGATAGGTTGAAATAACGTAGAGGTAAAGATGGTGTGAAGAATAGTCCGTTTTTTATAAAGTTAATAAAATATTTGAATATTGATTTACACTTCATTAATTGAGAGAAAGCCATATACAGTGTGTAAATGGTATACGGGCGTTCCTTTTAACTGTGGTTAGTATAACCCCTACTGAGCACATTTAGGCAGCTTTTGTTAAAATTAAATTTAAAAAAAAAACCATACAAAATAATTTAACACGCAATGTATAACGAAAAATGCAATTAATTAAACATTACGTACTTACCTGACAGATGGACTTCGATGTACGTTGCGGGTCGATAGTATGTTCAAACATTAATAACGGTGTATACGTTAGCGTAATCAAAATAATTATTTCTGTTAATGATTAGTAGAGTCTTAATCTATGTCCAGTTTTAATAAACGCCCGTATACCATTTACACACTGTATTGTGTGTTAATTTTTCAATTAATATTAATTTAAATACACTTTAGTAAAGTTGTTGGAGATCTTTGGGAAAGGCCTAAGTCCAGCAAGACAGATCGGCAAGACGATATGATGATAATAGCTTGACTATGGCTGGATCGACATAAATATATAACATTAGGGGACAATCTGACACAAATTTACCTATTCCTGAACTAAGCTCAACGCTTGTACAGTCAAGTTCATAAATATGTGTACACTTTAGTACCTTGTCACTTTAATCGCTGTGACAAGGTACTAAAGTGTACACATATTTATATGAACTTGACTGTACTATGGGTACTCAACAACTGAGAGTTGAGAATTACATACTTAAATATATGAGTAGAAATTATCACTGACACAGAAACAAATATTTGCCCATACCTGGAATCGACCCAGGACCGCTTGGTTCGGTAGGCAGGGTCACTCCCAACGATGATACGCCAAACGCGGGAAAATCGACGAGAAGCTATTAGGCCTTTGCAGCGCTTGAGACCACAAAAGCTATGCATGTGTGGTGAACTAAAGTTCTTCTTGACTGTTATAATAAGCCCCTGTAGGACCCTGTCACAGAAATCCAATGATAATTTGGACGTCATTTATTTCTCGTGAACCTGACGCTGCTGTTGTCATTATAACAAGTAAAAAACTTAAGTAAAGCCCCTCTTGCATGAATTATACTAAATTAATATGGAATTTACCTTAAATTTCAAGTCTTGAATGTTGGTAACAGATATAGACTACTCGTACATGGAATAGGAGATTTATTTACTTACGTTTTTTTACCTATACATTTGACTGATGAAAAAATAACTGATAAAAAAAGTTCAGCTAAAACGCGACTGCAAAAATACGAAACAAATTTAAGACTGCGCCGAGCAAACGCCGAGCGTCCAGTGGCGCCCTCATTACTTTTATTGGGTTTTCTAATTAACTAAAGAATTTCCTTGGAACCAAACAAAATGTGTTTGTAGCGCAAGTATAAACACAATTTATGGGATACGTAACAAACGTTAATAACAATTACCCTTTGAGTAGTCAGCTTAACGGGAAAAGGTGGCCACTTTTTTTCGTTAAGTTAATAACTCGAAGGTGAATTGTTATTAAAGTTTGATACGTATCCCATAAATTGTGTTTATACTTGCGCTACAAACACATTTTGTTTGGTTCCAAGGAAATTCTTTAGTTAATTAGAAAACCCAATAAAAGTAATGAGGGCGCCACTGTACATCCGGCGCACGCTCGGCGTAGTCTTAAATCTTTATAATGTTTGCCAAATAGGTACCACATGGTCAAAATTATTGTTTTTATTTCTTACTTACCAAATGCGATACTGTTGTGTTTGTAGCAATTAAATACTGTAGACGTCATTAAAATACGCAATAAGCAATTACCTATTACTTAGATAACATTTTTCGAATTTTCTGACACCATCGCCATCTGCCGCCACCAACCTAAAACGTATTTTTAATTTTATTATTCTTGATTGAGGCAGACAAGTGACATTGTTATTAAACGTAGTTTAATTTACAGGTCAAGTTAACTCACATTTCACATATTATTATTATACGATTTAATTCAGCTGAGTATCGCCGACTGTTTGAAATACAAGTAATTCCTGACCACGTCACATCCAATTATTTCGCTAGATGGCAGCATCGGCTGTTAAAGTTTTACGTAACTACCTATAATTGCAATTCAAAACGGATTCATTGCTCGTGAGTTTATTAAGGGGTTAGCATTTTATTTATTACTACTTTTATAGTCGCTATGTCATTATGGCATAAACAAACAGCATTCTCTTATACGGGCACTACCGGAGATAGTTTCGCTACTTACCGATAGAGGTCTATAGTAACACATCTTATTTACAAATATAATATGTGTATAATTGGATTAATTGGGCATGTACTAGCTTTTATTGGATACCAATATAACTATATATATTTAGTTTGCTTTCCTAGTTTAATTTCCTGATTCCATTATCATTATATTCATATTCAATAAAACAATCATCTCACAATAAAGACATCGATTGACACCTTATTTGTCAAAATCGGTTAATTAGGAACGACACTAGAGTGGAACATCCAAACATATGGCTTTACCGAGTAAAATAGCCCGTATTACTAAAATATCTTCGAATTTAGTCGCGGACTTTTGGTCAACTAGCGCCATCTTTTGTAATTATACCTACTACAACTCGGTTAACGTTATTTTCACGGGAACTAGGTATATATTCGTTAGAAAAAAAACCTATCTTATGGTTAATTAATTCATATAAATGAACCATAGGTACCATTTGTTTTTCGATAGACTATACGCCCTCCAGTGAGCTAAATTTAGTTCAAATTAGTTAAGTCGTTTTTGCTTACTTAACTTTAGTAAAAACATCCATACCTTTATTAAACGTGTTTTTTTTTTTTGTTTGTTTTGCTCTATAAAACTCATGCGTAAATATTATGCATTAATTATTTCAAATTGAATAAATTCATCAAATCATTTTACTTTACACAAACATCAAGTAAGAAACTTTAACTTTCGCAAGCAATATTGCGTATTAGCGCCATCTATTGTGGATAGCTTAAAACGATCAGAGCATAACATGAGGAATCAAAGCGACATCTATTGACGAGTGGCCGAACTACGAACATAAGTTATTTTGATTCAAACCCAAAAAAGTTATATCACTCGGTGATTTATAATTAGTATTAGAAGACGTCTATAACATACAAAACCGAAATAGATTCAATGAAATACGAATTGAGTATTGAGTGCAATATTGTTTATCATCATAACACGTATGCAAGAGCTTTAATTCAATAAATAACTTCTAAGCGTTTATAAGTCTCTAATATGGCGTTCAATACGAAATCTACAGAAAACGTAAGGTGCCTGTAAAATTTATATTAATTTGTGTTTAATTTAAGCATTTAAGATATGTAACAATATACTTTTATTCATTTCTCACAACAAGTGGCAAATTTCATTGAATTCTCGAATGTTATCATATTTTGTTAAAAGTTTTTGTCTAAATGTTATACAAGTTTATTTTTCCAACCTATTAAAATTAAATTTCTTAAATAATATCGCCCTATATTTTTCGACTATAACGCCATCTAGCGACCATAGATATAGAATAACAAAATAGGTCTACAATATCTATAGTCTATTGCAAATTGTCAACCATAATGCATTGCGCATAAATGGCCGCCATGTTGCTGCCGTCTGAAAGATGTTCGCAACTGTGTGTGTTTACTAATGAATTTTAAGAACTTTAAATAGTAAAATTACTGTGTTTGTGAAATTGTGAGTGTACAATGGTTTTATATTACATGTATATGTTCGAAAAGTCTGTCAAATGTCTCTGAAGCCAATAAACAGTGAAATTTTCTTTAGATAGTCATTCGATTCGGACGGCATAATGGCTGACAATCTGATTCAAAAGTCACATAAAAGTAGTGAAAAAAACAAGTATAACAACGTCGTTCATCGCACTACGAGTGAATCTCTTCGGCTGAACGAGTCGGAGAAGGGAGTGACTCACCCGACGAGTCTCCAAGCCGCCCATAACCCACGGAAAATATCTTCGTTTCAGATCACCAGTGTGACAGTTGGGTCTCGGGTGAGCACTGATGCGGGCGAGGACTCGGCAGACGATCTAGACGAATCTCACACCGACGACATCTCGCGGGTGACGGACTTAGAGAATGAGACGCCCAGCTACTCGGAAGACACCTTCTCTAAGGACGACGTGTTTTACAACGCGTCTAGCACGTCGCTAGGCTGCGCGCCTGTCATCCCGACCAGCTCGCAGTACGGGCTCGCGATCGTCGGCCAGGACCCCGCGCTGAACCAGACAGGAGTCGTGCCAAATAGCAATAGCACCGAAGCGAATGACATGCATGTCAGCGTTACCAACGCAGGCTCCGGTAGCATCATCAATCTAATAGGGAATGCCAAACCTCAGGAAGGTATGAAAGAAATACAAGAACATGTTAGAAATGAACGATTTAAAGTGGTAAAAATAGAAAGTACGGAGCCCTTCCGAAGGGGCCGATGGATGTGTATGGACTATTTGGATCACACTACGACCCAACAGAATGCACCGATAACATTAAACAACAACTTGGATGTTTCGGAAACTAACACGCTTCAAGCCCCGGATAGTGGTGTTGTGATAAATGACAGTCAGCATGATGACATGTGTAATGATCTGAATAATAGAGTGCCTAAAGATATTCAAGGAAATGCTCCTGTTGTGCAACAGCTTGATCAAAATGTGCAGAAACAATTCCCGATGGCTTCTCCTGGGCAATCGCTAACTCAGCCCATAAATATGGTGCAACAGATGCCTGTACCACAGTCCTTATCTGTGCAGTCTCCTCCATTAGAAAAACCGCAGCAGTTAACAAATCAAACTATGCAAAGTAATCAGCAGGTCGCTCAACAGCACCCGCAGAGCATGACGCACATAACCATGCAGAATCCTGCACAGAGTATGGCGCAGCCCCCGCAGCAACAAGTGCAGCAGATACCGCAGAGCTTTCCACAGCACCAACTCCAACAAGTCATCTCTCAGTCACAAGGCATGGCCATGCAACAAATACCCATGCACCAGCAAATGCCGCAACAAATGCAGCAAATTCCTAATCAACAAATGCAACAAATTAACCAACATCTACCACAGACGCAGATGACTAATATGCAGCAAATGCAACAGCAAATGCCGCAGATGCAGGGCATGCCCAATCAGGCACAAATTGCCCAAGTTCCAAACCAGCAACCGCAGATGCAGCAAATGCAAATGCAACAGATGCAAGCCCAACCAAACCAGCAGCAGTTGCACCAAATGCAACAAGCCCAAATGCCTAATATGGGGCAACCGCTTCACATGCAGGGGCAGCAGGCTATGGGAGGTCAGCAACCTCAACTTCAGCATATGCCTAGCCAGGCTCAAATTCAAGCTCTCCAAAATCAACAGATGCCTAATCATATGCAGCAAATGCAAATGCCGAGCCAAATGCCTGGAACCAACCAACAGATACCACAAATGCAAACACAAATGCATCAGTTACCACCTCAACCGCAACAGTCAGTTGTGCCTATGCACCCACAAATGCAGCAGCAGGCCATGTCAGGTGTCCAGCCACAGTATAACCAAGCTGTCAACCAGCAACCTGCTCAGTCAATGATAAATACAAGTATGCCATCAAATCAGCAAGCGATGGTTCAACCTCAACACAATGTTCCTCAATACCATACTCAACAACCACAAATGAGTCAGCAAGGACAGACTTTACCACAGGAGGTGCTGACAAGTATTGCTACATCACAACAAGGGGCTACGCTACCTTCAAACCTCCAGCCCATGACCAATCAGCCCCAGGGGTCGACTTTACCAGCAAATCTTCAAAGCTTATCCAGTCAACAGCCAAACCCTGTGCACAACATGGCATCACAACAAGGGAATGTGCCTCAAGGTGCGATGCAGATGATAGCTCAAGCGCCTCAAAATATGCAAATGACTCTGGACGGGAATCAGCCTAGTATGCAGATACCCGCCTCAGATCCAATGTATATGCAGCAGGGGGGTGTGGCCCCTTCGATGCCGCAGCACATGGGCCAAGCCCAGGGCATGCTGCCTCAGCAAGTCGCGCAGCCAGCACCGATGGGCGTGCAGTATGTGCAGGGGCAAGCCGTGCCCCAAGTGTCTCTCGCGCACCAGAACATTCCCATGTCCATGCAGCAGAGCATGCCGGTCGGTATGGGCGCAGGAGTGCACGCCAGTGTTGTCCAATCGCAGACCAGCATGGGGCTCGCGTACGGCGGTGTCGTGCCGGTTATGTCGCAGAGCAGCGTCGCGCCCGAAGCGGCGGTTTCGGGGACTAACTCGCCTGTAGTGTCGATGCCGGTCAGTTCGACGGGCTACGCGCCTAACACCGCTCAGCCGGCCCATGACAGTCAAAGTTTCGGTAGCCCAGTGAGTGCGGTAGTGTCCCACGCGATTAGTAGCGCAGTGATGAGCAGTGTCAATGTGAATGCGTGTGATAGTGCCTCATCGGAGTTGCCTGCGGACAACCTGCAGGCCGGCGACACGGGCGACGGCAAAGAGGAGCAGGCGGCACCCAACAATGAAGATGAAAGGTCAGTACTGTTGCGTAATGTAGGGTATAACTGACTCTATACACGTGGGAAACGATGATGGGATAATAAAAATAAAATCTTTTGTATGCCCCAGTCAGCAAGGCTGTCAGTGAGATGTTCAGATATCATTGGAGTCTGGGACACGTAATTTTGCCGGTTGTGATGTGATGTTCAAAAGGTGCCCCATACATACCTGATATAAGACTGCTGAGTAGGTTCCTAAGTATATTTTTGTGTATTGTTTACATCGAACAAACACTGCCCCTTATAGGTAGGTAGGTGTTTAAGCAACTAGATGTAAGAAAAAGTTTATTGGTACCTTTTTTCCTGTCTACCTAACCAGTAAACCTTGGTCGTCCGGTTTTCTTTGCGTTTTAGAAGCGATACGTCTTACCTACTCGATTCGATTTCATATTTCTGGCACATTATCTGGAAGTTTCTTTAGGGGTCCTAGGACCTTATGTAGGGTCCACCCGGATCGCTACCACACTCTTATCTATTAACCCACCGCCAAGCAGCAGTGTTCGTATTATTGTGTTCCGGTGTGGGAATAAGACGGCCGGTGAAATTACTAGCATAGAGGCATTCCATCTTAGTCCTCAGGGTTGGCAACGTACCTATTTGAAATCTTAGAATTGCAGTCCTGAGATTGTAGTCTTGAGAAAGCAAATGTGGATGGGTCTCAGATCTCCCTCACCATCAGGTGGCCTTACACCCGTATTCACAAACGTCACTATGAGGTCTCACAGTGCTCACGAACGCACAGGGTGGTTCAAATCGTGTCAGAAACAAAAGGTCAGTCAAACAGGACCAATCACAAAGCTGTATTGAACGCAGTGCGTTTACTCAGTGAAGGATCCCTTAAGTATTGTTTGTGAATACGGGTGTTAGTGTTCAAGTGTCTTCTTGCCATAAAAAAAAGTTTACAAAGAGGTTTCAATGTTGTTCAATAACATTGGTAAGTCATGTTATAGGTTCTTTATCTCATTTAAAACAAGTTTCATTTAGTAGGTACTTACCTACTAAATATACAATAAAAATACCCTAAAACTGTAGCAAATTTTCGCAACTCACCTTGCTAGTCGCAATTAATCCATAGAATTTGCATTACAATACCTTATTATATTATAATATACATTAATTTCAAAGTACCTACCTACCTACCAGGTACCAAATGGGTCGTTCCATTCCACCGTTTCGAGTGATACACTGAACTCATATCATATAATAAGGTTTATTTCGATATTAATAAGAAACTAGGAAAATATAACTATGTTATGGTTTACTATTTGGATATAGGTATTTTCTTTTTCCAGAAAACGCATAATTAAGAAGGGCAATAACGAGAGACTCACTAAAATAAAAATAACCGGACAAGTGTGAGACGGACTCAACCACCGAGGTTTTCGCACATGACACGGTTAAATCAATTCAAAATTTGCACCGCCGCCGTTTGTATAAGGACCCTGTTTTTTGCGATTTATTTAAAAATGTTGGGATTTCAGGTTTTTCCCAATACTTGTAGTATAAGACGGTATTACTTGCCAAGTTTAATGGTTCTAGGTCAACGGAAAACACCTTATAAATTTTGATTCCGTTGAGTGTGTCGAAATATACGTTTTTGGCGGCATAAACGGCCATACCTTTTTTGTATATTAATTTAGAAGTTTGATTTTTTTCTCAGCTTCAACGGACTGTATTTGGTTTAAATTTCAACTCTATAGCTTCACACGTTCCCGAAATAATTGGTCAACAAAGTGATCCTACAGAGGTTCCGGTTTTTCCTTTTGAGGTAGGAAACCCTTAAGTGTTCGGATGTTACGGTGGAATGACCCAAGTACAGATTATACATTCAAATATATATATTTTTTACCGACAAACACAGTTAATGCAAGTTTTGCGGGATACCTTTTTTTTTTGATACCAGTGTCTTTTTATTAGTGGAAACAAGTGGGCTCTACTTACCCCTCTGGGAAACAGGCATGATTGAATGTATGTATGTATGTCTTTTTATTGCAACGGGCAAGTTGCCACGGCTAGAAAAAGTTGCCAGAGTTGACAGAGGTCGGAGGAGTAGGTACCTGCATGCATTATTTATATTATGTCAATTTATATCATTATCCTTATAACGTTATGTAGGCTATATTTAACTGAATTTATTAATAACCCATTGTATTCTTATCAATTATAAAATGCCTGCTTATATAATAGGTATTATTTAATTTCAAAAGCCGCGGTCAATGACCTACGAAGTACTTTCTAAGCTATTGTGTCAATGTTTAACGTTTGATACATAACCGGCCAGGTAAAAGGAATATTCACTTCTGACAGCTACCTAAGCTTTACTCAGCGAAAGTGCTTTTGTAAATAACTATTGGGAAATAGAAAGTTTTTATACATTTACGATATTTTGTAGTTAGTTGAGGAATGTCGCCTAAAATGGGATTTTCCACAATATTATTGATTTATTAATGACTAGCGAACGCCCTCTTCCCTTCGGTTTATGTAAGTAAATTAGAATATATTATAGGAGCATAAAAACCTTCCTTAAAAAAAAGTTACTGATGGCAAAACCGTATGAAAATCTGTGCTGTAGTTTTTTGGGTTCCGTACCCAAAGGGTGAAAACGGGACCCTATTATTAAGACTTCACTGTCCGTCCGTCTGTCTGTCGTCTGTCCGTCTGTCTGACTGTCACCAGGCTGTATCTCATGAACCGTGATAGCTAGACAGTTGCAAATTTCACAGATGATGTAGGTAGATATTTCGGTATTTTTAGAAGTAAGCTAGTCTAATCGTGATGGTTCTTACCTAGATTTTGTTAAAATCTGTTGAGCCGTTTAGAATATTTTGGCTGAAGATACGAAAATACGCAACTTATGGCCATACAAACTGACGTCAATATCATAGGCCATGGGCTACAACCTCTCGTTTTGGCTAAAGGGCAACGCATACTAAACGTCCGTTGGCTGATATTGACCTGTTAGTTCATCGTATAACAACACAGACTGTCAGGTTCCTCATTAGAGGATTGTGAAGCTGAAAATTTACATACAAAATGCGATCCCCCTAAAATCTAGTCCGGTTTTTATGATGTTTGAATGTGTTGTAGATGTTATGAAAAATTTGGTCGTTCCATTGGTCGTTTTCCTTTTCAAGATAATGTTACTTGGAAACAGACAGGGTCATAATAACTACAACATATTCAAAATTCGTGAAAATCGGACTCGAGTTAGGGGGTTAATAATAATAATATCAGGGGACTATGTCACACCAATTGACCTAGTCCCAAACTAAGCTCTAGGCTTGTACTATGGGTAGGTACTAGACAACGATATAAATACTTATATAGAGAAATATATACTTACATACATAGAAAACATCCATGACTCAGGAACAAATATTTGCGCTCATCACACAAATATCTGCCCTTACCTACCGGGATTTGAACCCAGGACCTCTAGCTTCGTAGGCAGGGTTACTACCAACTAGGCTATCGCGTCGTCGTCGCGGGAGGGAAACGTTATCGCCCAGAGCTAAGTTTGTATGGATCTTTTTTGAGAGCTACGCGATTTAACTGTCGATTTACAATTCTCTTAAGGTTTCATAAAAAAAAATACAGATTTTGGACTGGCCGGGCGGCCTGATAGATACAATGCCCTTTATTAGTCTTACCTTTTCAACCTGCATGAAGCGTATGCGCAAATTACACTACAATTTAAGGGGCTCAAAGGGATAAGGCGCGCTTCCGCAATCGGTGACCGAGTGCATGGCCGATTGCGGTGGCCCCGACGGAAGTGTCGCAGTTGCGGTAGGATTGATAATAACAAGGTCCTCCCAAACGATCCAACCACAATTGTAAGATGCAAGCGACACTAATTTTAGCGGTATTGCAGTAGTAGGCTGCCGAGTCTAGAAGCACTACAGGTTACGAAAGATGTGTCACGTCATGTGAAATCAGTTTATATTTTGACGAAGCTTGTTACTACTGTTATATTATATTATATCATATGTCATATGTCATACATAGGCGGAAGGAAATAAAATGGCCATGAGTAAGTTGATATATCTTTCCTATTTTTTAACGTAAGTACTTAATAAATCATAATATTGCGGAACTATTAATTTCACACGTTAAGCCGCCTTTACAATTGCAAGTTACTGCTGTAAGTTTTAAGATGCAACTATGGGTTAGAGTGAATGGCAAATATAAGCACCTCTATCTTGCATATAGCTTGTTTCAAAACATACAGTAATAACGTGCAAGTGTAAATGCAGCCTTACTAGCTACGTCAGTACTAAGGCCCGTCAGAACCTACCTGGTTTGTTCTGATTGGTTTAAGTTATGTAACATTTCTTTATAAGCTTCTCGCTGCTGCTTACATATTATCTTCAAAATAAAAAGTAATTTTAAGCAGCAGCGAAAAGTACGCGTTGACTCCCAACAGCCTGCATCCTTAAATTGGTGTGAACGTAATAGGAGTTAAAAAGAATGCTTTCGCTTTTCAAAACTAATGAACAGATCGTTCGACTTGAACAGAGATGGTTGTCAATAGTCAGTTCAATACAGCGCAGCTTACTGCATCTATTTGCGAAAATAACCCATCCGTAGACAATGGCCGCTGTACCCGCGTACCGCCGTGCGGAATCCGTCCCTTTGATGCTGTTTATTTGCGTGTGCGCTTCGTCCTGCGACATAAATAGGTGGTTGACACGTACGGTGCATGGTGCGCGTCGGTATGCCGCCGGGTGACTCACGCACATCTACGCTTAAAAAAGCGACTGGCACTTTTGGTCTGGCTTGATTCGTGCAGTTTCATTTCGATAGCGACATCGCTATGTGGCCGGCTGAAATTGCCCGCAAGACTGTCTGCCGTTAACTGGATGGTGGTTATTTTTATCTTGTCTCCTGAGGACTTGCATAGTTGGACTATTCAAGTTACTGAAACGTGTCGTAAATGCGTTCTCTCTTCGAATGCCTGCCTACAAACATTTTGTTCGTCTTATTTCGACAATTCACAGCGACAGTAAACACTTATAATATACCCGAATCGTGAAGGAGTATGTTACACTTTTAATATAATTCAAAATAAAGCATACCATTACCTTCCTTATAGTCTTTCCACCACTATTGCCTTTGCATAAGCCAGTAAAAATGGCCGAAGGTGGCGCCGGCGCAGCGTCACTGGCGTCGTTGGTAATCGAGTCGAGAGCCGAAGGCCACGGAACCTGAGCCTTCCGTTCGCTCCTGATCGACTTACGTTCATCATTCGCTATCGATTTTAGTTGCATCGACTTTTGTATGGCTTTTTTGTGTCCTGTATTTCCCAATACACAGTTCTGTTTAGAACGTTTAGCAAACGTGAAATATTCAGTAAATACAATATGTTATATTATAGTGTAGAATTTCAGACGTCATAAAATATCCTGCATGCCTGTGTTAAATTATTTTTGTCAAGCTATTATATCATTGTATAATTTTCTTGGTATACACTTTAGTTTCTAAAATCACACCCATATCACTCCTTCGGTTAGCAATTACCCACGATGGAGAATGATGAAACTCTATCCATTAAGACCCGGACAGACAGCACCGTCGTCGCGGGCGCAGCGCGATATTTCCATACAAACCGCTAGCGTGTTCAAACAGGCTTTGTATAGAAATATCGCGCTGCGCGCCCGTCGCGTGCAGGCCGCGCGGCCGCCACGGTGCTGTCTATCCGGGCCTTTATGTCTCCGTGAATCCTTTATCAGACATTTTCACAGAGGTAACTTTATCTTTGAGCATTATTTCTTCTCGATTAAATGTTTTGTGATTTGCAATTGAGTCTGTGATTCATATATACTATTCAAGCAGAGTCGCAGATTAAAACTTGTATTTCATAAAACTTTACGACAGATACTTTAAAAGTCAATTTTGACAGCACTACGAGGGCTGCCTTTTAAGTTCTGTCGTTTGCAAGCCTTCCGTGATTGCATAAAAAAGAACTAGTGTCATCTTAAAATATTTGAAATTAGAATTCGAAAACAAAAGAATGACTCGAAATCGGCCCAACCGTTTTAGTACAGCGCTCGTTCAAAGTTGACAAGTCAGTTGTGAAAATGGAAATTTCGAAGGAAAATTTACGTGCGATATTTTTTTACAACTTCAAAAGGGGCTTAACGCGACTTCAGTGCTTCGAAGAGTTGACTACGGTTTTCAATGATAAAGCACCATGCCTCCGGACTGTGGAACGCTGGTATTTAGAATTTCAACGTTGTTGCTCTAGTCTTGGTGATAGACATCGTGAAGGTCGACCAAAAACAGCCGTAACCCAGGAGAACATTGATGCTGTACGGCAACTGATCGTCGAAGATCGCCATGCGACATACCGTGAGATAGAAGCTTCCTTAAGTATTTCAGGGACCAGTGTTCACAGTATTTTGCATGATCACTTAGGCGTAAAAAAGTTGATCTCTCGCTGGATACCACATTTACTCAGTGAAGACCAAAAAACGGCTCGCGTTCGATGGTGTCGCAAAACTCTGCGGCAATTCAACCGAGGAAACTCGAAACATGTTTACGACATTATCAGTGGTGACGAATCTTGGATATATGCCTACGAACCCGATTCTAAACAGCAGTCGACTGTTTGGGTGTTCCAAGATGAGCCAAAACCGACCAAAGTAATACGCTCACGGAGCATTTCGAAAAAAATAGTCGCCACGTTTGTGGCGAAAAGTGGCCACGTGGCCAACATCGTGCTCGAGGATCGTAAAACGGTTAATGCTGACTGGTATACCACTGTCTGTTTACCAGAAGTCATCGGCGAGTTTCGAAAAAATAACCCAAGACGTCGTATAAGACTGCATCACGATAATGCGAGCTCGCACACCGCCCGGCAAACAATTGCGTTTTTAAAAGAGCAAAACGTCGAAATTCTGGAACACCCGCCGCACAGTCCAGACTTAAGCCCTAACGATTTTTTTACTTTTCCAAAAATCAAGCAACGACTTCGTGGTCAACGGTACCAGACGCCTGAAGAAGCCGTTGAGGCATACAAAACGGCCATTTTGGAGACCCCGACTTCGGACTGGAATAAGTGTTTCGAAAACTGGTTCGATCGAATGAAAAAGTGTATTACATATCACGGTGATTACTTTGAAAAACAATAAATACCATTTAACACTTAAATTGTCTTTAGTTTTTCCAAACGACACAACTTAAAAGGCAGCCCTCGTATTAGTGATTTTACGAAAGGAATATTTCATTCCTGTATTACGAATTACGTAGAAGTATTTGTTTAAGAATTCCAGACATTTTTTTAAATGTAAGTTCCCCGAGTTTTTTCAATAGCCCATTGTCTAACTTAACGCTCTGTTTCTGAAATTCTGCCCATTCATGGAATCGTCGCCGTATAGTCATACGATTCGCGCTCTGAAGCAATTAAATGACGATTTTACTGCCTTGTCTTCGACGGAAATGTACCGACTTGATCGTAACATATTCCTAAAGTCCTTTCCACTTACTGTCTCCCCCCAGATAATCAATGTTGATGGCAGAATCTTAATTACGTTTCCTCTTAGTTAGTGGTCGATGTGTTCAAAGACATAAATTTCCTTCGCACGGTGGGACCTCGGCACCGCATGACTTACTAGAGTTACAAGAGTCATTTTATTGCAGTAAAACCCCTTGGAAACTAATTTTATTACGTACATTATTATTTCCCTTTGTTAACCACGTAACGTGATGCGGTTATACTTACACAAAGCATTAAAAAATGTCAACCCCCACCGCACGCAGCTAAAGAATGTTAATAACTCCATTCAAAATCTGTTTAACTTTGTCCAAAGAATAATCCGCTACTTAGCGCAATTTCTACTGTACGATATTGGCGTGTTATATCGGTGAAAGTGCATGCACAAAATACCGGCTTGGCTCCATTCTCATACTGGAGTATTGTCAACTGAGATGTCACGTTCAATATTCGTAATTGCTTGCTTTGTCTGCGTTCCCAACTGTAGCGTTGGCTCAGATATTGGCCAAAGATAATGACCGGTATACTTCGTGTGTCCTACTAAATTAATCAAGTTCGTTTAAATCCGTCTGCTTTAAATACATTCGGAATAAGATTCGGTAGAAGCAGATATTTTAAAGACTAGGTGATATTTGACACATTTTTTCAGCGAAAACTAAAGTATTGTATACGCTGTGCAGCCAATTGGGTTGCCAACGAGTTTCTCTATCGGTATAGGCTTTGACGTCATCAGTGCCACTACATCAAATTCTGATAAAAGACACTTAATGATAATTGATAATTTCGACGTCAATGCACTCTATACACTCTCACTCGAAAATGAAGGTTTTTTATTCCAATGTATTTAGCACAGTTGGCCGATTGGAAAGTAGCGAGTAGGCAACAAGTAAAAGCAAATAAAGCGATCATTCGTTATATCTCTATTATTGAAATATAATGAGATGCTGTTTGACGATTTCTTAGAAACTACTAATGGCATAGGACGTGACGGTAGAAGTCGTTTACTTCAATCTTGAAAATGTAAGGACAAAGAAAGGAATAATGGTAAATAATAATGGCATTTCTATGACAGGATAATATATGATTAAAGCGCTGGTTTTCTTAAGCATGTAAAACTAATTTGAACAAGAATATCCGCGGAAGGCCGATTGTTTATAAATATTAATGCTTGTCCATCGTCATCACCATTTAATGGATCGTTTTATAAGGGTGCCCTAAAAAGTGAGAATGTAAGATAATGTGCTATCACGCTTGTTTGTTGTCAAACAAACGACTGTGGGCTGGCATTGGCAGTGCGTGACTGCAGACGGCGCCTCGCAAGGACGCAGCGCAGACCAATCCACTCTTTTATCTCCGGCAAGGTGCAAAAAAACATTTTTTGCCTATAGTTCTGGCACGGGGAACCGCCCGTCCGCGTTATTCACAAGTATTTGCGACGCAATAAACGTCAAACTTTGTTATACTTGTCTGAGCGTGTTTTTATTGGCTGATCGAGCAAAGAGTACTTAAAGACAATTAGCATCAAGAATTTTGTCTACGTTTATTACAGAAGCGTCGTAAAATTGTCATAACTTTTTGCTACTTATCAATCCGTTTTACTTCCTTTTTTTCGACAGTGTTGGTTGGTCCGGTTTGCCCACTTTGGTTATCTGCAGACCATTATCGTCATTGATAAAGAGTTCGTTGCTTTGATTCTGTTGACATTGTTTCGCATGCATTCCTTTATCTCATGATATTTTAACAAGTTTACCTGTATTTAGTTCGCGATTAATTCAATAACAATTTCCAGAAGGCTGTTGTCTTGCAAGTCCTCATTTTTGTTAATGTTTACTTAATTGCGTGGATTTTCTTCACAGTTTCGTGTAATTAATTATTCAGCTTATTAGACGAGGAGTTAGATCTCGCGTACATTCCACAAATGTTTCCACGCTACTTAATTAGTGATGCGACCTTGTACGTTGGAATCAATTATAATATCACTTCAAATAAATAACAAATCGGTGTTAAACAATATTCAAGATGACGCTAATCATTTCGAGAAGTTAACTAAGTCTAGTCTTTATTCCTCAAGCCGAATGGTTACGCTAAAACTTAGCATTCCTAAGTAACATGATGCTATGCATCAAATTTTTTGTTTGAGAGCTATAGAGCGTAGCAAAATTTACTTTCTTGTCCTTGTGTTTATTTTATTCTAGCTAGCTAACCTTAAAACCAACGGGAGAAAATGCAAGCTGATGGCTCGAAGACGGCCCAGTGTCTCGAATTTCTACAATAACCTAAAAACCTGTAACGCAACATGACGTGACTCTTTCTATATAATTTAAATCATCAGTCCACTATGGCAGCAAGGTGCGAACCCATGTTCAAATTTACCTTGACTGTGCTAAATGCCAATAAATCGATATATTGGATCATTACCCGTTTTGGCTGATAGGTTTAAAAAAAGATTACGTCAGTCTTAAGGCTGTTTCCAGTAAAAGATAAAACGTCACTAGTTGAAGATAGAGTTTCTGAGTTTTGCGATTGCTGTTATCGAATGGTTTGCTACGACGCGACGTGGAATAGGGTTCAATAATCCGATAACGACGTGCACATAACGGCCATTGGAAACTGCGAACCAATGCGTATTGACCTCCGTACCCATACGATATTTCTAATAATACCCCTTTATCGTTCTTTGTTTGCAACTTGTCATACGCAAAAGCGAGTGAAATCTGCAATTTGACACCAAAGCGAGCTCATTGCTGAGAAGGCCACTGGTTCAATTGAAAGTAACATGTTTACATTTTGGTAGTGCAAAAATATTGCCGTATCTACTCGCGAGTTCTGTCTGTATGTTCAAAACAAGGAACAAGTATGAAAGGCCTAGGTTGAATGCTTTACCGAAAGCGTAGGAGGCAGAAAAGGTCCACCGCGTACAGTTCCAGTTTGCTGTACGTACTGAATTGTATATTGAGCTTAATAAAGCATCTGGGTTTGTTGACCCACATCGGGAGTTTGCTGAGAGGAAAGCTCTGCGCACATCTTAATGGTTTTCGCACATCACCGTGAACATTCATAGCTCATTCTAAATATAACAAAAATGATTATTTACTGCTTGTGGTTTTTGCAATTTGAAATTGCATATCTTTGATTACTTTTAAAAGTGAAATATCTTGAAAAAATCTACCACTTATTTTTCGCCAGTTGACTCATTTCCCAGTCATACAGCGTTTCATAGCATCGCAATTGACTCACGAATATTTCTTGAATGAGTTTCGCTCCCAAACATCTTTTAATGCATGTTTCCGAAGATAACGCTAAGAAGCCGTAGAATATGCGTTATGCTTTATAATGATGACGCATAGTGCATACGCGTCCGCTACGTCGACCAATTGCGAATTGTAATTCAACCGTCACCAAAACGAATCGGCGGCTGCTGGCGTGCTGGCGCTTGCCGGAAACATCCATGGAATGGCAAAATGCCAGTCTGTCCTAATGAATGTCATTATTACAGCGTTTATGTATGATACATTATCAAATATTTCGATCGCTTTTACGATTAGATAGTTTTATAATGCAAATTTAAATTCAAGATACGTTTTAATGCCGTCGTTTTTTCCTTGAGGTAGCGAAGCGACGTCCAACAACTATTTTTTTTAAAGAATTTAGGTAATAAGTACAGTCAACCAATTTGATTTCTAGGCCACTTTGGATCAAAAGGAAAAAACGGAACCTTTATAACTTTGTTGTCCGTCTATTCGTAAGACCCTTAATCTCAGGAACGCGTGGAGGTATCGAGTTGAAATTAAAAGATAAAGATAAAAGACATTTATTCAGTACGTAGGCCGTACGGGCACTTTTACACGTCAAGAATCTACCAGCGCTTCCCAAGAGGAGACACTGCTGAGAAGAAACGTCGCAAGAAACTCAGCAGTCAGTCGTTTTTTAAACATATTACAATGGTACTTCTTAATCTAGCGTTATATAAAGCAATAAATATTAAATTCAATGTAATATTAAATAACATGCGTAGATCTGCAGGAAAACGGTGCAAGATGACCACATAAAAGTTTCGATACGTTTTCCTACATCAACGGTGTCCCCTAGACAAGATAAAGCTTTTGCAATTGATCAAATTATTATTGACTATGTTTCGGGTTTAGACCATGCAATTTTGTCTGTTAGATAAAACCATATACCTACCTACACACTGTAGTGTAGTGCACCCATACAACAAACGTAACTTTTTTTGCCGTTTTGTCGATATTATTAAAGGCAACAGGTAGACGCTTGAAATATACACAGAATATTGAGTTGTGTATTCACTTTAAAAATTTAAAATACCCATACATCAAACGTGTTTTTTTTGGTTAGACAATTGTACGGAACCCTTCGTGCGCGAGTGCGACTCGCACTTGGCCGGTTTTCTTGATTATGTATCATCAGTCAGACGTCCATTGAGTTTCTTTCAGGATTGTTGCGGTTCTTTCCAGAAATCTTCATAGTTTTTTTTGTTTTGTTACGTTGGTATCTTATCATTATTAAACCCAACACGATCCGGTTTGTGTTCGACCTCAATCATTTTGAATTAAGTACATCTAATAAACGTGGGAAAATAACTAGTTAAACTATTGCATTTTGTAAACGTATTTGCAATTCTAACTCTGCGCTGTATTGGTAGTTTGTAAGGGGAGCTCAATGAGCATTCAAGTCGATGTGCGCTGCGGCTAAATTGCGGAGCGTGCTGTTTGTAGGGTCCCTCTATGGATGTAACTATTGAATGATTGTGTTCGGTGAGCACACGTTAGGTACATACTTACCTGTATGACCCAGTGGTACTACCGTGCGATTGCTTTCCCGGCACGCTAAGTTCATTGGCACCACTCGCTACACCCTCGTCAATAGGTAATCCCTCAATGAAATGCACACTTCGATAAAACTCCAATAACCATTACGGAAGAAATTGATTCTAACACACCTGGATTCGATACAGAGTTATTTTTAGACGAACGAAAGAGTAGCTGTCTAGTAGCAAAAAGTGAGTACACAGTTTTTCTTCAAAGTGGAAAGTGGCAGTTGAATTATTAGCGTCTATTTTTAGCGATAATACAGCGTAATGATTATGGATTTATACAGTTCGTTTAGTTAAGGTTCCGAGCCTTAAAGTTTTTTCATAAGACCACGTTATTCCTGTCACAATCGTAAAAACTATGCACCAGCGGGTATAGTACGTTGAAGGAAGTAGAGAGTAATTTTGTTTGATTTAAAAAAGGGCGTCCGTTATATTTATTTGTATTGATAGTGCAAACAAATAAGCAAAGCTAAGTAAAGTTAACAAATTCTAAAAAGTTAAAAATACCTAATGTCGCATTATATTTTGGTTTTAAAAATATTTACTGAATTTTTTGCACCTTGCAGGTGTAAGAGTCCGAGCGTGATTTTACATTTGATACAATTATTACCACATCTTTGGCATTCCCATCATGTGTTGTCCAATTAAGACTAAGAATTCTGTCAGGTTATCTCAGAGGAGTTCACGCTCATGCTAGCTAAAAAAAACACGCTATAATGGAATGCCATTTTAGCATTATTTTATTTTGGTTTTCTCAAGTGGATGTTGATGCCAGTATTTACTCGAACTTTACGGTACACAATAGAGCAGAGCAGTGATTCTAGGTGATCCATGGTGAAACCATACCGTCATGACCTGTTATTGTATTGTTTTTAATTTGGCCGTCATTACTGTCATTTGAAGTAAATAAGAGCTATCAAAACGTTGACAATACGATAACAGGTCAAAGACGATATGTTTTTAACGCCTAGAATCTCTGCTTTAGTTAGACAATGGTCCCTTAATTTTTACGTTTGAAATACGTCAATGATTACGAACTTTTTATAAAGCTAAAATATGCTACATAAATGTAATATTAAACGTAAAAGTATGAACTATGAAACCCTAAGAACTAGAGTAGGCCTCGAGCTTGATTGGTTTTTAATCACGGAAAGAGCATGGGCGATGCCCACTAACTTCCATTAGGTCTTGTGAATACTGATACTAATTAGTTAATTAATTACTATTACAACACCGTTACATAACCTAGCTTCTATAAATAGTGAGCGAGCCAGTTTGCGGATTTGTGAGATGTTGTTTCGATTTGCTATTAATTACGCTGAGCCTATCGACTTTTGCCCACGCACGTGCCATTTGTTGTTTTATTTGTAATCTTATTTGACTTTGTTTGGGTTAGGGCCACTTGCACGCAGAATTTAACCCTGGGTTAAGGCACTAACTCGAGTTAGTAGACGTCAGATTAATACGAAAACTGTCATTTTAACTCGAGTTAGTGCCTAAACCCAGGGTTAAATTCTGCGTGCAAGTGGCCCTTACTGTTGTCTAAGAGCGTTTTTACGAAAATAATTTCAATTGCTTCTCTTTATTATTTACTCAGATCATTCCTATAGTTACCTACAAAAGTGATGGAAAAATACTAAGCCCATCCGTCATTCATGTAATTAAAGTACTTATTTAATTTGCACTTTTCTAGGCAGGCACTCACTTAACTATAAGTCATGCCAATTTACTCCACATCCATAGCAATTCCATTAATACAAAATGTCTAACTTGATTAAACTTATTACCTCTTATCAGTAAGTAATCTAGATAAAAAATATTTTTCGTTTCCATTCCCTTATTAAGCTAGTAATAAATGAGTTTAATAGCTTAATATCATTCTGTTGGGTTATTCAGACTTTTGGATGGTATGGCGCGCCTTCATCATTACTGGTATCCAGATGCGATCAGTCCTATTTGCAATCAATGAAGATTTACATAAATGGCGACGCCGCTGCAAAACTGGTGCCATTCAGTCGCGCAATTCTGAATCAGAATATTCTAAAGACTATAGTTTTATCCTGCTCCCTTTTTGTACGTCTAAAAGAGATACATGTTTCTCGACGGCCTGAGAAATGCAATCTTCTTTTTTAAATTCGTATTTTTTGTTCTTTCCATTTTTGGCCAGTCATGCGTGTTTACAACTTATCGCCTGCACCATCCTCTTGTTCCATGGGTCAAGGCTGAGATCCTGTATTTTTTCTTTTAATTGGCGTGTTAGCCATGTTTATAAATAAATAATAGAGATCTTACATCGATTAATTTGAGGTTCACTCCATAAACGAGCAGCCGGCAAGGTCACGGTACCGCACCAGTTTGTACCACGCAATTTTCTTGCCTCTTTATTCAGTTGTCTCGTGCCTCGTTTTGGATATTGATCGGACATTGAGGCACGCCAGGATAAAATTTCCGCGTAACCTACTGTTTTCCGTGATTGGTTTACCTGTTAAGTAATGTAGTGCTTTCTGTTATCCTATTTAGGTCGAGCGACATGTTTTTGACGGTTCAAAATTGAGCTAAAAGTAATTGTTGACCAATTGCGCTAATTGCAACGCATCTGTGTGTAGTTGATGCCTTAAGTTTACACATGTCTTTGTTGTTTTTCGTATATTTTCGTAAAAAATCATATCCTTTATTTTATAAAAGTATCGTAGAACGGATGACCTACGCGTCCGATCATTTTTCAAATGGGGACCATGTGCCGGAAGACGCAACGTGGGTAAGCTGTTGCGGGCCCCCCCACGAACTGGGCAGGCTGGATGCGACCACGCAGGAAAGGTGGGGTAGCCTATGTTTAGCCATATCCCTGCTAATATTATAAATGTGAAAGTATAATTGGTTGCTTTGTCTTTTTTTAACGCAACAACAGATTGTTTTGATATTTTATACAAAGGTGGTCTAATTGCACAGTTCCCGCATGATTCGATTAACTACCTCTATACGAACGGGTTCTCGGACAGAAGCTAGTGACAAATACTTACTCATATAATTAAACTAAACTTAAGTCAAATTGCGAATAGGTACTAGCCTCTTGAGTCATTTAAGTTCTAGTCGCCCGTCGAAAGTCCAAATTCTTTCAACCTCACCTAGATGTGTGGCATTATCGTGCGTTTAACTAGCACATCTTTGCAGTACTATGAAACTGAAAATTATGGCACCAGCTGATCCCTTGACCGAACTGCGAGTTACAGCTCCCGATCTCGCTGTAAGTTAATTCAACCTTACTCAAATTTTCTTGGTAACTCACTCTGAAGTTAATTTGATGCGTAAAATTATCAATTCAAAAAAATATGCACAGAGTACATCTACTCACTTAACTCGCAACTATAAAATTACTTTCTTCCGTTATTAGCCATTTCATTTTACGATTACATTTGCTTAACTAGACTAACATTGATGACCTAAGTAGGTATCCTATTAAATAACGTCTAAGTGCGCTTACGCATTACCTACATCCGATCCGAGACGGTCTGCAATGCTGTAGCCGGAGCTGTAGGCACTATCCCTATTTGCACGTCTCGGCGTCGTTATCATTACAATACAACACAAAACAGTGGTATTGTGTGTTTATAGGCAAGAGAAAGAGAGAGAGAAATACTTAAAGTAGACAGATTTAAGTGGAGTTCAGAAAGCGTCCAGTGGTGGGGTAGTTTTTGAAGAAGACGAAGTAGTCGGATTAACATCGGACGTAGTCACAGCATATCGCTGACAAGCTGATGCTAGAACCTTGTGTAGGGTCCGGACCGCTACCACCATCGTAGCGCTTAACGTAACCTGACCGCCAGGTAGTAGTGTGCCAGTGTTCTCATTGTTGTGGTTAGCTGAGGGTTGAAAAGGTGAAATGAAATGACTAGCAATAGAGGCATCCTCTGTTGGCAACACATTAGCAGTCTTGAAATTGCAAGTGTCTAGAACCTGCTTACCTGGTGGCCCTGGTTACCCTTGGTGGCCTGTGTGCTCGATTTTCTTCTTTCATGATTTTCATGAAATATAATATAAATAAACTAGCGACCCGACCTCGCTTCGCTGTTTATGTGAGTTTTTTGTAACACCCACATAAACCAGAATTTATTATACATAAAAGCCTTCCTCTTGAATTACTATCTATTGATAAAAACCGCTTTAAAATTCATTGCGTATGAGTAGTTAAAAAGATTTTAGCGTACATACAGAGGACAGACGGCGGAAAGGGACTTTGTTTCATACCTACAAAGTAACAAAGTTTGCCAGCGACTTCTTAACTGCTAAGCTGAAGTTATCTCTTCAATGCGCATTAATAACATTTTCGTGTGTTATGGTTTTGGTCACAGGTTTGCTCGAATAGTTTGGTCAAAGCGGTTTTACTCTGCCTTATGTATGTGTGCCTATGAGCAAGCGGGAGCCACCGGTATTATTTTTACTTACTGAGACTTCGAGAAAGTTAATAAAGAGAATATCACCCCTGTTCCAGAAAATATCTACGAAATACGCAGGTGTCTTCAAAAATACTTAACTACAAACAAGTTTACAAAACTTTCTCCCCGATCATTGTCTCGGTGTCCGCGAAGTTATGCAATTGATTTTAATTAAGATTTTTTTCTTTGTAACAGAATAGCACTGAGTAATTTAAACAGTTTACGACTTCCATTCCAGGATTAAAACGCGATTTAATAGCCGTTTCTCACGTAACGTCGGGTAAAGACGATTAGACTAAAAATAATCGATGTCTGGAAAATGCTTGGGCGTCAAAGAATGCGATGTGATAATATAATTCGCAGTGACGTAAAACGTCCCAACTGGATAAGCAGAAGTGTGATGCTTAGGTAGCTCTGCGGCATATATAACTTGACCCCCCTGCCCGTAAACACTACGCAGACTTAGGTACCTACGAGCCTATGAACTTAGAAGAGCGACGAAAGGAGCGTCGAATATACAACTACTCATAAGACCACCCACTAGCAGTGTCTTTCAGGGTCTTAGAATGAAGTTTTATTCCAACTAAAAATTTGGGCGACTATCGAGCGACTTATGTTGCAGGAATGGGTAAATTCTCAACAGCTCCATTTTGAAATAGATGCTATATTTTGATGAATGAAAATAAATAAACGACCCCGTAGCGCCACCAGGCCACCACCGTAAGTGGACTTGCCATTACACTATTGCAAATGCGTTGCAAACCCCAAAGTAAACATGGAATTATAATTTTCCCGGCAGCCTCAGCCTCACTCCCAAATACAACAGTGCAAATACTTCTGCTTATCGGCAGATTATCGAATAAAATGGTGATAGCGGCCCTGCACTGGTCCTTGCACCCGCAAAATGTTAATGGAAAGTGTTTCAACAAGCTGTAATAATTCTGCCAGCGTAAATAAAATTATTTTGATATAATGATTGCATTAGAATTTTCAATTAATTTTACGTACTTGATGCGCTTGCAGTGGCAGCTTGTACACGTTTACCTGTTGACCCATCGGTCAGTATTTCCTCTGAAAATAACTACTGTCGTAATTAAGCACAAGGTGATCCTATTTCGTAACGCAATGTTATTCTATTTTCATCAGTCTTTGCAAAAGAGTTTTTTCCACCTTGAAAACGGTACATGACCTATTTTTTTGAAATGCGGTGCCGATTTTATGCTTTTAAAAAGACTCATTCATGAATGAAAATTCGAAAGTTTTCTATCATTTTACTCTGTTGCTTTAATTCATGTGTATAGATATATTTACTTTTGTAGATGCATGATAGTAATCATAATTATTTGTTTTAACTGCATTCAATGTGCAAAATATGTTATCGTGTAGTTTTGTTTATTTCAATCAACAAGCCTGGCTTTTGTTTTTGAATAATTCATGATTTACACGTTCCGTCCTTTTAGTGTATCTGTTAACAATTGCATTAATCACGACTGCTACTTGTGCGACTTTACACATAACAATACCATCTATGTGTCACATATGTGGGTCATTGATTAAAGCACGAGTCGTCGGCTACAGCTTTGATGAAATCAGTTATCGGTTGCTCATCCAATGATTTTGTCACCGTATTGTTTCATTTCCACAAACATGATTTTCATTGTCATTGTTGACAGTTTAGGCTACAATAGTAAACTAGCCTGTACCCTTACTATGAGTTACAATTAGCGAGTCGAATGCTCTGCCCCTCGCACTCTATAAGAATACCGCGAGGACTGCGAGGGTTGAGCATTCGACTCGCTAGCGAGTACGTTAATTGTAACTCATGGTAGGGGTACTATTGCCTGCGTCTCCATCAGCGTAGAAATCGTTTATCGCTAATCCTTCGAAAACTGACCAAAAATTTTATTAAATTCGGTTCAGCGGTTTAGCTGCGTAAGCGTAACAAACAGACTTACGGCATTTATAATTTTAGTCTGGGCAATGAAATATAATTCAGCACATTTAAATTGGTCCATTAATCAAAATTAATACTCGTTCCTAACTCGCATCTCAAACCGCCTTAAAGGTTGCCAAGTTGCCAAACACTTGAATTAAAAACAAAAACAAATCAAACGCGCGATCGGACAGCGTTTGAACTTGATGAAAATCAAAAGCTAAGTCGAGTTGTCGATAGAGGTGAGCGTTGGCAGATTTGTGCACTAGGTCTTGCCGACGCTGCTCCCGCCAGTCCACACTCAACCATGACGCGGGACGGGCCGAGATTACGGGAGACCAGACGCTACGCCGGTGAGAATTGTTTATATGACGATGCATTACTAACAATTACGATGCGTTAAGTAATTGGATGCAATAACTCTCAGAACGTTAACGTTACGATGTTAAATAAACGTCGGTTACCGAATCTGACGACAGCTTTATGGCTTGTGATTTTTCTTGTAAATACCCAAAAGCGACATTTAACACCCTCTTCCTATTGTTTATGTTGTGAGCATGTTTAGATAATTTACTAAGCTCAACCGCACATAATACCGTATTACATAAATCAACCGAAAAGTTATAAAGGACGTTTTACCCGCCAATAACAACGTATTGTATTACTAACATAACATATTGTATAAAGTTGAGCTTGAATAACTGTAAACATAACAGGATAAGTTTAGTCATAAATCAACCAGCGATAGATTTTATAAAAAGTAAACTTAGACTATTTCCATTCTGGCGAAAGTCTATTTCGAGCTTCATGATTGAATGGGTTTCTAACATTTCCTATTCAGACCACCAAGGAAACTGTTTAACAGCAAGTTTTATAGTTATTGAATGAGCCTTGTGTTTACGGAGGAACATTTGCAACTTTGTGTCGATTGTAAACAACTTTTGTGTGAGTACGGGCCGTGAACTCAAAACTGGCAACGTGACAGGTTTGCGTTTCAGCCTGACACGACAATACTTAGTTACCGTGGACATAACGTAAAGTGTTGTTTTTGTGTACAGCGTAATGAGAAAATGGCGAATATTTCTGTGTAACGTCGTAACAAGCTTTGTTAATGGTTTGCTCACTCTTATTTAAAAGACAGATGAAGGTATCCTTAAGTGAAATTACTAAAGTAGTGGCATTCCATCTTGATCCTCAGGGCTGGCAACGCATTTGTAGTCCGATTGTACTCTTGAGATTTCAAATATCTGAGTCTCAGATCCAAATCACCATCATTGCCATGAAAACAAATCTAACTAAACCTTTACCTCCTTGGTTACCGAACAGGGAGCACTTCTGGAATGCATTTGGGTTCCGTGTAAATGAAAAAACCCTTTAGAGCTTGCTAGTTGCGGAAACCAGACATGTCCCGCGACGTCGCAAGATTTCTCCAGACATCGTTTGCGACGCATCGCTAAAACTAAGGGCTTTTTCTCATACTAAGTACGAAATGTAGTTTTAATTTTTGAGGCGGTAGACCATCATTTTAATTTACTCATACTAGATATATTTATAACTATTCAACGGGATATGTACATTGCTTAGCTCAGCTTAGTCACATTTGTCACATGTTTGCAAGATTGTTACATGTGGCTTCCATTGCTGCACCAGTGTCTTTCCGTTTTCCAATATCCGCTCACGTGCTCACGCGCATGTTCTTTAATCATCATGATAAATTTCCAGGTCAGTGATCCGATTTTGGATACTGTTATTTTATTTTTAGCATCAGCATTTCCCAGAATAGATTCGCTCACTCTCTTTTGTCTAGTGATGGATCTAACTAAATCAACAATAATTTCCGGTCTGAATTCTGTAAGTCATTCATTGACAAGTAACTGACGGCTCATTTATTTCGCGCCAGAGTTTTTTTTTATGGAACGAAGCTGACAATTAAAATTTAATGGAAGGATACTTTAACAGCGAAGTTTCGCCTTGGGCGATATTCTTTTCACCCTCATTATTTTAGTCTTTATTTATTTATAATAAAGTTGCCGAAAATGGCAAGATTAGTTAAATGTAAATCATCATTTTGTTTTTACCGGACTGCTGTGCCCCTGAAGAAGGGGCATGTTTTTCGGGTGTATTGTAGGTATGTGTGCTCTTTTGGGATCCTGTGTAAGACTAAACGGCTTGACGGATTTTGATATGCGGTTCTGTATCGCAAGATTAGCGAAGACGCCTGCGACTTCGTACGCAAATAATTATTTTACCACTATTCCCCCTATTTCTTCCCGTTGGGCGTCGATGTTAGGAAAACCCACTTTGGAGCAAAGCTTTATTTTCGTTAAATTGGTCTATCTTCTCGCAGTAAAGGTTGTGTCTGACTATATCAACTCTGAAAGGTTCCCTTTAATAATATTCTTTAAAAAAAAAAAAACATAAATCGCAAAGGGCTCTAAGCCACTAAAAAAAGATGGCGCTATAACACTTTATCTATGATGGTGTTAATGGAAGGGTATTACACATTCGCGAGTACAGGGTGGGGCCCGGGAACTGTGCCGGTCGTCGCCCTCGCTGCCGAATCTACGACTTTCTAACGAGATTAAAGTTTCTTACTTTAAGCAGACGCAAGATGTCTTGAAAAACGATCGCACCGGAATGCAGCCAGCACATCGAGATCATAATTTCGACTCCACTTAATTGCTATATAACCGATGGCTTGAGTTCTCAACAATAAATAAGCCTATATCTTTATAAAAGAATGTCAAGATCGAAAAACCACTGCTTTACTCACGCTAACCACGATACCAAACTAAAGTGCCAAGTAATGTGCTCAAGATTTACGAGTCTAATCCGTAGGTAGAAAAGCATTAAATTAAGTTCTCGTTGACCGTTAATGTCGTTGATTCATTGAATCGTTTTGCAGAACGTGTACAATTATGTTCTTGTGGAGCTAGAGATCGCAAGGGCAGACGGGCTTTCACCGTCTTGTCTCGCGAATCGCGCTACGCGACTGGAAAATTGTTTCTGCATTCTTTAGATAAGGTGGTATTTTGGTTGCAAGCTCATTGCTCCCTAAGTTTCCGTGGCTGTCGCGTGGAAGAGTTATTGATTTGATTCTCGGTGCGACATGCCTTCGTAGATTGCACTGTATCCGCTTGCATCTAGGCTGGTTTATGTCTGCCTAATGAGCTTCATACTCCAATCTCTGGAAACGTGCGTCTATGTAGCAGCTTAGAGAGGATTAGCCCAATTCTTCAGTCTACTTTCACACCGCCATCTGTCTTTTAATCCTTTCAACGTTCGTGAAACTGGTCCCGAGGTCGAGGCCTCCCAGTCAATGAAGCACTGTTCTATAAATAAGTCTTCTGTTTAAGGACCGCACTGTCCCAGAAAGTGCTGGCTTAATGCACGGCGTGCTGTCAAGCTGTCATGTTTATAATTCGATCGAATGATTAATTAAACACTCTGTATGGAAACGGAGATGATTGCGTGGTCGATGACAAACTAACAATTTGTTAAATGTAAATAACCAGTGTCTTATTCTATGAAATGTTTAAGTCGGCATGAAACTGATATTTTACGTGAGTATTGCTTTTTGTAAATGTCAGAACGTCCGTTTCTGCGGGTCATCTGAGTTTATGGATGATAATACTATATGGTTAGCATAAAATTTATTATCTATATCGGTTCAACTAAGTCGTATTTCTTGTTATACAGATACTTGAGTTACTTAATAGTAAATAACATGTTCGTACACTTCGTACATACTGAACGCATGCCAAGCGATGATGTAACTCCGCTAGAGTAGGTAAATGCGGCGTAAATGTTTCATTCAGTTAGTACTTAAATAATAGTAAAGTATCGGCATAGTATTGCTGTTGAAAATTTAAAACTTTAAATGTCAGGTGTATGTTTGAATACCGCAATCGGAAATAATCATAGAGCACTTGTAAAGCGGAAGTTTATTTTATCAAGTAGCTATCATAGGTCCGCATCGGGCGTTTCCGGCGCCTCCAATGCCGTATCTGTTAAACATTCGACGTATTTTATCGCGACCAAGCTTAAAATAGCCTTTATCTCGTCCACGCTGAGGTCAGTGGGCGCCGCTGCCTGCGCGGACGCACGACGATGATTAACATCTCCAATTAGAACCCTTCCACTCCGGCGCATCGTTTTTATTCCGTAATACCCGATATCGCATCCATGCACTGTTTTTCCCTCAATGAAATGGAAACAGCAATCACCGCCCATTCATGAAGATTAACCGTCACGTAGTAACTCCAACTCGTGTTCGCCATTTCGTTACGTTGAATTATAGCACATAAATTTACTCACTCATAACGCGCAAAATTGTTTGATTGGCGTCGTCTCCTATCTCTTCAGTAGCTCATTTTACAACTTACACTTATCCTGCAGGAAATGCACTTGTAGTTTTATTATTGTCGTAAAGGCGTTTGATCATATGGATATTGAATGTGGGTGCGGGTAAAGCAATCATTTACCGCGTCGAGTCGCGGTATATGCCTCTAGATGATTTAGCGTTGGGCGGACCTACCGCCGACTTATTTAGGATGTGGTGTTACACTCGAACACCACGTGGAACTTGCTCGAAATGCTATTGCGCTTCGCACCATGCAAATTTTAACACACTTACCTAATAGGTTACTCCAAACTTCTAAATATGAAACTTTGAATGCTCTTTCCCTTTTACTCTACAGTGATAGAGCTATTAAGAGAAAGAGACTGTGCTTATGTAGCTTCGAACTTCAATTTTGGGAACAAAGCTTCTGACGCCTATCAGCTTTCAGCATTTCATGTTTGTCAGTCGTTCTGCAGTTTATGGTTGTATTTAAATACGGTGTCAATAGCATATTGGTGTCAGGCACCATCTGTTACTCGTACATCGGCGACTTAATGAATGATCCGTATTATTACTGTATTAACATCTAATAATCTTACCAAATATTAGTCCAGTGGTTATTTAAACCAAGAATTATAAATATAACATCGTATTCTCGCAATCGCATCGCAATTTAAGTGATCTCAACTATAAATTTTATGCGTACTTCCGTAGAATTTGTTTAAATATGAATGAGTAAACGTCGTTCATCAATTTCATCATAATAAAACGCCATTTTCTTTTCATTCGTAACTATCAGTAAATTCTAAACAAGTGTAAATGCGTTAATTTTACCCAGCAAACAAATGATCATCGTACAATCCGCACCTAACATAACCCTGAAGATTGATATCCACAATGGAGTGATTGATAGCTCCTAGCACACCTCAGAAACCATTAAGACGATTTGTTTTACTTTCTAATTTTGAAATCCACAATTAGTTTTTCAGTGGAGGCTTTCACTTATAGGATTTTAATTTCGCTCTCCGTAAATTTAGCGCTATTATATAACAAGAATGCGTAGTAGTAAGGCTTTACGTCATCGTAATATAATTTTAACTGCTTTAATTTAGTCTTTGAACGTCACTGAATTCATTATGAGAATATATTCAGGATCGATTGCGTTTGCTTAACGTAGGGACAGACACTTCGCTGCTTTACTCTCTTATTCTCTAGTTTTTTCATTAGCTTATACTACGTCAAGGTATACTTCATTTTAACAAACTTGGCATGGTAAAGCGGTTGAAGCTACTAGCCACAAATAAGAGTTGAGGTCTGACGTTTTACGTTTCTCATAATCATGTTTGTGATGACGAATGACTTCAATATTGGATTTAATACGAAGCTGCGCAGTTTTTACAATTTACTCGTGCTTGTCATTTCTGATAGCACGTGTTTGCTAGAATAATGATCTACGAGGGCTGCCTTTTAAGTTCTGTCGTTTGCAAACCTCCCGTGATTGCATAAAAAAGAACTAGTGTCATCTTAAAATATTTGAATTTAGAATTCGAAAAAAAAAGAATGACTCGAAATCGGCCCAACTGTTTTAGTACAGTGTTCGTTCAAAGTTGACAAGTCAGTTGTGAAAATGGAAATTTCGAAGGAAAATTTACGTGCGATAATTTTTTACAACTTCAAAAGGGGCTTAACGCGACTTCAGTGCTTCGAAGAGTTGACTACGGTTTTCAATGATAAAGCACCATGTCTCCGGACTGTGGAACGCTGGTATTTAGAATTTCAACGTGGTTGCTCTAGTCTTGGTGATAGACATCGTGAAGGTCGACCAAAAACAGCCGTAACCCAGGAGAACATTGATGCTGTACGGCAACTGATCGTCGACGATCGCCATGCGACACACCGTGAGATAGAAGTTTCCTTAAGTATTTCAGGGACCAGTGTTCACAGTATTTTGCATGATCACTTAGGCGTAAAAAAGTTGATCTCACGCTGGATACCACATTTACTCAGTGAAGACCAAAAAACGGCTCGCGTTCGATGGTGTCGCAAAACTCTGCGGCAATTCAACCGAGGAAACTCGAAACATGTTTACGACATTATCAGTGGTGACGAATCTTGGATATATGCCTACGATCCCGATTCTAAACAGCAGTCGACTGTTTGGGTGTTCCAAGATGAGCCAAAACCAACCAAAGTAATACGCTCACGGAGCACTTCGAAAAAAATGGTCGCCACGTTTGTGGCGAAAAGTGGCCACGTTGCCACCATCGTGCTCGAGGATCGTAAAACGGTTAATGCTGACTGGTATACCACTGTCTGTTTACCAGAAGTCATCGGCGAGTTTCGAAAAAATAACCCAAGACGTCGTATAAGACTGCACCACGATAATGCGAGCTCGCACACCGCCCGGCAAACAATTGCGTTTTTAAAAGAGCAAAACGTCGAAATTCTGGAACACCCGCCGTACAGTCCAGACTTAAGCCCTAACGATTGTTTTACTTTTCCAAAAATCAAGCAACGACTTCGTGGTCAACGGTACCAGACGCCTGAAGAAGCCGTTGAGGCATACAAAACGGCCATTTTGGAGACCCCGACTTCGGACTGGAATAAGTGTTTCGAAAACTGGTTCGATCGAATGAAAAAGTGTATTACATGTCACGGTGATTACTTTGAAAAACAATAAATACCATTTAACACTTAAATTGTCTTTAGTTTTTCCAAACGACACAACTTAAAAGGCAGCCCTCGTACTGCGTAGTTTAAATTAAACTATTGGATTATTGAGTTTGTACCGAACTACCGACAGCAAACCTCGAGTAGGTACTCTGACTTTATTCATTATAATCTTAATTACGATTATCAAATACCTACGTATTTTAATGTTCTTAAATTTAGGAAGGTTTAGTTAAGACTTAGGTTAATGTAATGAATCATGTTAAATTAGACTTTCAAACCGGTTTCCATTGTCATTGATCATAATAAGTGAGGTCTCTAGGTCGTTAACGGTCGAACACATTTTGTTCAAGGCAAACCAACTGACAGTCCAATTATACTATCCGTTTAGTCTTTTCTTATGTTAATTCAGAAATTTTACACCAAACCAGTGAAATGTATGACGGTCCAAACTGTCTGCTCATAATATTAGGTAACCTTGTGTGAGGTCGTCCCTGCCTATGCGCACTGGCGGTAATAAAGCTGCTCCTCAATGAATTTAACGGATTAAAAAGCACCATTGGACCAATGCCAGTCCACATCGGTATAAACATTGCGAATTTAAAGATATGTCGTTACGTAAGTCCGCCGATTTTGCTCTTCCAACGTCAGGAAACGCTGACAGACGCGGTTCTATTTTAACGAGATTTCCCGATTTCACCGTATCCGTACTTTTTGCTTTTGTCTCGTTAATAGAACTCCTAGATTTCCCTACCTCCCTAGAATAATACCTCCCATTACTAACTCTTATACGGCTTTAAATTATTATTAGTCATGAGCGTGACCGCAGTTCGTTTCTGAAGATCGTTACTAAATTATGTTGTAGACCTTAGTACAGTATTACTTCTTATTAGCAACACAACGAAGCCATATTGAACTAACAACAAGCTAGAGAACGACTACAAAGGGATTTAACTTCAATAAATTAATAATATTGTAACCATGGTAGTTACTCTAAACTACAACCGTCCTTAACAATCTGTATAGTTAGTACAATGTATTTCTCTTCGTACCCAACAAGTATTCTGAAATGTTCCTGCGAATTGTATTTGATTCCATTTCGGGAAACAGATACAATTTCTCTCCCGCGCCTACGGGAATAATCTCGTGAATCACAACTCGCGACTCATGCCGTATCTATCTCAGTTAGCTATAGTTTTGAATTGAAATTGTTTCTTTGTTTTTTGATTTAAGAGCTCATTATATTCTATTCTATGCTTAAACGAAGACCGATACGATAGTCTGAATAGTTTGAGAAACCAGAAATTTAAAAAGAGGCTTCGAAAGACGGTAAATGTAAGTATGTAGTCCCTGTAAAAGAATATACTCGTATTCTCGTTTATACTCGTATTCCGTCTTGCATTATCGCTCGAGGCAATGTTTCATAATCTCTCCCTCGCAAAAATGCTATTCTTAAAATGAATATGTACCTATCTAGAGGCTATCAAGTATTTTATCTGTAATTTGTTGTACTGGCGTATTAATAGCATCTGTGACGCTGTGGGCTGGGTTCTCGTACCCAACGGAACAGAAACAAATCGCTTTGCGTGCGTGCGAGCAAAGGCGAACCAAGGCTTCGACTTTAGGGATTGGCGGAAATGCATTCTTTAGCTGAGTGCACAGCGCTCAATAAGAATTGTATTCAAAATTTAAATTGAATTACGTGCATTACGACTATTCTGTAATTCAACAGGGCATAGCAGAAGACAATGAAAATGTTTAACCATATCTGAAGTGCTTGAATAAAAAACTTGTCGTGTAACGTCGTCAAGGCACCTGGGATGTACGTGTCTTAACTAGCAATGTTGAAACTGTTTAAAAGCCAATGGAATCTAGTCATTTTTACTAATTGGCATTCAAGAATCCAAGTGGCTATTCTTTTACCTGTAATACAAACAAAATTTCCTGAGAATTCTTTATGGAACCGTCTACCTGCAATAATTATTGTCTTTACTGTCTATTCATTGGTGATGGAGACAGGTGGCGTCCTGTCCTGTTCGTTGACACCACGACCTTGGTACCCACTTGTATCAATGGCTGCCGTAGATACCGGCTTTTAACTTTTTCTTTTAAGGTCAACAACTTGTTTTTCCGACGCTTCTACGCATGCCGAGTCGAGTTATGCGAATGTTTTCCATAAAGGGCAATGTCTTAGTGTTTTGCGTGCTCCATGTCCTTGGAAGTTGTTTAGTCCTTTGTTTAGTTAATGTAATTATCTAGAATTTACGGAATGTTAGTACGTTTGCTTATACCACTGTTAATATACTCTGCAGTTTTATAGCTTCATTTGACTAACAAAACCCCTCGTATTCGAAGGTGAATAAATAACTAGTTCCAAAAAAAAAATGTTCAAGAATATCAAAAAATTTAGTAGGGATCTGTGCCTAACTGCCGCACTCAGAGACGTCAATTAAATTTAATGCTTGATTAAAGTTGCTGTTGTCACATTCCTTGCTATAGTAATAGAATAAGACAGCACGACACTAAACAAAAAATAATTTTAATCGACGTCTCTGTGTGTGACAGTAAGCATACGAGGTTATTTGTATTATTAATAAACACTTTTTGACTGAAAACACGTCAAAGTGAACGTCAACCCTTAAAGAGATGTAATTTTCGGTTAGCCCTTAATATTTGTTTAGTTCTTCTTCCTAAAACAAATCAGTAGGGCAATATCCCTTTTAAATTCTTTGTTTGTCCCAAGTGTGCTTGTATTGTGCAATAAGATTACTGCTTACTGGACATACTCCAAAACGTCAGTTAAAGCATCAAAGTGTTTAACTAACAAAACTATCGTGTCAGCCCGGCTGCCCCATTTGGCCGATGGCCGGTCACGTCGTGACGTCACCAGCGTCTGCGCACCGTCTGCGGCCGCTTCCCGGAACGGTTGGCCGCAGCGCCTTCCTCTGTCCACGCAGCCACTATCAATAAACTTTTTGTTATATAAGTATATCAATTTATGTTTCAGTGAGCTATTGTTGCTTTGATTGTTTGTCATTTGTTGTTGATCGCTTATTATTACTCTCCAATTGTAAAATTTAACATAATCTGTTTTCGAGTCGTTTTTCTTTTACATAATCAATTAAGTTTTGTTTTAATTAAACCCTTAACTATGTAAAACATTTTTTTAAATTACCCTTTGTTTTTATGATACACAATTTTTACTGTGAGATTTGTTGTCTTTTTTTCATTTCTCTTTCATTCATCCCACCATCACAATCTCTGCTTTGTCCAAGGGTTAACTGGTAGAGAACGCCTTACGGCATTAAGTTCACCATTTGTATATGAAGTATATTCTTTTGTGCAATAAAGATTAAATAAACAAAAATGTTGCTTGTGCAGTCGTCTTTATTAATATTATAGTGGTTAATTTTGCAGATCAAATTAAGACTACCAAACTTTGACATGAAATAAAATTGAATGACGCATCTCCCATTGTTTCATTAAGGTTTTAGACACTTACAATTTTACGTAGCAGATTTCACTCTTTAAATGTTATTGAACTTTGTTCTGGTTTAGTTACCAACGCGTGGGTGTACAAAAACTGATTTGGAGTAGAGTAGAGAGTGATGTCAAGAAGTCGGCCCGTGTTACACGTGTATTATCCCGTTACCTATTTTCTAGTAAGCTGATGAGTCATACTCTGATTCACTTTCTTTCAGTAAAGAAAGCATTATTAATCTGCAAATCGACTAGTCATAACTGAATTGAACTCCCTTTTCTCTAGCGTTTTATTTTGCTCGACAGCTCATTTCGAAATTCATACTCGTTACATTCACATACGTTCCGAATTTCCGCCCGATTGGTTAAGTAGATGTTGAGTTACGTTGCAGACGCGCCAACTGGGCTTACGGTTTTGGCACAACCCAAAAATCCATTTTCCCCTGCGAATTCCAATGAACAGCTAATTATACTTGAGAACCAAGTATTTTAAATTAGTACTGTTAAGAGGCAAGTTTGTCAATATCTTTTGCTGTTTCGAAACCGCGTTTAGTATTCGCCGAATGTCTGTGAGCCAGGAAATCGTGTACCGTTTACTTAGCGTTATTGTGCTGTGAAGTATTGTTCGCTTGCTGACGTTTTGCATTAAAATTGGTCATATCTATTCGTAAAGGAACAACTTACTTTCTCTCCTAGATGATGTCCTATTTCATCATATATTTTTACCTTTTTCATTTGATTTGATTATGTTTTCATAAAAGGCATTCTCTGTTAAGTAATGTAGTCTAGTGATGAAACGTATAGTATGTACATTTTATTTCAATTATTTTGAATAGAAATCAAGGTCAGGAGCTGAATAGATTTATGACGCAATTCCTCTAGAAATCAATGTACAAAGATGTCGCATTGCAGACCTGTGCACGGAGAAAGTCCAATAGCTTCTATATTCCGGTAACTGAAAATTGAACGTGCGAGGCAAAAATGATACGCTGTAAAATATAAAGTGTCCATAAAACTTTCTCTCAAATTAAACGGTGTCAAAATACAGCCATTAAATACTGACGAACCTTACGTTATTACACGATGTTGTCGCGAGTAACTCCGAATGAATAGTTTATTACAGTATTAATTTAAAGCCGTACAGAGATCGGATCTCCGCCGCCGGCGATGGGCGCTGTTGTCTTCCATTAACCCAGTTCTTGCGGGTCATTGTATACTGTCTGCAAGCTGTCTGCTTTCTTTTGCGTAATAAGTATCAAGTTATCTACTGCGCCTACCCACTGAGATAGCCTTTACCTCCCATCATACACATTTAACATCAGCATCAACAGTGGATTTATTCTTCTCTGCTTCATTTTTACGATATCAACCATTTATCTATTGTCGGAAAGAAGTTACAAAACAAGGAATGGCTGTTGATTTTTTCATAATTCCTTCTTGATTAAGTATTAAGTTAAGAAAAATACTGTCGATAGTTGATAAATTTAGGAATCATATCAATAAATTATAACAATGCCTAGTATTTGTTCAGTTTTAATTTGAAAATCAAACACGCGAACTACCAAAGTAGACACCGGCTAGACGTTGCAAAACACGACGTCACCTTGTGTAATGAACTGTGTTGGATTGGTGTTTTTCTATAGATTCACTGGTACGAAACGAAAGAGTTTATTGGTAATAGTTCAGGTGAAAAGCAGGCAAGTGAAAAAAAAACGGACTTGGTGTAGTTATTGTCTACACAAGCAGTTTTAAATTAAACGCTAAGCGGGTAGCGAATAGCATGGATATTTCTCAGTTCTCAGCACGATTTAATGATGTACTCGGTTTGGTTGATAGTAGTAAATATAAAGGAAAACTTATGGTTATGAGGCTTCGATGCAAAGTACCCAACAGATATGTAAAATAGCTCCTGCCCGCGACTCCGTCCGCGTGGAACTCGTTTATATCGTAACTCCATACAAATTTTCACCCTCTATTTCACCCCCTAAGGGGATGAATTTACCTAAATCGGTTCAGCGATTTAAGCATGAAGAGGTAACAGACAGACAGATTTATAATATTAGTATCGAAGTATGGATATCAGAGCGTGAATCATTCACCCGAATAAATATCATGGTTATATAGAGCTTGAAAGTATCCTATTTTTAGAGATGAACAAAATGTAATACCTAAGTTAGCAACCGAAAGCTACCTTTATATTCGACAAGCTGTTGTGAGACAACCATAAAAGAACATTATTATTTATTAACTTAACAATGGTGTACGTGCGTATTAAGTTACATCATATTTTCTTTTATATCATATCGTAAAACAAACAATTTTCTTAATGACGTAATGACGCCCAAGTGAAACTTCTGGAAATAATACAAATGGTATTGGCGTACAATACATGATTACTTTTCTTTTTGACACAATGTCAGGCACGAGTTAACCTAGTTGGCACGAAATTTTGAATTAGTGTTCTTCCTGATTTCCGACCTACCTGTCGACATTGTTCTAGATCTAAAACAATCTGCCTACGACGTATGAAACAAATTTAGCGCTTTGGATATAAGATCACATCCCCGCGTTGTTGCCGGGTAAGAATAGTGCCACTCCATGTCCTCCTGTGTATGTCGTAAGAGACGACTAAGGGAATAAGGCTGTGTAGTATTGTTAGGCGATGGGCTTGCAACCTGTCACTATTACACTGGTAAACATCTTAGCCTAATTGTGCAAAATGTGGTTACAGAATTATTAATAAGTTTTTAGAGTTGTTAGTAATTCTGTAGCTCGGCCTACTCCACTCTGGGAATAAAGGCGTGAGCTTATGTACTCGTATGTATGTATCCCACTTCTGACCAGTAGCAATTCGAATTCTAAATTGTGTTGTGAAGTGAATAAAAATTGGTTTTATTTTATTGTATTAACTCAAAGTGTAACTGTTTATTAATGTCCCTTATATTCATACAATTAATAGATTATAAAGCATTTATCTTTCTTGACCGAGAATACAGTTTTTGGCAAGTATGTATAAACATCCGCCGCCTGTCATAGTCGGTTTGAAAACTTCCGGACAAAAATCTAAAGGATAGAACTGCTGCGATTTTACGCCGCCATTCACAACAGGGAGCAAAAACTTTGACAAGCATGTCAGGTTGGCGCCAAGGGGACGCACCGATCTTCAAATATCAATTACTCATGTGGCCTGCGTAATTATAAGATCTATTTATAGATTTGGTGTTGACTTGTAAATGCGTGCGCGATAATCCTCGGCCAGTATACGCTAAATAATTGGCACATGACATGATTGTAGCTCATCCATGCGAAGGCAAACGTCCAAATTAACTAACAACCGTTACTACATTAAAAGGTCTTTCCAGCACTTTGAGATGTGGAATTGATCGGTTTTTCCTGAAATCTAAGGATGGGATAGGATGGGAAGAACCTCGTCCACGTCAAATAGTTTCTTTTATTCAAAACTTTATGCCTAAAGTTTAAAATGTCCGGCACTTTGACCGTCGAACCTTATTGAGGTGGCACATTACAGGAATATCAATAAAGCCAGAAAAAAATTATACAGAATAAATAAACGGAATGCAATTTCAGATTCATGATCTGTGGCGAAGCATTTAGAGTAAATTACTTATCCAAAAATAACACATGGTATATCACATCTATGATAATTGGTTGTTAAAATAGCTTAAGTCGTCGAATAATTATACATTTGACAGCGATTGTTTGGCAAAATCACTACGGAACGCCATTAAGAAATAAGAAGACAACGATTGTTTGCAATTACACTCAAACCATTGTCACCCTAAATGACTTTTCAGCTGTCGTACCATTTTACATGTCCACTCGCGAGCCCAAGTGAAAAGTTGGCAATGCGTACGCGCTCTTTTTATCCTACGGCGCTCACTGTGTCAGTGGCGTCTGTGACCGGCGCCTGCGCCCCGGCCTGTTACAAAACTGTCGCAATGCGCGCCGCTGATGAGTTGAGCGAGACGTTAGGCGTTTGTTTTTAATTTTAATTAATCACTTTTCTCGGTAGAGTTGGACGAAATGAGCTGTGTTTGCGCAATTTGGCGGAAATTTAACGGGTATTTTCGTAATATTTTCATGTCGGTTGCTTTTGTCATAACAGTAATGAATAGGATCATGAATTTTTGGGAGTAATATTTTTAACAAAGCGTTTAAATATGATTCAAAGTACAAGCATCTAGACTAGTTTGTGAAAACAAAACGTCAGCTGATTTTAATTATACTTTTCTTGGCACACGTAAATATTCGGTTTTCTCAGGCACTTGTTTCCATGGTGCTCTAATAAATATCTTGGTTGGATTTGATATTCGGATCGTGGTTGGTTACTCACCTTAACAGTTTTTCTTTTGGGCTCCAAATTCCTATGAGGTCTTCGCAAGAATGGCTTTCCAAATTTGCTCGTTGCAAATATTTAACGTTTACGATTATATTTGAACTTCTCTTGCGAATTCTGAATTATGAATGTTGTAAGATTTTTATTTGAACACGCGCTTTTTGTTATGCAAGTGCTTGTTGATATATGACTTTACGATGCCCGCGTATCTACTTGCGCAGATTTTGGTTGTTAATATTGCTTGCAAAATCAAGTTTACAAGTAATATTATTGAAGTTGTGAGTCATAAACTAAAAGAAGGTATGATAGGCTATTCGTTCGAAACACAATTCAGTAAAGTTTTTTTTATCTCTGATCATCACTACATAGTATAAAACAAAGTCGCTTCCCGCTGTCTGTCCCTATGTATGCTTAGATCTTTAAAACTACGGATTTTGATGCGGTTTTTTTTAGTAGATAGAGTGATTGAAGAGGAAGGTTTTTATGTATAATAAATTTTGTTTTATGTACGTGTGTTATAGAAAACTCAAATAAACCGAAGCGAAGCGAGGGCGGGTCGCTAGTTTTATATAAGTTCATGTTGTTCAATTCATCCATATTAGCTTCCATATAACTGATTACCGTAAATATCTTTAAAATATCCTTCATCCATCCAAAAAATCATCATAAACACGAACATAAACTTCTTCAGAGTTCTCGAAAACTATAAAAATGAGTGAGAATACCACAGGCCAAACATCACTGCGGATTGCTAATGATTTCATATATTTAATATGTATGAGTTAATAACTTTGGCGAAATCGACCACTGTAAATTATGAACAACTTTTTTTTTGGGTCGTAGATTTAAAGGAACGAGTAAGATCAGTCAGTAAAGTCAAGGAAAACCAGTGCTTATAAGAATTCGACAGCTGTCTTCATATGCAAGTTGAAAACGCCCAATATTTTGTCGATGCCTATTAAATAAGACGGCATAAAAACCAGAATAATCTATATGCTATGCCATTTGTCTCCTTCCCCTTAAATCAACAATCCGACTGCAGACTTAAGTCCACAGTCTAGTCGTTAAGTCGCACGATTAAACAAACGGAGCACACCGCGCAGTCTGTCCCTGGAAGTGGTTTTCTGTGTAGTAAACAGTTTTATGCGAAACTTGTTACTACATATTTACATACATCGCCGTCGGAACCTGTTAGAAGACGAAATACCACACCTTTATCATCATTGATTTACTTTCTGTTCGCACCGCCTGGAACGCTATTTCCACCGAATATTCCAAATGTTTTATGACGATTGTCTTGGCATGCTTGTCATTGACGATGTATGTAAAAACAAACCATGCCACAAATAAAATATCGAGCTCTGATTCAAATCTTCGCTCACGCGAATTCCTATCCTACTTTGAACTGCGTTATCATGTGCTAATGTATCCTCAATAACAAATTTAAATGAAAGGACGATTCTTTCGCATTATTTCTCTAGACAAGCTTTCGTTGCGAAAAAAATATTCAGATGTGTTTAACCTAAATTAAACGGTATAGTCACCAGGGCCGAGTTTCTTGGCGGTTGTCGTCTTTGATGTGTTATTGCATTATCGTCGTTTTGATAGTTCTTATTTACTTGATTTGTATGGCTGCCGAGTTAAAAACTATACCATAACAGATCCAAGGCGATATGGTTTTATCGCCTAGAATAAAGGTTTAGATGAATACCGATGACTTGGATCGGATTTCATTTTGTCAATAAATTTGACAGTTATAATAAGTAACAAAGCTAGGTTCAATATGATTCTAATTAAGTGTGTGCAATAGGTGTTGCCGAAACTTTCAGACGGTGCTCGCGTGACAATGTGAGGTTCCGGTCGCTCGCTGCAATTGCTTCCTGCATTTAAAATTTTGTTTTCGCTTCTGTTGCAATCGCTAATTGTGTTATATGACTGACAGAACCTTTTGATTTCTAATCTCCAATACTGTTTGTATTGTTACAGTATCGTTGTTTTTGAATGGTTGATATTCTTTTGGGTAGGTTTGTTAGTATATTGCATTTAATCGTTGGCAAATACTACGTAGCTCAAAAGATTAAACTGTTCGATGAGAGCTCAATAGACGAACGGATAATTTGAGTGACCTTAAATCTATTAACCTCGACTCGCCAGATGACCCAGTTATTTGCCGATTATGATGGACACGCTGCATTTTCAATTGAATTAATATCAAATAGAACATCCGCCGTCTAAGCAAGATTTTGTACGCGCGTTGCTTTTTCACCAATATGTACCTACTTCCTTGTTATGGCCTTTGTTTTCATGTTTTAATGCTTGTAATTTTTCTTCGGTTGAAATGATTGATATAATCAACACTTGCCTTTCTCACGCACCTCTTAAAAATGCTATTTGGCCGTATTATACCACGGCGACGCATTTAATAATTACGAGATTACTTGGAAGGTCAATATAATTTCCAAGGCCGATCGTAGGTGATACTAAACCTGTTCAAGTGGTTAGTTGTTGGGTATGTGGAAATTCTTGTAGCCGTTGTCCACTCATTACCTCATTTGTGAATTGAGGAGGTGACTAGCATCCTTGATGATGATGCCACGAATTTGTGTCGGGGCAATAAAGTAGAACACACCTTACTTAGCGAACCCGTGTCGATGTCATTGGGTCAAACGCCGTAAATCATGTCTTTGTTACATAACCGTAATGAATCATTGGTGCAATGAGATCGGTGCCATTTGTGCTCCTTATATGGACGATATATCATGTACCAGGTTTCGGTTAATTACGTAAACGTGTATTGGTTGTTTCCGATCTGATTTACGAAACTTTGCGTTGATGTTATTATATCTGAATGATGTGTTTTCGCTAAATCGTGACACATCATAACAATTGGCAGGTGTGCTGTTATCAGGCACATTTAATATAAAGACACCTGGCCCATTCTTTGCATTTTTAAAATATGAAGTGGTCATACTCTTCGGTTGTGGAGAATAAGAAAAAAAAAATTGGTTAAAGCGTGCAAATTACTTACATATCCGAAATATAATCCCAATCTAAACATTTCACCAGCTAAAAGCTTATTGATTGGCTGTGCCTGACTAATAGACATATTAGTTGTAATGGCCGTCTGCCTGCCTTTTTGTCTGGCCTAGGCGCGTCGCTAGGCGTTGCCGAACTTAATTCTCATATTACATTTCGTCGTTGCGAATATTGTCAGCTGTCACCAATTGCTGGTTGAGTCAACTGTTTCTAACGCTGTTAATTAATTTGTCGATCGCCTACGAAATCGGCCCGGTTGTTCGCAGGCTAACGAAGCAAATCACACGCGCTGCCAATTACGATTGTATCTTGGAGTCAAGTGTATTCGTCAGTTTGCCACTTCTAAACGTTTCGAAGTATTTAGGGCTCAAGTAAAACTACGTTGTGATAGTCCTGTACCCTTACCATGGGTTACAATTACCATACTCGCTAACGAGTCAAATGGTCTGTGCGAAATGCGGATACAGTCTTCTTATAGAGTGCGAGGTACAGAGCATTCGACTCACTAGCGAGTAAGGTGATTGTAACTCATGGTAATGGGACAGGACTTTGGTTCCATTTGTGATTAATTTGATTTGATTAGTCTGTACTATGCGCCTAATGACGGTGCAGTTCGGAGTGAAATTGTCAATTTTACCTAAAAATAACTGCTTTGTTTTGTCGTTTCACTTGTCAACTCGACAAAATCTTTTAGAAATAAGGACGCTGCTTGAAATCTTTGATTCTTTTGACGAATCCTTATTCGTGTTTATCTTTTATACTAGATCAGAGGTCACGTTTAAGAATCGTTTAGTTTTTTTGCGATTCAAGGAACAAACCGTTCTGCTTTGTTGTTTCATTCATGTCTCAGCGGTTTTCGACTTGTTGGATCCTGTTTAGTTATGATTAAGCTTAAAGTTTTTCGTACATATATCTCTCTCTGTCTTCGGTCCCTCATTGCTGAGGAATCGTGGTCACGGGATGCTTTATCGTATATCACATGAAGTTTGTATAATTATGGTCCTTACCTGCTTAAACATTTTCACTTTGTTCTCAAAATATTTCCTGCGGGCCTATTATTATAGAGTTTATCGACGTTGATAAGCGTGAATAACATCTGTCACTTTCTGACCAGTATGTAAGTGTGAGAGGGAGGGAAGCTGTATCCACCCACCGCGATAAAGGTGATACGGGCCCTGCAATGTTGTCTAGTTCGAGGACCATCTAGAATATTCTAGAAGTAGGTGACAAATAAGTCGCGGGCGTGGATGACAGCTATGAACCAAAATGCACCAACTAAATATGCGATGAAGGCTGGTTAATATTAAGGGTACAAGGATAAGTCATGGCAACTTAGTTATTTGCTATTAAGTATAAAACCACATCAAATGGGTCATTGACCGCTTAGATAGCGTGCTATAGATTATGTCGAACGTTGCATAACTAGTATTAATTCATACTTTCTTATCGACGGGAGAGGCGGTTGCTCTTTTATAAATAAAACGTGATTTTTAAATAATATAATAATTAGGATATACTAGTAAACTGTATCTTCAAAATTATATTTAAGTTTATTACAATTACTTACTTAAAAAAATAGTTAATATATTGGTAACTATTGTACTAAACGTTTTGAAAATTTTATTTATTATATTAGTAGCTAATACTATGCGTGTCATAAAGTACCTAATAGTTACTGTAAACTAGAATCTACATAATGTGATAAAACTAATAGTACGCTTTGCATCGGTTATAATTGTTTATTGATACGATAATGGTGTTAACTGCGGCATTCGGAGCTGGCCACCTTACCTATAAAATTTAATAGGTTTTATTGGTAACCTGTAAAACCAGTTTAATGTGTACCTACCAATTTGCAGTCAAGATCTAGAAATTAATTAAAACCTAAAGCGTATTATGTGAGGGACTCGATTGATGCGAAATGTGACCGTTGCGTGTTGACGGCGGGTCTGTTCAATGACAGAAATGAGTTCTTAGTGCCCCACGCAAACGCACTAAAAGCTGTACCAGCGCGGTGCGATGACGTAACATCAAATGTACGAATTTGTATGAGAAAGCCTGCACTTGAAAGTCTTCTTAAACTGGCTGGTAATTCAGCGTGGCCGTTTATCTAATGCAGTTTTGCGGGCCTATTATTGTTGTGTTTATCGGTGTGGATAGACGTAATTAAAACATCCGTTTCTTTCTTACCAGTATGTAAGTACGGGAGTAGCAGATGCTTTATCCAGCGCGATAAAGGCAACCATATGAGCCCAGGGGTGTGATTCTCTCAAGAAGCAAAGGTGAACGAATGGACGAGTGATCTCCAAGCGGCGAGATTAAGTAGTCCGGTCAGTGCGAACAAAACACATTTTAGCGCGTGCATTTTCAATTAAGCAGCCTTATACGTTCGATCCATCGGCAGGAACCATGCTGCTAAATTGAAAATGCACGCGCTAAAATGTGTTTTGTTCGCACTGACCGGACTACTTAATCTCGCCGCTTTAAGATCACTCGTCCATTCGTTCACCTTTGCTTCTTGAGAGAATCACACCCCAGGTGTCGCTATTGATTCGCTTAGGTATTACTTTGACATTTCTTTTCGTATGACGACGAACCTAACTAAGATCGACTACATCCAAGCTTAAAATACGCTAACGCAACGTTTCACGTATTTACATCGACACTGATGTAGTCATTTCCAAACATGTAATTTCTTATTGAGATTTAGATGCAGTTCAATTTACGCAGCTTCATGGTATTTTAAGATTCCTTGATGCATACGTAATTGAAGACAGCGTTTTCTTGAAAACGTTAAATAACATGTTTTTGGTCTCAGAAGCATGCATTAATTATTTTATTTTAAATATTACTTAAATGAGAAAAAAAAAAACAATGTTATCAGCGTTTGCTACTCCCGCTTTGGACTAGTGGTCGGATTGACGTAATTTTGTTCGTAATCCCTTTTTCGTTTTTTTAAGTCTAGAATTTGGTGTGACGTACGAAACAAACAAAAATGGTATGATTTTGAGAAAAACCTGTATATAAGCATGTTGTTTTTTCAAAACGCCTAAAAAAAATCCTGATGTCAATTCGTAATACCTACCTATAAGTACAAAGTTTGTTTGTTATTTTCGTCTATTTCTAAAGTAATAAAACTATCGTATTAAATTTAATCATAATTATTGGTTTAATCATTCACGCAAGCCGCGGTCTTTGTCACATTATCTAAATTAACTTAATGCGGCGGAGTAATAATTCGTAAAATAGTCAGGCACGTTATAGACAGCAAGCATTAAAAAATAACTACCAGTGCGACCAGTACGTGTATCAATTTAATTGGCAAAGTCAAGACTGAGCTGCATTCCAGGGTTTAACCCTCACGCACGCTCTAGGTTAATTACGATGCATATCGAGTTCGTATTAAAACTGGGCTTTAACGTATTTACTTTGAATTATTAGACTTTCATATTTATATTTAGACTTGTATTTACTCTCGATAATAACACTGACTTTGTGGGGTTTCTTCAACTCGTAATACAAAAGGTTAACCTGTTTGTTTGTAGGTATTTGATATGTTTTTGTCGATTCATTCAATCCTAAAACCTAAAAATTACCTACTTTACGTATCAGGAGTGTTATTCTCTCAAAAACAACGGACGGGCAACAAACGAGCGAAATCGCAGCGGCGAGTTTAGGTAGTCCCGTCAGAGCGAACAAAACACATTTTAGCGCGTGCATTTTCAATTAAGCAGCCTTCTACGTTCGATCCATCGGCAGAAACCACGCTGCTAAATTGAAAATACCCGCGCTAAAATACGTTTTGTTCGCACTGACGGGACTACTTAAACTCGCCGCTTAGACATTCACTAGTCCGTCCGTCCGACTGTCGTTGTTGAGAGAATCACTACCTAGCGAAGATGATCGCATTCTTCAAGATCAGCACTTGGTCGATAAGATCATCTTGAAATATTGTGTTGATTCAAAAACGATATGTTACCACCTGATATAATATGTGCCTCTAGATTTAGCCACTGTATAGCAGGACACAAATAATATGGCGCGCGAATTAAGCATTAATAGACTCTAAGTCAACGGCATAAGCGCTTAGACGTGACACATTAAATGGGTTCTGGTCTATTCTACTACGGATTGCATCCTCGCTAAATAGCACTAATCATTTCACTAACCAACCGACTTTCTGTTACAGGTACTGCAACCGTTTGCGACGCACACCGTGAGTCATTCTCTGATAAAAATGACGTTTCGAGACGAATTCTAAACGACTACTTGACTGCAATTAGGGACAGCATTGTTAGGGACAATGGCAATACCTTTTGAATGATTGCCATTCAATGAAATGAGGACGTACACCAACAGTGGTAGTAGGTTCTTTAATGAGAAGCGTCTTAACATTAAAATGTAGCAACAAAGTTTAGCAAAAAGAAAAGGCTTCATTTATTTTTTTGTGGAATTAAATAATGCCACAAAATATTACTAATTGAAGATAGTCATCCTTTTATTCGATGTATTCGAATTTGTCAAGGCTGGAAATGGTCGCGTCCTATATTCTTTATCTCTTTCTTCCCTTCTCTGTTTACGCAAAGCGAGAGTGAAAGAAAACAGAGATACCTGCGGAACATGCTAGTCGAATTGGTATCGGATGTCTTCAAAACATCAAGGTTGCACCTCAAAAATATTGATTAGAGTTTTCAACTCGATAGGGTTTTTCGTTAGATTCCAGTGTTCATAGGAATTTGCCGTGGCTTATATTATTGCGTCTCGATACGTCATTTTGTTTCACCTTGTCAAATTATCGCATAGCCTATACGTCATTCTAGCAAGTTTTATTTCCTTTACTGCCTTCTATTAAGAACTCGATCTTGCTAATCTGACGTGTTTTTTTCCACTCATAAACTTACCTAGGTTTTTACTCATACTAACTAGAGCCGGACTTACTGATAGAATTTTTGGACCCATTAGCGTAATCACATTAGTATAGGTATACTTGACGTAGGCTAGGTATTAGATTTTTGTGTCGTCAAGTGAAAGGCAGTCTCGAGTGTTTTAATTAAAATTCCTAAGCCATACAAAGTATTTTCATTCCAGTTTTCTGCCTTCCTCTGACGATGTTAGAGATTCATTAAAACTTAGTACTTTATCGTTCCTCTCGTAGAGGTACCTTGAAAGGAGTTTACCGTAGCTTTTTAATTTTGATTGTAGGTGGTTGGTTAGAAGCAGCATATTGTCCGTGGGGTTCCATTAAATTGTATGTTGTATGGCAAGGTTTTTTTGCTTCTATTATCATCTGTGACGTCAATATCATTGTGCTTATATTGATCATTACAAATACATAGGCACCTAGGTCTATATGTATGTGTACCAAATAAACATAAGGTTACATAGTGTAAAGAACTATTCAGTTTGATTCAAATGGTCCAGCACACGACCATCTTCTCAATCTGTCAAAAACGACGGCGTGAGATGATCAAAATGTATATAGATGCGTAAAAGGAGCTTGAGAATTTGCTTTATTTTTGTATGTATACATAATGTAACTCAATAGTTATTGACTCCGCAAACGATTATATTTTATCAAACTGACTAGGTTTGAGTTTCTTGCGCTCGAAAAAGTATGTTTACAAACATTGCTTTAATTTGTTTATTCCAAGTTCAAATATATCAACTGGAAGTCGCCCACTGCCGGACATAGGCTTTTAACAATAAAAATGGTCTCGAGCCGCCCGGATACAGTAATTCCTGCGATCTATTTTAATTTATTACTGAAACACTTTTTAAGCTTCAAGTAGGTACCAGGCAATCACAGGCAGGCAGCGACTGATTCGATCCTGCGGCAAACCCAAGAACTGTCATATTTTGCTGCTTCAGGAATATTCGCCATAAAGTCCATGTATAATCACGGTAAGAAAAGGTTCGTCACTTTTCGATTCTATTTCAACGGTATTCAGGTCCAGGTGACGAACCTTTTCTTACCTTGGCTATACCTATGTTGTGACCACGACCGTTTAAATTCGGTGGCGTTAGTCAGCGCTCCTTATTTATTCATACTAATCAATGAGTCACGCGAACCGATCCCGGTCGCCAGTATAGGACTAAGAGGAGGCAGCTGGGTACTAGTATATCTAGGGCTAGTATATCTTGCCCGAGAGTAGTTTGTGGCTCAGTAATCCCCTTCTACCCAGTCAATACCGAAACGATAACGAAAAAACAAGCGACAAGCGAGAAAATAACAATTAAGTAGTGCTTGCTACCCGTACTGGCTACGACTTTGCGTGCGTGCTTTGACTGCGGTGGTCGCCACTCTTCGCCGTGCCGCTGCCATTGTCGCGCTAACTCGTGCAAAAGACTTGAGGTTCTACCCACGATAGAGCTAGAATACAATCTATAGGTACGTAAACAGACGAGACGCTCTCGCTCGCAAACTTAACGTTTTTGCCCAGATTTTGAAAGATCTCTGTCTCGGCATTGTGTTTCAGCTTTATCTCAAGGAAACGCCATTAGTTTACCTGTTCTCACCAGCGAAAGCCTTTGCAAAACGACTTACAGTCCGATAGCTCTTAAAAAGTTTATCGGGTTCGCTTTAAGACGGTTAGCGAGAGAGAACAAACTATCCTGTCATACCTGTGACTGTGACCTACTTACTGCCTAATAGATATAATATAACATTATTTACTAAAGAAAAAGTTTAGCACTTTGTTACCTTGTCATAGTAGTTCAAACTGAACATTGTGCCAAGCTTTACAATGACATATAAGTATGCTCATTATTTTTATTGGCTTTACGTTTTAAGAGCAATAATCCTGGCAAAGCCGGCCTCGGTCTTGATAAGAGCTCAATTTACTTATTTTTCAAATAAATAAAGCAAATTTTACTAATATCATGTAGGAGTGTGCCTATTCAAAACTACTTATTCATTTTGTTCCGATTGCCCATTATACCTACATTGTTATTGTTATGCTTTTAAAAGGAACAGCTCCCTTGATGGCCAAAAAAGTTAACAAAGGATGCGTTGTGAGGAAATGAACCTTATTTTAATACTTAACTGTTGTCCTCAAAGCTCAAACAGGTCTGTGAATCGATGCTTTAAGTAAAATTTTACAACCTCAAAATAAGAACCTACTCGTACATAAAACTGGTTTAGGTTGTACAACTTTATTATTATTATTTTGGGTTTACTTAAATCGTTTCATTATTATTTCCCGTATATCAAATATTTAGCAAACGTCAAATGATCAGCAGGAATTGAAACTAGGAACAAAGTTACAACTAAACGCGGTAGATGTCGCTGAAAACAGCGCCCTCTAGTGACGAGTAGCAATATTACTAGTGTAGTTGTGTGTGACGTGAACAAAATATATAAATGTTGGTGTTATATAATTCATATTTTACGATCCACGTGTAGGTTATAAAATTACGATTCGGTTATTTTACATTTAGAATTGAGATAATTCCAATGCATACGCGACATTGTATGGCTATGTAGTAAATTTCAATCGTCCGAACCTCTACCTACTTTACGGCGTCAATGGTACGAGCCCGGATAGCTCAGTCGGTAGAGCATTGGACTTTTAATCCAAGGGTCCAGGGTTCAAGTCCCTGTTCGGGCGGTTCTTTTTTTGATCTTTTTGATCTTTTTGTCTTTTTTTATTTTGATGCTTATAGTTTTTTAGTAGTTTCAAAGCATAATAAGTAATTAATTAAAACTTGATCAATTCATTGAAATAAATACATTTTTGTTTTTATTTTTTTTACGTTTACTTAAATAAATTTAATACTATTTTTATTTATTCATGTTACTTATGACCTAAAATATTAATCCGCCTGATTTTTTGTATAATTTAATGTTTCGTGGTTTAGGTTGTCCTCATTTAGTTGCTGGGTTTGAATTATTTCTTGGTCTATAATTATTCAAAGGGCATTGGGTAAATTTGTTTGAAGAATATTGTCATTTTTTTCAGCGGCTACGGAGTACCGCTATTTAGAGGACCACGAAATACACATGGATTAATATCGGAGCCGAGATATTTAAGATTTAAGTGTGCAGTTTTTGGTACTAAAAGTACGCCCAGGTAATAGTACATTACTTAACAAGGGCTGTAAAAGAAAGAAAGCCCGAAATCGCAGGTATTTGAGACCCGAGCCGTAGGCGAGGGTTGTAAATATGCGATAGAGGGCTTTCTTTTTTACTGCCCGTGATGAGTACACAATTTTACGTCTTCACCTGGCCACAATGCGAGTTTTACCGTGCGCGCAGCGTGCGATAAAACTCACATTATGGCCAGGTGTTACGTAAAAATATTAAATATCTCTGCTCCGATGCACTTAAGAGTATTACATTACATAACAAAATATGTTTATTTTGAATTATTCTATCATAATTTATCACTTTTACTGGCCGCTCACCTTGAAAATGTATGACTTTTACATAATATGACAACACTTACCCAAACCCCTTTAATATCTCTTAAAACTGAATCCTTTTTGTATATATGAAAGCTCTTGCTAATTGGGTTGAGTGTTAACCGGTTTTAAGAAACAAAAAAAAATACAATGTTACTGTGCTACAATGATAAAATAGTCACGTTTAGAAATCAGCGCCACCTAGCGCTGATCGTCTTACTCGTTATGCTCTTGATAAGGAAACGCCACATTGCGAGGAGCATTCGCTCCGAAGAATAAGCTTTCGAAGTTTACAGCTAGATGGCGGTAGCTTGTGTATTCAGTTATGTTGCATACAAAGCAAAAAGATGGCGCTACCAGTCCATATCGTTCCACACTGCATGTATTTGGATGACATTGTTTTCAACGTACCGGCTTTTATTATAATCATTTTACTATATTTTTGTTAATCAGACTATCTTATCTCAAATCAAATCAGATTCAATAAATTGATTTGCTTGAATACAGTAATTAAACTAATGCTGTAGCAATATTCTATTTTTAGTGTATTCAGCCAGAATTTGAATTAATTAAACATTTTAAAAAGTAAATTAAAATAATGGTTTTGATTAAAATTTGAATTGCCTGTAAAATTAAAAAAAAAAGCTTGTTCTTCACGATTTTGTCGATTGCTTACTCTTGAAAAGGAATAGTTTTAAATTAGTTTCTGTTGTAAGGGAAAAAATATTGCAACTTTTTCTACTTTTGACACTGATTGCATTGTCACCTATTATGGTGTCTTAAGAGTTCTCTTAGAACTTGGAGATGGAGTAAAAAAGGATAGCAGTACTTATATTATTAACCCCCCGACAAGAAAAAACTTGTGTACATGTCCATTTGTGGCTGTCATTGGCATCGTAACTTCAAGAATTGACAGATTTAAACGCTTTTTGACCCGGCTGTGGCAAAACCCATAAGGAGGGTTATGTGTTTGACCTATATGTATGTCTTAAACGCTTTTTGACCCGGCTGTGGCAAAACCCATAAGGAGGGTTATGTGTTTGACCTGTATGTATGTCCGACTCTATGTTTCCTCGTAACTACTAAACAGCAGTACTTTAATAAATTATACGCGGTTAGATTCGTCTTAAACACTAGATTGTCATAGGCGAAATCATTTAAATGTAAAATTGGCGAAATTAAAAATATATCCATTATAACATAAGTAACATTACTTTGACGACATTATCCAAACAGTAGATGGGTTTTTTTTAAAGCTTGCTTTTTTTTTGGCTAGTTCAATCGGGATGGTCCTTAGTTTTATAAAAATAGAATGCGGCGTTTAAGAGATATTTAAGCTCTTAAAGAAGGTATTGCCATTATATCGAGAGACTCTTGGATTACGAAAGGCAAGTTAGTACCGTAAAATTGGGTGACTTAAGAAACGCGGGGCAACTTTGATAATTTTTTTAATCGTCGATTTTGTGGAATTGCTAAGTTATTATTTAGCTCTTTCGCGAAATTATTTTCATATGTCTCATATGAGAGCCCAAAATGTTGAAAGTTGAAGTATTTTCAGATAATTTGGATGTAAAAACTTCGAAACAAAAAACCCCTAATTTTTGGCATGCTTCAGGGGTGGGTGACTTTGATATTTGTGATATAAACACAAGGATAATCAAAGTAGCCCCATTTTAAGAAACAAGATTTGAGGCTGCGTATTTATTTTTTTCTAATAAGCCGTCTACCGTAGTCTGCCTCAAGCTGCTTTAAGTTACTCCAAATAAGTACTCGCTAATATGATATTTTTAATAATTTATTTAACGATTAAATGCGGGAGCTACAGAAGATTTATTTTTAAAATTAATCAATCTAACCCCATTTTACGGTACTGTTCATGTTCTTTGAGTACCACCATAGATCAGAGGTCCTCTGAGGACTCACGCTAAAATATCCCGTGTTGTTTGAAGCACATATCCATACTAATATTATAAATGCGAAAGTGTGTCTGTCTGTCTGTTACCTCTTCACGCTTAAACCGCTGACCCGATTCAGGTGAAATTTGGTGCAAAGATAGTTTGAATCCTGGGAAAGGACATAGGATAGTTTTTTTCCCGAAATTCATCCCCTAAGGCGGTGAAATGGGGGGTTACAATTTCGGGAGTTGGTTGTTTTGTTTGTTATTAATGATTATTATATTATTCTAGTGTGGTTTGAAAGTTTTTATTGCTGAGATAACATCATTATTTTTCTTTACTTTACTGCAAAGAGAAAAAAAACACTGAGTACAAACTTTGAATTGTACCTCTTTTTTAATATACGTGCACGGCACGGGGGTTATCGTGATAAGTAAATAAATAAATATCGCAATCGTAATCATATTGGCCGAATCGTTGCATCCCTAGTAAAATGTTGTATATTTTTACTACCTACTTAAGAAAAAAAACACGTATCTGATAATTCGAGATGTACGAATTTGAACTTAATTCCCTTGACGTTTAAGTTTAAATTTGTTCGTCACTAAAGTTGAGATACGAGGTTTTTTCAAAGCACTGACGATATTCTGCTTAAACGTCTGTTACCATTCCGTGTTTACGCAACCCGCGAGCGAATACGCATTAATGCAGTATGTAGCGCAATTCTGACACCTATTATTTATTTTCGCCAGTGACGAAACTTTGTTATTTTAAAAATATTGCTAGTGGTGCGTTGTTTGTGTGCTACTTAAATTATTTACCACTAATTACTCGTAGATACAACTGGAAAAAACTAGACTTTAACTAAAATAGGTTTACTTACAGTGTATTTTTGAATAAGTACCACTGCATGTCTTCCCGTGGATGTCGTAAGAGACGACTAAGGGAATAAAGGCTGTGTAGTACTGTTAGGCGATGGGCTTGCAACCTGTCACTAATACACTGGTAAACATCATAGACTGATTGTAAAAAATGTGGTTACAGAGTTGTCAGCAGGTTTTTGGAGTGGTTGGTAATTCTGTAGCTCTGCCTAGCCCACTCTGGGAATAAACGCGTGAGCTTGTATGTGTGTAATTAGATACAACTAGAAAAAAATTAAACTATATAAAATAGCTTTATAGTGCTTTTTTGGAATAAGGGGGTAAGACTGTAACAGCCAGTCAGACGATGCCGAGTGACGATTATTCATAGGTAAAGTCGAGGAAATTGATTCCTAGACCATTTCGGACTATGTCAAAGTGACATTGTCAATAAAATCATGACAAGCCTCTTACATTTTGATTGATTACGTCACTATGACATAGTCCAAAATGGTCTAGGGCTAGGAATCAATTTCCTTTACTGTACACAAGTTTGAAAAGTGGGTCGACGTTATCCTGTCGCCACCTTCCGACTCCATCGTCAGATCAGCTCTTAGATACCATAATATAGCATTTTCATCCTGTTTACATACGTGGCCCAAGTTTCAGCCCATTCCATTAACTGGTTCAAACTTGACTTGCAAGATTTAACTTAAGGCTGCGCCGAGCGTACGCCTAATGTACAGCGCCCACATTACTATTATTGTGTTTTCTAATAAACTAAAGTATTTTCTTGAAATTGGTCGGTAGGTTTTTGTACTACAAATGAAAACACAACTTATAAGGTATATCACATAGTTTAATAACAATTCACATTCGAGTTATCAACTTAACGGAAAAAAGTGGTTACCTTTTCCCGTTAAGCTGACTTCTCAAAGGGTAATTGTTATTAAAGTTGGTTACGTATCCCATAACATGTATTTTTACTTGCGCTACAAAAACGTATCGTCTAATTGTAAGGAAATTCTTTAGTTAATTAGAAAACACAATAATAGTCATGAGGGCGCCACTGGACGCTCGAAGTTTGCTCGGTGCAGTCTTAAGCTGACATACAAACAATACAAGTAAATAAAAAGCTTATGAAGCAATGAGTTAATTGTCTCTAAAATGTTTAACTACGGCGGTAACTCACAAATACACGAATTAATTAATAGCTCTATTTCTGAATAATACTTTTGTACATTGAAAACATCCAAGACTCAGGAACAATCTCACGCGCTCTTCAGACAAATGTTTGCTATTTCTTACTTAATTAATTACTACTACTTTAACAATAAACATTTAGACAGAACTCTTTAACACTCGCAGATCCAATATAGAGGTAGAGGCGTTATTCCCGTCCTAAAAATATATTCCAGAGCAGTGTTGTCACATCTAATTTCGGTAAATTGGTAGAACAGGATCCAAAAATTAGTAGAAATTAGTAGAATTTGAAATGAAAAATGTTTACAATCATTACATTTTGAAAAATATGAAAATGTAGCTTTGGGGCCGTGGGTGGTAGATAGGTAGGCAGGAGGCAAATTAGGTAGATCTACCAAAAAGTTGGTAGATGTAACAACACTGTTCCAGAGCATCCAGAGGTGACCTATGCGATCGGGCTTTGACCGGGCAACCGTACGCCGTGTAATTTGCAGCATTTTAGTTAATTCCAAGGATACTGAAGTACAAACGTTAGTATTATTTAAATGGTATTAGATTGGTTTGACCTTACTTAACACTTATTTGCCCGCCTTATTTAAGTTCAAGAAGATAATAAAGACAACAATCACTTTGGGTTATAAAGTCATACGATTTAATGTTTTTATCTTACTTTTCTTGTAAATGAGAAAGTTTGGATGTTTGTTACCCAATCACGCTTCAACTACTGAACAGATTGGGATGAAACACACACACACACACACACACACATAGGTCTTGGAATAGAAAATAAGATTTTTTCTCGGAAAATTTAGAAATTTCCGAGGGAATAATAATTATCGAAATCTACGTGGACGAAATCCCGGGCAGAATCTAGTTATGATAACGATTCTGGCTCACTTCCCAGAAATGAAAAAAGCTGTTTAAGTTCCAGAAGGACCTGTTTTTTTTAGTTAGAGAAGGTTCCTAGTGCGGCACACAAACAGATTTAATGACATCTCGTTATCCAAAATCGAACGATTTGTGTTCTGTGTAGGGGGAATAAAGTAGATACAATAGGTACAGAAAAACACAACCCTACCTTTTTTGGGTTCGTCGCACTCGGATTACCTAATTCGCCCGACCCTTCAAATTCCTCCATCCAATGTATTTGCCAATACTTTTAAAAACTGATAACTAAACTACGAACTCCATTTCCGATTAAAGCAATCCATCATCAGCACCCTCATATTGTTGACTGTCGCATTGCGGCGAAGCCATGATTCTCCGAAAACTTACATGTGGCTTCCTTTTCACATCACACCAACCAACGATTATTGCACTACATCGTGGACTCCATTTTGTTAAGTAAATAATGATCCTGGCAAGATGCTGCAGGGAATTTCCGAGGAGCAAAAAAAGTCTGGTTAAACCCCGATGGGGTTGCCTTTTTTTTTAATAATGGGTATTCCCGCTCATTCCTGAAATACCAGAATTTTAAAATACCAGATTCTCAATATACTTGAATCTCAAAAAATGTAATTTTTTCGGTATCGTTGATTATGCTTACCTAATATTTCGAAGCTGGTGATTTGGGAATCTGGTAAAGAGAGTAGTCTGGTATTTTGAAATTGTGGTATTTTGGGAGTGAGCGGGTATTCCCATCTTGTGTAAAAAACGTATTTACATAAGAGTTTGGACGCAACAAAATAACAATAGAATTTGCGTCACGGTTTAACCAAATTTATTCAATACTGGAAAATGTGTACGTAAATTTAAAAAAATAACAAATTGAAGGGTAAATTTGTGTCACGTTGAACTGCATGGTAGTCAGTTTTTTTCGTAAAATTTTTCATCATCATCATGTTTAAATGTTGCACCTAGGCAGATCTTGCTTTTGGTAACATGTAACCAGGGCTTCTATTTAACTCGGCCGCGATCCATTATAATTAGTGCAGTCATTGAAGCGAAAAATACGGTCTTACCTCCGAATTTTTTTACTGTGAACCGATTTGCGTGAAATTTTGGAATTAGGTTCATCTTACCCTTAACTTCAAAAGTGAAAATGATCTGAACTCCGCCTATTATTTTTAAGGGGTGTAAACAACCCCTTAATGGAAAAATTTACATTGAGCCATTTTATCACTAGAAAACATGTCTAATAGTAAGTGGTGAAATTGTAAAGTGTTTTCTAACACAATTACCTCATAATAAAATCATTTTCAACCCCTTGGAAATCTTACAACCCTTGCAAACAACCCCTAAATTGAAAAAATCACAAAAAAATACTTTGGTAAGATATAAAAAGATGTAAGTATAGAGTAAGTAATATTTTATATTCTCTATAAGAATTATCAAATTTTTAACCCCCTTTCAACCCTTGAAAAGTACCCCTTGATAAAAAATTGTTTTTTTTTTTTTGATAAAATGAAAAGGATTTAAATATTATTCCACACTCTCAAAATGATTATCATATTCTTAAGCTTCAAACTACCCCTAAATTAAAACAGTAAATATATATGATTACTGCTACCATTTTACGTATATAAGTTAGTAACATAAGTTTTTGGACCATAACTCCTTCAATTTTCATGCTATCACAATTTATAAAAAACCATTGTAAAGGTAATTAAGAGAGCTACAACATCCTTCATTGCAATACATAGTAAAAAACCTTTTTCTAAAACGGTGAAGGGTTAAAGGGCTTAAGAGAGGCTGTGATTGCGCTGCCACGCGCTCTTTAAACAATCATATCTCCGTAATTTTTTGTTTAACAGAAAAAACAAAAATACCAAATTGTTTGTCAGAAAAATACCTGAATTTTTTATTCCTACACTTTTATACGTATCTGTCGTAATTTTTGAGATATTATGAAAAAAAGGTGGGTGTTTTAAGAATTTGAAATTTTTTGATTTTTTTAATCGTGACTTTTTTGAAAAATATGTGTCCTGAAGCAGCCAAACTGATACAATGTATCAAACTCTTCATAATAAAGTTAATTCTAGGCGGAATACGATTAATTTTAATTTTGGTGGAAATGGCACTTATGAAACCCATTGATTTTAAAGGATAAACATTAGATGCTCCTCTTATTTGCAATACAGCTCACTTATTTTACGTGCAAAAGACTTTTAATAGTGCTCATTTTAAAGCTTATTTCAAGCACTACAAAACCCTTTTTTATTAGAATGCATAAAATGCATCTGCTCGCCGCTAGATGGCATTGACCACATCGATTAAATTTCAGACAATATAAAAACGGCTTTGATCTTTAATATCTAGCTTAATATTGCACTTAGAATACTTTATAAAAAACCAAATTGTTAATTTTTTTACCTGCTACAATTTTATTTCTTATAAAAATTTCGATAAAACGTATATTTCTGGAGATATTTGCAAAAAACCGATGAAAAACGTGAAAAAATTGCGAATTTTCAATTGCCAATAACTTGAAAAGTATTGGATTTTTCGAAAAACTTTATACATGATTTTTTGCTTAAAATTAGGCCTTCTATCGATATCCGAGGTTATTTTGAAGAAAAAAACAAACACCCCCGAGAAGTGGTGGCAACCACCACCAGGGTGGTTGCGGAGTTCAAATCATTTTCACTTTTGAAGTTAAGGGTAAGATGAACCTAATTCCAAAATTGTATGCAATTCGGTTCACAGTAAAAAAATTCGGACCAATAATGCTTCAATGACTGCACTAAATAAGCTCCAGCATTTATAAAACTATTTAAACCCAAAACACAAGTCCTACTGCCTTAATACCTAACTCTAAAAGCTAGAATTAAGGCCAGGGTGTGCAAATACACGTTTTGCGTGTTTCCCAAGTTAATAACCACCAATTTGCTCTATGGCTTCCAATCAATTCCCTCGTGAACTATGCCTTAGGTAGTGATTATCTACCATCAGTCTTCGGCGTTGACGTTTAGTTCTACTAGTCAATTTAATATTTCTCTTACTATAAATTATTTTAATGTGATATTTTTTTCTTGATAAGCCGAATTTGCTATTTCTTAGTAATATCGGTAGTGTATTTGTTTATAGTTTCGTTTTCTGAACGGTAATATGATATATTTCTTTCTAGGTAAAAAAATATATTTATAATATAATAACATCTATACATCAGTCAACTAGTTGGCATCGATCGACGATATTTATAGACGACGTTTAGAATTATGAAAATTACTTCTGTGAATAGCCTGCAATTTATGAGAAAATGTTATAGTATGGAATAGGAATATAAGGTTATGCTGACATTACACTGGCTTATGTTGTACCTACTGGGTTATTTATTACATTATCACACTGTAAGTTAAACACACTGAATGAGACGTATTTTTTTAGTCTCCGTCTGAATTGAAGTGTTTTACTATTTTATCCACACACTAAAATAAGAACAACAAATTGTGTAGTAAAAATGTACAAGATGGGATAAAAACTACAGGAATCAAAATCAATGTTTCTTTGTTTACTTGTCCCCTGCACTCTCGAATTACTTACCGGATTTTAATACCATTTTTACTTTTTTGATGGCATGTAGAAGGCAAAGAAGCATACAGGAATCTTGATGGTGTGTAAACTATAAAGGGTATAGACATTGACAATCACACATTACAATGTCACATGATACAATGACAAAAAGAGAAAAAAGGGTAGCTTTAAGGTTACAGTTGTAAACAAAAATTGTGGTTGGTGTAACTGCTGACGGAGAAGCTAGTTGAATAAAAAAAGTAGTGATATCAAAATGTCTAAAACTGAAACACGTCCCCGTTTCCGCCGCCAGTGTGGCGACGTTTTCTATTCCTGTTACTTTAATGGCTTTCCAGTAATTTATTCATTCCGAATGCAATCCTTAAATCAAAGAGGTTTAATTTGATTTTTATGCCCACGTCCGTTTATTTTCAGAGCCTCATTTATTGTACGACACAAAATGAACGTTTAACTTGCTGTAAAATCTACATTAAATCCGTAATTATAAAACACCGTTGTTGCTCATGATTCTTTGGTTTCACTATCTGAGTATCGTAAATGAGCACTTTGGAGTTAATGATCTAGTAATATGTATGTTGTGCTAATGATAAAATCTCCTTTTATTAACGTATTAACATTCATAAACGAAGCAAATCATAAAACGAGAAGCCATAGAAAACACAAGCCGTTTAAATTGCGTAAACTCCCAATCTATTTCCACGAGAACAGTGAAAGTAAATTGAATTCGCCTTGGAATTGCTTTCATTGACTTCTTGGTTTCTCTCCATTTGCCTTGTTTGTCAGGTTGTTTATTATAAACATGTAAATCGTAAAAGCCAATTTGTTTGCACCTCTTCACTGTATAAAGCTTCCTCTTCGTTCACTCGTTCACGTTCTTTAACAAAATTGTTGTCTGTTAATTTCCAAAAGACGTTAAAAATATCAACTATTAACGAAAACTTTGTATTTTAAATATACACACAAATCATAGATATAAAAGATGAGGAAGATAGCAAGACAGTGTAACATTTACATAACAAAACAATTTGAAATAGTACGAAGGCTACCTCTAACAGTCGTTACGCATAATCTTTTATAACTTTTCAAATTGCAAGGCAGCATCATAGTGACGCGTTGTTGCGTGGCACTAAATGACTGCTATCAATGTGATTTGTGCAAGATTGTTTATGGCACATTGTAAGTGATGGGAAACAGAACTGACTTGCAAAGAAAACTGTTAATAAGGTACCTGCCATACGTATGTTTATATTCCTTACTGTTGCAGTTTGAAAGAAATCTGATCGCGACATCCTTTTTATCAATTCTTACATCACAAAATATCATATTTCTTTGTTGCCTTCAAGACGCAAATGGAAACTATTCTCGGAATCGTAATATTTATTCAGGTCACAGTGGTAGGCACTGATCATTGACAAGTCCCTTTGTGTGGTATGGAAATTGCACATAATAAATACCTAGGCATTTGTGTAATGCCAGCGTTTGGAGTCATTGCGAGAGCACTACCTAAATGAGTGTGGCTACACGTTCAGACAATGCTTGCCGACTATTATTATTGAATACCTATGTGCTTGCTTCTTTTGCAAGCTCTTTATTAGTCTATGCTCCTTGCACCTTATAATCCCTTTGTGAAATAGCGTTTAATCTTTTCCCAAAGATCAAATATTTGCCTCGAGTTACCCAACGTAACCGTGCCCTGGTAAAGATAATGAAAGTAATTAGTTGTCACTACCTGTCTTGCTTCGCCCTACATAGCATAACCTCAATAGACATCCGCCAATGATACAAGATGAATCATCGACTCTACAATCTTGATAATTGTTAGGCAATTAAACGTTACATATTCGCTATCACGTTTTACTTGTTCGTTTATTAGATCATGCTTTCTATAGAATTTCTCGTTAGATCTTGCCATATTACCAGTAAAGAGGAGCCAGTAGGTTGAAGTTCCTAGACAACTACGAAAGTGTCCAGTAAAGGAGTGATTTTGAATTAGGAATCAATAAGTGTACAGCAAGTATGTATTGAAATTCCGTAACATAATATATTATTTGAATTTAAAACAATCCGTACAGACCAATGATAGCCTTTGCAAAAACTAAAGTGGTAAACAGGGAACGAGAAGGTTACATTAAAGTTAAAAATAATAATAATATGAGCACTACTTTTCTGAGGAGGAGAGGAGAAGAAACTCCTTTACCACTTTTCGACTCGTATTTGTATGGCATTAAGGTCCAAAAGTGGTAAAGAAATTTCTTTATCGACTATGCTATTACAACCAAAATCGGTAAAATATAATTACCATTATTTATGCTGGTTTAGGTATTGTACAGGCCCCTTGTTTATTTAAAATGGATTTCTTATTTACATCATGTGACTAGCCAGAACACGTGCACCATAAGCAGTTGTAAACACGTTTTTTTGAAGCTACATACCCATAGTATTATAAAGGTCACCACTAACACGTTTAACAATTAACATATCTAATTTAGTCTTAAACTTGACGTCAGCGCTTGAAGGTTCTTTGTTATTTTATTTTAACTTGTCACCACAAAAGATGACTTACCTTCTGCCAATATTCTTAATCTTACAATAAAAAGAACCTAATGAAAAGTTTGACTTATGCGTAATTTTCCAGTGACCTCTCATTGATTGACTTAACCAAAAGCCAAAACCAATAAGTGAGTATTCCTCAAATCGCGGAAGACTTATTTTGCTTCACAAGCTCGTTAATATTCGCATAACAGTATTAGCTGAATGCTAAACAGTTTAACCGTTGTGGCGACAGCCGCTTTGCAGGCAACTGCTAAATCTGTCGCCTGCTAAACGTCTCACTTATGTGTTTCCACGTTTCGAGTCGGTCTGCAAATTATTATTTCACTATTATTTCTTCTTCCTATATCAAAAACGTTGATGTCCAGTGTTTGTTTTCTTATTTTACATTCGATTTAGTAACTTTTTCATATACGATGTCACGCATTGTAGCTATTTTCAGCACAATCAATCTTTGGGATCAAGTTTGTCTGCGTGGCATGCCTTTGTTCTCTCTTCGAGAAATTCACAAACTCTCCGTTTTTCCTTCCTGTTTGAATTAAGCTCGTTTATATGTATACTTATTACAGAAACCATTAAATGCTTTATTGCTATTCAATTTTCAATCAAAGTTCAAACGAATACATTGGAAATCTGCTTTCTGGGGTCATATCAATTCCCGGGCTTCTGGGTATTTCACTTCCTCCTAAGTCAATTGGAATTGCCCTTGTGTTGTTGGCACTTAAATTTCCCTTATTGTTATATGTTATTATCGTGTGCTTCCTTGATAAGGTTAAGGCTAAATAAGTATAGTTATCCTGGGGCTTCAGCGTAGTCAATGAACCAAGCTGTTTTACGTCATAACGTTATTTTTGTTAGGCTAAACCTACATGCTTCATTGCCTTTCAAGTTGGGTGCGTAAATTCTGAAAACCTTTTTATTTTATGAGGTCCATAGCCAGTTCTAAGAGACAAATGAACCTTGTTTATATATTACGATCACTGAGACTATTTTTTTCTGCTGTGCAGAATAATAATTTTCTTATCTCAGTGGGAATACGGTAAACGGATATGATCTCATACTCATGCTTAATTTTATGTTGCGCGTAAAATTAACTAGAATGAAAAGTGACTCTTCAGTATTTTATACCTACGCTGTTTCTAGCTATCGTTAAAGTTTCCGTGTTGCATTGCAGTGCAGTTTATTTTATTTTCACAGTTATCTAGGACGGTCTTGCAAATTGTATTGTTTTTTTTTTTATGGCATAGAGGTGGCAAACGAGCACACAGGCCACCTGATGGTAAGCGGAAACTGTGACCCATAGACATTCGCATTCACAAGACTGCAGAGCAATCCTAAGACTGCAAATGCGTTGCCAACCCTGAGGACTAAGATGGAATGCCTCTATGCTAGTCATTTCACCAGCTGTCTTATCCCCAAACCGGAACACAACAATGCGAACACTGCTGTTTGGCGGTAGGTTAATGGATAAGACCCTGCACAAGGTCCTACCACCCGCAAAACAAAATTAATCGTGGCATTAATGTAGGTAAAATTGTTGTCTTAATTTATTAACCTAACACAAATTACTTATAAACATTTGTTTATTGAGTATCCCATTATCTTCAGGGTGACTATCGTTCATCATAAAAACATTGAACTCCTGCTACCTGACAATTATCAGTCAGTCACAAGTCGTTGACCCTTTAAACTGAAAACGCTTCAGCTCAACGAGGTCTCATCCATCAACACTGGTACATACCCGGAACACCCGGAAGCCACTAGAAAGTTCGTTGGACGACCTTCACCCACGCCGGAAAATCGGCCTTGGGGTTACTCCCTTAAAACCAACCCCCATGAAACTTGAGTATTCGGTCGTTAGCCTACAATGCTTCCGTGTTAGTTCAATGAACGGCCTTCAGAGCCCAACAGGGTGTCACTTTACTAATGTCATTAGTGTTTAGTTACCGTGTGAGCATGCAGATCGAGGGCATGTTGAGCATAGCTTTGTTGTTATTTTCATACGAATGATTCACCACTTCCGCTAATTTGGTTAACTCCTTAATTATAGCTATGTAATTTATGATTGGAGTTCTATGGACATGAAGTAAATTTAGAAGTATCGCAGATTAGAGTTAGTTTTAAACAGATACCAGAGTCCGAGAAACTTTATGCATTCCAGGTCGTATTTATCTTAGTTAAGCGCTAACGAAAACTACCATTCATCACATTTAGCGTGAAATATCGCCTGATCATTTACTCATCTATCTAGCTGGTCTTCGCTGTTTGTGCTCACATTCGATTCGTCATAGTCTAATTTCGTACACAGTGGGTGGCGAGCGTTGCAACTTCATAATTCCATTAGCCACTTTATCTTTTGTCATTGCTATACTTTATTTGTATCCCGCACTGAAATTATCACTTCTGTTTGACTCATTTCCTTGTTGACGTCAGATTGTATGCCAATTAATCCTGATTCCTGAATTAATATTAGTTATATCGCGCAGATGTTAACGGTAATTATTATTTAGATATGCGCAAGTGTGGCATATAGACGGGTCTGCTTTAAAATCTTAAGGGATCTTGTTTGCAAAGCAAAACTCTACCATTACCACTTGTATTTTAATTCCTTGTTCGCCTGGCCTGGAATATATTCTGACGCTAACATATTAAGCGCGTGCAACATTTGAAAATCAATTTATTTCCGACTGAAGATAGTTATCACGTGTACAATTAGTGTCACATATTTCGGAATTTCGATCCGTGCGTCAGCGTAATATATTTAACGCGGGACTATTCCAAGGCTGTGGCCTGCTTTGCAAATAAATTCAGTCTGAACAGTGTCATCTAACTCTGCTATCGCATTCGTTACAGGCACATCAGACACGTTTACCTTACCTTAAAATAATGATTGTCTTTAGGGACTCTTTCTCCAACTATATTTCTGGAATTTTTTAGTAGACACCAAAATTAGATCCAGAGTCAATTGTATTATCGGCGTAAGTGTGCTCTATCAACAAACTCATTATCACTTGCTAACAGGGACGATGGTGGTCGAAATGATAAGTCCATTAAAAAAACTTAAACTAAAAGAAAATCGAAGTAAGTCGTCCATATATATTTGCATTTCGCAACAAATGGTGTAGACTTTGTAGTGTTTACGCATCGTAAAACGTTGATGTCTCGGAGGTTATCGGGGGTGTACAGTGTGTATCCGAGGTGTTCCAGACCTGCGGTGATTCCAGTCTCAATGCCACTCCGACCTTTCTAGAACGTTAACCTTTACACATTTAATACAAAGAACATTCACCTTTGAGAGCTGGAATTAAATAGGATCTCTCAAATTGCAAAAGTTTTGAAGCCCTGAAGTGTTGCCCGCGTCTTTTCACTTTTTGTGACATCAACAGCAAGCCGAGAAGATTCTTGCAACGTGCCTTTTACGAGTAAATTAATTTTAAATAAATAGGATTGCTATGTTTATCTAATTTATGTCAACTTTCTCAGAAACGTAATTCGCGAAAATATTATATGAAAATAGACTTATCTATGATATCAGTTAAGAACAGAGATACAGCCTTGGCCAAAGGTGTTAAGCTCCCCACGTTTTCCTTTGTAACTTATAAAAGAAGTATTGTTTTTCAATTAAAAAAATACACAAAGACATAAAATATAAAAACTATTTGAACATGTGCAAATCATTAATAGATATCGTTTCAAAGTAGCTATTTGCGTGTGAAAGTAAAAACTGAAGCTACAAAAAGGCGGGTTTTACAATAAAATTATTAATTGTTTCCACGTAATTTCCCTTAACATCAATAAATATGACTTATCTTTCCGATATAAAGGATATAAATACACCTTTTAAATTTAATTCTTACCTATATGAAAAACGAGTGGGTGCTCACAACACCTTTGGCCAAGGCTGTATTTCTGTTCTGCTGTATATAGTAAACATTTTTTTTGTGCATTTCAAATGCTCAGAATAACATTTCATATCCAAGCCATTAACCATCGTGTCCGACCAAACAAACCGTAAACTCTTTTGAACATCACAAAACAGAAATAGCAGAAGTGAGCGAAATGCAATCTTCATCATCATCCGAAAAAATACTGCTAAAATGTAGCGGACGTCGAAGCAACAACAATCGCAAGCACCACGACCACCTAACCAAGACCTTCGGGATTTGACCACCGTTCCTTTTGTACGTATTCAGGAAAGAGTTTGTCCGGGAGAGTGTAAGGTCGATCTTGTTTGGTGGATGCCTCGGCCAAGGTGATCGTGGCGCTTGCGCTTGCCTGCTCAAAGATTTGATAAACAATCGCGAAAATGTAAATTATGTGCGAGATGTTACCTGTTAGTCCGAGCGTAGGTGCTCTTACGTAAAACCAGTGTGCTAGGAATATTTATAAATCTCATATTCAACCTATTTTTATATAACTTTGCTACTTTTGAGTTGATTACTCATGAAATGAAGACGGAAGCAAACGTAAATAATTTTCACGCGTATTGATAAGTATAAAGCGGGATTGTGGCATTTTGCCACTATGATTTGATATTTTTTGCCACCACCGAGTTTAAGGAGCATACAGGTTGGGATTAGAATGATTAAGTATAAAAATGAAAGTTAGCCACCAACACTAGAGACATTTTTGATTGTTAAGTTTGATTTGGACGTTTCTTCTAAAGTATAAAAGTTCAGAAAATATTATGATACTTATTAAAAATGACTTATTTGTTTACAAGATTTTTAAGACAGCAAAAACAACAAATTGTTTCTCAGATGATGTCAAGTCAAGCACCCAAAATTGCAGTTTAGCGACCCTCGGGCCCATCGTAAAAAACTGCATCTGCCGTAATTTCAGCGATGCGTTCGTGTTGACGACAGGCTTAACATATGTTATTTTCTGTCCAAATTACTTCGTGACAAATAAGCTGTCACAAATGATTTCCAGAAATGCCTTGCGACCTGTTATAATACTTGCCAAATGTTATAAAACAGGATTTACATAAAAATGCTGATGCAATAATCGTGAAAAAAAGCTTTGTTCCCAATATTTTTTGCACCATAATAAAATATTATGTCTCGTTTCAGTTTCCTTATCACAGGTCAAAGTCCCTTTGATAAAAAATAACAATTATAATTGAAGTTAGTTCATAAACGATCTTAAAAATAATGATCTCATTTACAGCGCGTTCAGCCTTATCGTTGTTGTGGTCACAAACCACAAGTTGTCTAAACCTCTATTATAATGAAGGTCATGGCAAACCTGATTCTCTAAGAGCCGTTTGTTCCCAACTCACGCTTCACTACCCTTACAATAAAGCTAATTCTCGTATTAGAGTTATTGTTCTCATGAAAAGGCAGTTTGAAGCTGCCTGTCGCGTTATCGTTGCGCACGCGCCACAAACGACCGCTTGTATGATTTACAACGCTGCCATGAAGGGTGCCATTGTTGTGTTGACTTCGGCGAGTATTACACAACCGGCTCCTTTGACGCCTGCCTTAGGTTATCGCGATTGTACTTCATTATCAAAAAGTCCTTTGACATCTTTATCAAAATCAAACGCTTCATCTACCAGTTCTACCACTCAATAATTGTAAAGAAAAACTATGTTTGATCGCTTTACTTGAATGTTAGTGCAATTTGTTAGTGGTATTTCACGTTGTTGATATTTGAATTGTATATATAAGCAACCCTATGGCAGGTGGCTATGTCGACGTCGGTTAACTTCGGCCCTGTTGCATTAACGTTGTACTTTGTTCTGTTGATTACAAATTACGTAAACTAATTAAAGGTTCGTAACGGAACTGTATTAATTACTACAGGCAGTGATGTAATTGCGTACTTAATAAATATAGGCTCAAAACTTTTGTAGATTTCTACGGAGTGGCGTGTATTGGCAACGATTCTAGCCATACCATTAGCTGCATTAATCAACCATTAGATACACGCCGACGGAAGTTTGTGCTATATTCGTTTCGGGTGAAGTTTTGACGGATCGCCTAATTTGGTATTATGCCAATAGATCACATTTCAACCAAAGCTCTACTAATTACAAATTTACTAAATTCATTATGTTTCGGCTTCTGTTCAACATTCGGTAGCATATAGCTTGTTGTAAAGGTTTATTGCACAGGATTTACAACTGTTCTGCTTCCAGTTACGCCAGTTGAACTAACTTACGATCAGTTAGCGTGTCGAGTTAAACGGGTCTATTAAACGGTGACTCATACGTTCCTAGAGCTGTATTATTCCCTTCTGCAAATAATGGCGGCGGTTTCAGTGCGACATTGAGGAAAAATATATGTGTACCTTTTTCCCGTATCAAAAACTCTTGGAGCAAAACTCAATCTGTCCTTATTTTATCAACAGACAATAACAACGCTAATAAATTGCATTCCTCTTATCTACACGAGCGTAATTTATATTTTAATTGTCTTGCGACCAACCCGCTTTTCTAACCTTCATCTTTGACCATGAGACACCGGAACTGCAGGTGAAATGCACTAAACTTGCCTGTCTAGACTATGTTGCAATTAATTAGTTTCTTGAATCACCCTAGAACATTTATTACTTAAGGTTGTCTGCCTTAGTTTCGCGGAGTCAAATCAACATTACCTATGACACCTTGCCCTTTTGAAGGTCTAGCCCTTCATATGGCTCACGTTTCACCCCTTAATTATTCACCTTTTATACATTATTCAACAAGGCCGACCCCGCATGTGTGCACGCCATCAGTCCGAGAACAAAAACCGTCCACCGTAATGACACGATGAGGTTGCATAATATTAATGAATCCTTCCGCACTGCAATTCTGCGAATCTCAGATGGTTCAATTAATCAACGCCATGATTCAAGTGCAGTGGTTAGTCGAAATAACTAGCACGTCTGAAATAAACAAAGTTGCTGGCATTTGGCATGCGTGCGAGTGTCTAACAACATTCGAACTGTATCTTTCACAGTTTCTTGTTTGCCTTTGATTTGATTTCTTCTGTATACTTATACCAAAACGACGCCGTGCTAAATTTAATGTACAATAATCTGATTATCATTTGTCGCTGATTTCAATTCTGACGTCAATTTAAGTATTTTATTGCCTCTTGTTACATGACTCATGTCACGGTACTGTAATGTACTGTAATATTTAGTACTTACGTCATAAAAAGTAAAAGATAGCGTGAACTTTTAAATATCACACGGATAGCCTTTCTACAGACCTTTAAAATAAGTTTTAAGTGACATACCTGAGCACCTTAAAATACCTTTTTGATAACAAGGAAAATTTCAAACATACGTTTATATTTACTACCGTCATTAAGTATTGTAATGGAACAGCTTTCCGGTTTTTGTGCCAAAGTAAGACTATAATTCTTAACAGGCTAATATACTGATATTCACGTTAATGTCCTTTGTCGAAAATTCAAACTTCCGTCCGAACGACCTCACGCCACCCTGCTGCTGTAACCTTTGTGTTTACCGCCGATTTACGGATATTAAATGTTTTGAACACGAACCGATCACACGATTAGTTATGTATGTAGGTTTATCACACAACTGGTTTCTAGTTATATGGTTGAGTATCGCCTCAAGTCCTTAAGTTACATCATTACCTATACCTAACAGTTTTAGTTAGTCACCAAAACAAACCAGCTCTGACTTATCAACCGCAAAGTAAACTAAAATATTCTACAAAACGACGACCGAGTCATGATGTAGCTCTGTGTGATTAGCATCTTTTATACTGGAAAGTACACTTCAGCGTTGAATTTTCATGGAAGTGTTGACTTACCTAGTCACGACATCTCCTGATTACGTGGTGCTATTTTTAACTGGTTTGATTCTGAAATGGTACCTACCAATGCAAAAGCTATGAAACTGTTTTAACTTTTGAACGGTAACTTATTATTTTATTAATATGTAATATACTTTTTGGACATTTAAGGCAATTGTAATTATTAGTTTGTCATTTAATGCTCACTCGTTTAAGTGTTAGATGGAGTGGTCAAAGTTGTATTATTTAACCTCTGAGAACTATGACCTCTTGCCAGAACGATAAACTTGTTAGAGATCCGATAGTGCCTATCTGCTGAATACTAGTTTACTAGTCCTGGCTTAGGAAAATTATTCCTAAACGTTACCAAAGGTTTATCGCAACTTTACTAATAAGGAATTTCCTTCATAACAGGTTAGTACTGGCGTCATGTTGGCTGGGTTGGTCAGTCTCGACGTCTATGACACGGTCCTCATTCATGCGTTGTGCGTCTGTACGACATGATTCTAGTTCGTTGACGTGAGGCCGGCTAATTGCCTGCTCTCGCCCACTCGCGGCTGCGTGACTGTTTCTTCGGCTTCACTGTCTTCCTCATCTTGATTGGCATCTGTATCGTCGTCCTAGCCCGAGCAATTCTAAACGAGTGGTTTATTTATATCATCAAAGATTATCATCGGCTGATTTCTGATCACCACGTCGTTTTATTACTACGATACATCCAACGAAGCCAACTCATGTTTTGCCAATGACGTAGTTGATGTTAATTTATTTGACTTCCGATGGGATTGCCACGACGCGACGTGGATGTTTGTATAAAGTGATTCGCGTATGGAATGCTTGCTTGCCAGTACCACCCCAATGTTACTTACACCCCTTGCCAGTCTTGCCACTAACAGAACGTCAATGCTTTGTACTTCTTCACCCTGCTGAGAATGTACTGCTTCGCTCGTTTCTTGTAATAATATTAATTAAGATTGCAAGATTATAGGGAAACGTTATATTGTGTTTTTACAAAATATCAGAGATTGCAGATACTCTTACTTAACGTTTAACTTAAAGACTACAGTTTTTATCTCGTAAAGGATCCTCAAGATTAACAGTATGAATTGGCACCAATTTAGGACGGGTTATATTTCTGGTATGTGAGGGCAATGATTGTTTTAGAAAAATTAACGTACGATACGTTTTTCCTAAATTTATGATAATGCTTTTCGTTGACACAAATACACTATACTGTTTATTGATACAAAATTGTATGCACGCAGCTTCTTAATGAGCTGTAAGATGTGTTGTGTACTCTAACCCGAAACTAAACGCTTTCATCTGTACCTAAGCACTAGTTCCATATGAATCATTGGCTTATCTGCTTCAACCTTCGAGGGCTTTTGTGTATAACCATTTCTAAACGGGAGCTGTGAAGTACGTGGAGCAGATAAGTCCGTGTTGTGAGCCGACGCCTAGGGCTGTGGTGACGTGGTGGTGTGTCGGCAGCATCAGCGGGTTGGCGTTGGCGCTCGGCGGCAGCGGCGCCGGCAGCCCATCGGAGCCCCGGGAGCAGACCGCGACCTCTTCTCGCGCTCCCTCGCCGCCGCCCTCCGAGAGGCAGCCCCACACCAGGTAGACGCACTCCACGCGACGAACGTTTGGTTTTTCTGGCTGTGGCTGTTTCCTTTTCTTTCTTAGAAAACGTTAATATGATATTCCCAACATATACCTTGTTGCTGTTAAAACTGCACACAGCTTCTCAACAATAAAGAACTACCAAGTTACTTACAAATTTTTTATTTGACGTAACCACGATTCTGGAAAAAAAAGATTAAAAAAAACGCTTTTTTTGGAAAACGTCCATTTACCATCAAGTAACCTGTTTGCTCGTTTGCCTTCTCTATCTTTTATGTTTTTATATAAAAACATTCAATGGGAATCGGTTATAAATCTGTGGTTTTTAAATTCTGTATATTTTTTTATTGGCAATCAGTCATGCTAGCGTTTTCTCAAGAAGAAAAATTGTCGAGGTGTTGGTGTTATTTTCGTTCATTTTGATTTTCTGTGGGCCACGTTTTGCAGTATTCGTTCCAATTATACTTTTTAATATCATGGTCTTTGTGCATGTTTGCCTGTTGTGTGTCCGTTTTGTTTTTTTTTATGTGTGGTGGTAGAGCTTACTTGGTTTTTGTTCTGCAATTTGTATGTCTTTTGTACCTTTTTTTGCCAACTCCGAGCGTGATTATCTCTAATGTTGTTTAGGTTTTTGCTACAGAGAGAAGTGAGTATTACTTATAGGTAAGTAACGTTAGGTAGGTACCTGTTCTGAATTGTCAATACGAGATGAAGCTTATGTATTATTCAACGAGGAGTAAGTTTAATTGCCGAACCATAAACGACACAATGTAGGAGTTGTTATGCGGTTAAGCTCCAACCGTATGACGCCGCCGTGTTTTTGAATCCTGAAAGATTTACATCCTTAGGTACTGTCGAGGAATTTGAATGTCCAGCGGGTGGATACAATTCGTTAACAGTGTGCCAGGTTGTACACTGTCCACGTGTCATTAGTGGTGTCACGTCGGGAAATGTACAGCACGGCTAATTTACGTATTATCTCAAACTTCTAAACATTCAAAATCCTTGGTGGTAAAATGATTAAACACATTTTCTTTATAAAAACAATCTAGCTAAAAACTGACTGATAACCTGACAACTTTCGCTAAGATCTATTTACTAAGATATTTTGTTACATATAAGTCGATGTAGGTTAGATTACAGAATACAAGTAATCGTCGACTTTCATAAGTGACGTCATGCTGCCATTTACTGGACTTCCCAATCAAGCAGTTAATATTATATTGCTTGATACAGAGAAAGTCCTCCGGGTCTTACACCCTTATTAACCGTTATTAGTTCTTGATAAGACATATTTATAGCGCAGTAATTAATGCTTAGTAAACCGAGCGGTTCAATAATTGGGCCATTCTACTTTTCAGTGTACATTTTTGCTATCGTCCGATAAAAAGTATACCAAATGATGAATCCGCGAATAAACAAATAACGTGAACTTAGAATGTTTACGTTTAACGGTTTTCAAAAAAAAATATCCTAAATTACTCAATTATCGCTGAAGAATCTTGGTAACTCAGTGGTAAATTGCACATTTTCCATAGAAAAGGCGGGGACATCAACGTCCACTGCGTTACTCACTTTATAGTTATTACAAATAACTTTTTATGAATTAGGTTAATTCTATATATAAGCTTATTGACGTCCCTTTTCTAGTTTTAAGTTAGAAAAAGCAGCACTTTACCGTTTGTTGAAATAAAAATAGTTTAGTGAGAGCGTGGCTAAAAGTTATGTACAACGAAAAGTAGAATGGCCCAATTACGTGCGAGTTAAAGTAAAATTCTATCTATCTAATTAAATTTATTTTTTGTAATAACAACTTAATGTTAAATTCAGTCACGTGACGATTCACATTAAGATGCACTAAAGTTTTCCAAGAGGCCCGATTTGACAGCTGTCATCTTAGTACGAAATATGTGTTTGAGGTTATATTTTGTACGGCTGTGACAGTTGTCAAATCGGGCCTCTAAGAACGGCAAAACTGTAGCAATTACTTTATAAGTAAAAAGAAGTAGGTAGGTTACCGACTTAATAACATACGGAGTCAGTCTGCTGCACAGTTAAAATATTACAAGTAGAAGTTTGATTGTTTATCTTTTACTGAGAGCTGAAAAGACAGGCATATGAGAGGCTAAATTCAGGTTGGCTAAATAGCAGTTTAAATGTGCAATTGCTGACCGTGTAACCTATCTACCTCTTTTACACTTCATATATCGGGAACTGATCTTGTAAGTAGTAGTCCTTTACAAGTTAGAATCAATTACAAGTCACGCACATGTCCTCAAACAGGCGGCAATTTAAAGCAGCATCAAAACACAACGCTGATCATTTAATACGACTCGTAATTTGACGATGCGCCCGATATGGAGGCTTACGTCACCGTCCAAGAATAGAACCCTGCCAATGTAGATTTGTTGTAATTCCTCTTGTGGGTTGATGACTTCGAATGTAGATGTCATGGCAAGGGTACAAACGCATACTGGCGTGGGCGGTGTTACATTGCCGCGATTATTTAGCACTTGGATTGTAAACTTATTATTATAACATTGTAAATACGCTTTGAATCGTTTTCTCAAGATGAAATCGCGATTCTCACTCTTGTGGAATTTTGACCTGACTTTTTTCATGATGTAACTTATTAGCACCTTAAGGTAATCTAAGTATACCACGCTAAGAAAAGTAAAGAGACAAAAGTCCTTTTGGTTTAAAAATGTATACAATCAATTAAGAGTCTGTGAGAACAGATGACATTCTAATCTTAATCAAGTTTGAAGGAAATTCGTTCCAGAACTTGAGACGAGATGATATTACACTTTTTGTACGTAGGTGGACATACAAAAAAACATGTGCCTGCTTTACATTTATAATGTAAGCACTCTTTATAAATGTCCGATGGTTTTTATGGTATTAAGTACTTGTTAACCATCTACATACCTATTTACCTCTGCTGCTATTATATCATAAATCTTAAACACTAGAATATAGAAAATAAAGTCATTCATCATCTCGCCGTCGTTAAGTGCCGCAGTGAAGAGTTACCTCATAAAATCTAAAACATGTTGCCAAGACAGTGCACTAGAGGAAAACGTGCAATCTGTCAATTATAATGTACCATAATTCTCCTTCGGGTTTCAACTGGCTCTTGTAAAGTGAGCAATTACACTGGCGATAATTGCACGCTGAGCTCTTGTGGGCAATTGCGTGCGTTGCGCGTGTTGAGCGGGTAAGAAGCGTTTATTTTGAAATCAAATGTATTTTTGAGACTGTTTTGGTGATTCAAACGTCTTATCAATCAAGATTTTGGGCAAAAATAAGATAAACGTGCAGTTTTTATGGGATGTATCGACTAAACTGTCTGCTAAGGTACCCTACTCTTTTCTCAAACAACGGCAATGGCGGCAATGCATCTACAATTCTTAGTGTTGCGTCGTTTGCCTCCTGTAGCCTAAAAAAACCTCATACTCTGCACTCCCGTTTAACCCAATTTGAAAGTCATTCCTTACAAGTAGGCAATACATCTGCGACTCCTTTAGTACTCACTTGGTACGTATGGCAGCGGTGATCACTCATCATAATGCTATAGTCCGGATCTCGTGCCGGTTTCTTACACACAAAAAGTTTAACTGAAAATCTTATCTACACACACGGCAATGTGCCAAGCCAAGTTCGGAAACGAAAACGGCGACTTTCGAAGTTTTCACTGCTGAAATGTTCAAGGTTAAGGTTATGTTAGGTTATGTACATACAAATAATTAAACCTAAGGAAGCCATCTTAAAACAAACGAAGAATGTTGTATATTCCTTCAGGTATACTTTGAGGAACCGCCACTTTAGCACCCATTTAGTTCCCGATTATTTTTAAAACAAGCTGACGATTTTGTTCTTCACTGGTTTATTAATTTGCCCCCTTTACACATACACATTTTTGGTGGAATATTAATTCAAATGACTGTCATATTTGATTAAGTAACATAACGTAAATCATCAATGTAATAAAAACTCTTATCCCATTAATTTCGTAAATCAACACAGTTGAATCCATTCATCCATTTGTCATCCCCTTCAAACACTACCCCTAGTACCTACACTAACCCCTGCTATCTAATGTCTTATTTTATTTAGTACTGTCGCATAGCTAATTTGCACGCTCTACTTGCTACCCTATAGGGGTTGAAGTTGTTAAGTATTAATAACACCTAGTGGCTACCCGGCTCACCACCCGGTAAATAAAAAACACCAAAGAAAAAAATTATAACTTTAGGAGGCAATCGAGGAACACGTGATATAAAATATGGAAATAGGTAGTTTTAATATGAAATGTCGTACGTACTCAATAATAATGATGATTAATAATTAATTCATAAGGAATATGGATGGACACACCCGTGACCAATGGCTGCCAATGAGCCATGTCATGGAGCCAAGTAAACAAACACATGTGACACACATTCCACATAATAGGAAAAGTAGTAAAACAATAGTGATGATGTCACCGACGTCCCTATGAAACAAATGGTGACATTGGTGACAAACTATAATGATGCATTTCTGATAATCGTGATTACAGGTTCAGCCTAATATGGAAATTATTTGTAGAAGATTGGGAAACCCAGCGCCGCTCGGGTTGAAAAAGTGTTTTCTAGAAAGATTACAATTACACAAATGGATTTCTGAATACGAAAATTCCTATTTAATTAAATACATGTATTAAAATCGGAGCCAACAAGACCTTCGTGACCTCATCCAACCCTCAACTTTTTCCCATCGGTCATCCAGACGCGTGGAGGGCTTCCATCCGCATGTAGTCTAATTTCCAATGATTCGGACGCAGTAGTATTTCTTATTTGCACTGCCAAGGAGTAGAATGGTCTCCTTGCGTCAGTATTCCCGGAATCGTATAACCTTGGTGTTTTCAAGACAAGAATGAATAGGCTATTTTCTGGGTAAGCGTGTACCACCACGTCGTCACTTAACATCAGGTGAGACTGACGTCAAATCCATTTTGGATAAAAAAAAAACGAGAACCTTCTCCTCTTTTTAAAGTCGGTTAAAAACACAAGCAACACTAAAAAGCGGTTTCACGAGCAAAGCGTCTAAAATATACAATCATGTAAATGAGCACGATCAGGGACAAAAGAACTAAATACCAGCTGCAATCGGCATCGCTTCCGTACGCAATCTTGCAGATTGCTAATAATACAAGATCTCTTAGTCTTCCGCGTTCAATTATCACCTCAGGAAGAAACTGAGTTCATCATGTAACGATTAAAACACATTGATTCCAACAGACTATTTACAGAATATGCCTTAGACATGAGACATGGAGTTGTAGGATTTTTGTAAGCGTAGAGGTCAAAAATTCGGTTAGAGGTCGTTCTTTGCGAACTAGAAAAATCATAACACTTAGAAATTGAACCTAGTAGTCAAACCGTTATACCGTGTCGGCAAAGTAGATTAGAAAGAACAATTGCTAATTTAAACAATGGGACCAACAAATATGCTCGCAACGATTTGTAACTTTTTTGTTACTTAAATGCTAAGATTGTTAACCGTTACAGCTATCTCGTTACTTGTGGAGAGACACCCACGTTTAAATATGTTATGCAGTTATCATTTTAATTTTTTCATATACTTTTTATAGAGATGCTGTATGTAAGACATCTAACATCTCCAGAACGTTACGACTTCCAATGATTATTTCCAGCAGGCACTGATTCTATTATTATCGCAATCATGAACTTAACTAAATTGTTGTTCTTTTGGCTTTCAACCGTAAACGAGCCATTGTCAAGGTTTTGATTTCGCGAAGCCGTACCCCCGTAAAGAGGCTCCGCGCTGGGCCCCGTTACTCCGCCTAGCAACGGCCAACCAGAGCCGGGTTCGACGCCCGGCGAAAGCATCGATCTCAATATACCGACCTCATAGATCCAGCATTCGCAATTCATCATTATGTTGCTGCCAATCACTTGTTCGCGGTTAGGCGACACGTTGCGCGCAGCTTGACTTGAGGCTGACATATAACTTAAGTGGGTAACCTATTGTATCGCCCGGCAACCGTATACCTTCTCGAGCTGACAGCCCCATCTGGGTCGCGAGATTCGTTACTTACGCGTTTAATTTTTTGGGTGCTAGAAACGTTCACGCACTGGACGATATTAGATCCGTGACCATCGTGTTATCTATAAATATTAAGAGGAAATGTGAAATCCAGTTAAACTTATTCCAAGTTGTGCTGACGTGATACGAATCAGTTAAATCAACGTTTCACTACCTTTTTTTATATCACCCTGAATCACGTCACAGAATTTAACAAGCTTACATACACCGGGAAGCGTTTCTTGATATAATATCCAGCTTCTTCCAATAATAAATCTTTGGCAATTTTCGAATTCCCGTCTCCGCTAGTACGAAGAGTTATGATTACAATTATAAGCGCTTGTCACAGCATCTGTCAACATGCGGACGAGTAGATACTCGTAAAAATATAGAATATATGTGCCTTGGAAATAACTATACGATTCCATAAAAATATTCTTAGCAGACTCGATAAACATTAAACGCGTTGATGTAGGGAAACGTGGTGTTATTTCCAGAGTTGTTTTTAAAATAAAGTACTTTATACTTCGTCAGAAACCTTTATTAGATCCCAAGTGTCCAGACGTAGTTGTCAGGTTTATTTATCATTTTGCGTTCCTGGCGTCTTTGTCAATTTATGTTAGCAAATAATTCTTGCCTCACACCAGATCCATGTAACGCCAGTTTCTGGCCTTGCCCTTAGCAACAACGCTTCAAGTCACTTCATGCGACAATGAAACTTATACCGAGTGGTTGTAACCGCAGCCCCGGGATGCGTACGAGCACCCAACCGTGCAAGGACTCGGGCTTACGTCATCTAGTGACCGTCACAATCTACAAAGAAACGTACACTTTCTCTACAAGGTTTAAAGGCAAAAATCACGTGGACGAGACATGCCATATTCAAGACATTTCAAATTATGATGCAGTCACGTAGGTACTTCAGTTACCGCAAGTACCCAAGTCAATTTATATTCAACGGTGACGTCAACTTTGAGCTCGCCCATAATAAGGTAATCACTAAATTCAGCGCTATTTTCCTCTGCATACTAAAATCGACTGATGTTATGACGACACCGCAATGACACAAAATCACGTCATACCATAAAAGGCCTATGACTACATCGTTTATAAGGTCAATTCATTTCTGTTATGAGTAAAAGGATAAAACAGGGCATTCTCGGGGCAATGGCGTTCATATTTTGGAAGTTTCCGTTGCCAAATGGCATCGTAATACCAAAAATACCAAGGGATTAGTAGAGGATTGTCATCTCCCATTAAACTGAAACATAACTCCTGCTATTTAGAGAAGTGTCTCTATCAATAGACTTGCAACTATGTACGGAGACAATTTATACCAAACAGAATACATATGAGCCGACGCCATGTTAGTTTTATATGCAGCTCTTTTTGTTTTAGCAGCGAATGTTTGGCGGCGGTAAGATGATCCAAAATTTTAAATGCGATATCATGAGGCAGATGGTAATAACACATGTTAATATACGTTAAAACAATAAAGAGATTAAGAAATTACGTAGTACTGTGGCCTTAGTATATGACATATTTAATTCAAACGCGAAGCTTTTGTAAAAAAATCTTGAAATTTAGCAATTATGAGAATTTTTGCGGTCACAGTCCTGTGACTAAATTTCTCTGAAGTGTTTGTCTCATATGCGTAACATCTGAACTTGACCCATTTCGAACAATTTCCGGTTTTCACTTGGTCAACCTTGAATCAAATCGGCAGGAAGGTCGCAAGACTTAAACGTTCACTTTGATTTATTAATTCGCATGGTTACCAAAATCTTGTTTTTCAATTTCGATTACAGTTTTGATTTTATCATCATTGTTTTTACAATATCCCTAAAAGCTTTCTTATTTAGCTCTGACAAAATGATTGACATGACAAACAATGTCTTCGTTTCAGCGACTATTCTTAGCTTGTATTAAAAATATTTATGTTATTTGGACCTGGACTAGATCTTTTTAAATTTGACAATTTGACATTTTGCTCTGAGAAGTTAAAAAATCTGCAATAAAGCAAATTTGTAAAAGGACCGGTTTATAATTCTTACACTTTTACGTCAAAGTAATACGGGTACGTTTTAGATTTATCATCATTAAGTACTTGATAAAGTTGATCTAGTTAACCTTGGCCCAAAGAGTACTGCGTGTGTCTACTTTGATTTCTTGAAAATAGTCATACTAGATCATTTCTATCGTAATACACCATATAGGCACACCTTTTGCTGTAACTTTGCTAGAACTGAGCAAAATAAATATAACTCATATTTCTAGTCGAATTGACATCTTGAGAAATTAAGCTACAGTGTATCTAATGTCGTCTGAATTCCTGGCAACTCTCATACATACGTCAATTCATTTATATCTTAAAAGCTTATCGTCTCTCATCTGATATAAGCGGTATTACAAACGCTGACATTAATATTAAACGGATTATCTTCAGAGATTTAATGATGCCGTTAGTTAGCGTGCATGCTTCTTTTGTTAGCACGTGTAAATTCAAGAAAGTAACCGGCAGTTTTGACTAGAAGTATATAATTAGGTATACTTTGCTAACCACGTGTTGCGGGTAGTTTATAGTCGACATCGTATCGTGACACTTATTGTTAATACATAAAGTTATTTTTGAGATGCTTACGCCTAAATGCGGAACTACATCCAGGCTTGATTTTGCAATGTTTTGATGTTAAATTGGTATAACGTTTAGAGACCTTCCGGCACCATATCAACCAACACCGTTCCAATTCCCCAAATGGCGATCGACCATAACACAAGATCTTTACTAAGGTACTTATTTAAATACAATTTAACTAAAGTTATAGTCGTTCCCTGACTGCTTATCATCGGTAAAAGGAAAATTTAATTGCTGTACTTTTATGTTCAACATTTTAAAAGTGTTCCATTTGAGACCGTCGAGATTTAAATGGGGGCGCGACTTGATATCAGTGCCAAGACTTATGCTCCATTTGCCAAGTATTCATGACGACTTTAGTCGTTTGCTGAATTGTAATGTAGACACAATGTGGCCAGTAATAACTACCTATATAACATCCTCGTTCCTTTATTAATTACCGATGTTAAATTTGGTGTTTAATCCTCCCACGAGGCAAGTGTTTTTACCGTCTCTTGTTTTAATACTGTGCTAAAATTTACAGTAAATATGCGTCAATGTACGTTATAACAGAATAAATAATATCTTGAAAAATATTATCGTTTTGCTAACTTATTAGCTCAGCGTGAGATGACTGCTGTGCGCTATTTGTTCAACTCATTTGATAGCGCCTGAGTACGAAATGTATGCAGTCTCTAGGCACAGATGATAGTTAAACCAATAATGTCAATGTATAGTGTAAATGATTTCATTTTTGTGATTTGACCATCTAATGGTTAGCGAAGCCAATCATTGAACACGTTCATAAACAACCTTTCTACGGACATGGAAATTAATATAGAAAATACATCATACTTGTCTCAATTATGAAGGTGTAATTATTCTCCGCGGAAAACTACTAATAGGAATGGTTAATTGCAAACACTTCATAGCCTTGTATTAAGATTGACAGTCTTAGTGGAGCGGTCATTATTCAAACATTGTAATTAACTCGCATGTTAACATTGACCCGTTATACAAATTGAAATCAACTATGAAATGTTAAAGTTTCATTTTTTATCAGCACTTTTTCTTTGCAGTTACAGCAAATCAACTTGAATTCAACTTATTCGCATTACGTATTTTAATAATGTATCCAATATTACTATTGTCACAAGAATCTTAATCACAGTAGCTTAATGATTAAGCCCTAATGTATAATACTGATTTTATTATCATAATTTTATGGTCTAGTCTAACTTATGCTAAACATTAAGATTAAAATTCACATTCTTGCGGTAACGATTAAAAAACTAAAACAACTGTTATTAGCCGTAACTTGTGAATCCATGTCATTAGCTTCATTCAAATAATATAGTAGGTCTAACAGGCTTCGTATAAGAAATTATGTCGAGTACCGTTATCTGTCAGTAGGCTTTATATCTGATGAAGTGCGTCTGTTACTTGAACTGAAAACGTCAGGTTAGCACGACTTTTGTGCGCCCATAGGACCTTTGGGATTTGCTTCGAAAGTAACGGGGCTAACAGCAACGTACAATACCTGCCTCGGGGTGCTTTAGGAACGCCTAATAGTGAACACCCCGTTGCTTTTATGTTGTGTTAGTGTACAAGTTCATTCAACAGTCTTCTATCGACGATGACCTCTTTACTTGTCAGGTTATTAACTTGATGTTCATGATCAGATGCGACTTCATGATTTACCACAGTGGTAAATTTAATTTTAATGTTCTCTGTAACCAAACAACCGAAATAAAGCCGTAAAAAACAAAAGAGATGCTCTAACGCGAAACCGTTTACAGTAATGATCTAGACTTCAGTTGGCAACCAAATTCAATACAAGAATCATTTAAGAAATGAACCGGAATTCACTTCAAAAGCAAAGCCAAAAAAAGTATAGTTACGCTCTAACTATTGTAAGATCGCACGCTCCGAATATACTCAATTGATTTCAATTCCAAAGAATGCCTAACGTAGAATTAAATGTACACTAATAGAGGCATGTAATGTTACTCGTGTTTTATATAACACTCAGGTAATCTCGAACATCATGTATGTAAGAGCAATTACTGTTAGGTACTTCGTGAATTATCCCGTGGTTAAATCACTCGGGCGTTAAGTAAGATCTATCTATTAATTGGACACTTGTTGATTTTTTGCAAGCTTTTAATTCTTATAAATGATTTGTGTGTATGAGGGTTGTTTTTTCAGTATCTTTATATTTTAATTGTCTTTCCATATTTGGAAACAAGGCAGCTAGCAAGTAGTTAAAATTGTGGTAGTGAACTAGACGGACCGACCCTGCATAAGTTAGAGTACTAGTTAGGGTAGGTACAGGGTAGTGATTCTTTCAACAACGATGTTCGGACGGACGAACGAGTGAATGTCCAAGCGGCGAGTTTAAGTAGTCCCGTCATGTCAGTGCGAACAAAACATATTTTAGCGCGTGCATTTTCACTTAAGTAGCCTTATACGTTCGATCCATCGGCAGAAACCATGCTGCTAAATTGAAAATGCACGCGCTAAAATATGTTTTGTTCGCACTGACGGGACTAGGTACTTAAACTCGCGGCTTGGACATTCACTCGTTCGTCTGTTCGACCGTCGTTGTTGAGAGAATCACTACCCAGGTAGGTACGAACATTCGTGTGCGCCTTTGACTTTTTGACCATTTTTTTATTGGTTTAGCTTTTTTAACGTCGGAATTAAGTAAGCCATGTTCATAATATTTGTTTCTTTAGCTCGCGTAACGAATGCATACGTTCTAGCATTAGTAAGGGCTATTATAGCTATGATAAAAACAGCCGCATGGAGTGCAACGTGATCTATGCATCTCTACAGGATGTTTTAGTTACCATGTAGAGATGCATAAAAATGACTCTCGGGTGGGATTTTACCGGAGTCCACTGAACTGTTCGTTACCGGACGTATAGATTATAATAATGATGGCATTGTACGATTCTTGGGTCGATGCCCATCTGTGGCGTTTTAGCCTACCCATACCTGGAAATATTTATTAACGAAAAATATTTAGGACTATTTTCCGAGCAAATTATGATATAGAAACTATCTCAGTACTATGTAAAACGCCGATAGGTAATATTTAAAAAATGGCAGCAAACTTAGTATTAACTGGCACAAGTTCATTCATTTTAACTTATACAATATTTTATGGAGATCAAGACGAGCGTCCACGGCCAAAAACATAATTATGAATATTTATAAACGATAAAATAACAATATATCACAAAGAGTATTTTAATTCCTTTTGATATAATAACTTATTTCAGTGCCCCTGAAGAATAAGGGAGTACGTAGTCAGCCTGTATACAGGACAGGCGTCCACGCGGAAAATAATACGTAATCTTATGTACTCGAGTTAATAATGGACATGATGCTCGTGTTACCATGGTGTGTAGCGAAGTGGCACTTTATTAGCACTACGTTGTATTTAAATGTTGTGAATATTTAGTTCTTAAATATAGTAGAAAAACAACAGATCATTGTCCTTGAACTTACAACGTACGCAGGGCTAGCAATAAAATCTCCATCCATTTAAAATCTAAAATTTTATTGACTCGAAACAGACACCTTGTATGCCTTAAACTGCATTGTGGAAAATTTAGAATTGTGCCACTGCCACCTACAATTTTCTAAATAACATTATTTACCTATTCTCTGTTTACCGTGGCATATGCCGCATACGGCGCCCCAGGCAAACTTGAATACTTACCTCATTACTCATGCGGTGTGAAATCTACCATTTACACGTTTAATAAGCAAAGCGAGCTGCGGTTCAATGTCATATAACCATGAAACTCTTATAAATTCAGTTTAATTATGTTTATGTTTTTGGTAAATATCAACCAATAATTTATTACCTTCACGGGTCTTCACGGGTCACGGTCGCCTTTGATCACCCTTTAACAAAATATATGGTTGAATTATTTAAGTCAGTCGCACGTGTTTAAATACCTACAGTACTTATAGCAGCATGCCTCAAAACTGTTGTTTACGATATCGATACATATGTTCGACTGACCTTGTTTCCTCATGTAGGTATGTAAACGTTAGTCGCTGGAAATTTTTCTGGTCAAGTATGCTATTTATTGTCACTTTAGTTTCATTACATATTGTATTCATAATGCTTGATTGTTATTTTAATACTAACAACAATTTTGCAAAATAATCGATCTAACAAATGCTTCATTTCGTTTCCAGGTAAGGCAATGGCTTCCAAACGGGTCACTTCTTTTTCAAAGCGAAGGTACGTAAATCAAGATCGAAACTCAAAAGACGTGCTCAAACGTCGTTCAGGACAATGTGCCAGATTCGTGAAAGAGTTTCAACAGGCCGACACCGATGGAGATTGTTTCACACGTCAAAATGTCCGCACTCTTGGCGGGCCTCGGAATACGTGAACCTGTCCTCGGTGCGTGGACAAACAGAATCGGTCATCCACCCCGCCGGTAGTTACTTAATATCCATCCAATTACTCATACGCCAAAGCAAATATTTGCTAAATGCTTCGCTGCGATGAGATGAGCCACCAATTCGCTAAAAACCAGCCACCAGTACCCAAAGTAAATATTTAAATCAACGTTAGTCATGCCTTTACATGATGGTTAATTTACGTCATTACTGAATTTACTGTAAGCATTTTAAATTCAGAGTGACGTTTAACAAACATCTCGCAAGTAAAGACTTGAGACTTCCTGTCTACATTGATCTTTTTCTTTGAAAATGCAGATGAGGCCGCTGATTTGTTACGCAAATTTATATTAAACCTCTGTCCGTATGCTCTACATTTAAGTGCTCACCTATTGTCTTCTCTTAACCGCATACCCGTGTTCAAAGTTCAAGTTACAACGTGAGCTGATAGAATATGAATACGGAGCTCGAATTGACTTTCAGATCTGAAATAGATTGTTTACGCAGCAAACGGGCGCACTGCCAACGGTCACCTGAGACGGGGGTTTAATATTTTGGCACATAATTAAATTTTTATCCACCTAGACAAGCATTTATGAATTATTTTAACATGACAAATGAGATTATCGGTTAAATTTTATTGAGAATATCTATAGTCATTAAAATTGGTATGGAAAAATAAACTGAATAAAAGGTTTTTTGCAGTAAATGCTGAGGCTGCTGAGCTGAGTATTCATGCACGATGGTTATATATGTGTCAGATTTGATAAAATTGAAGTGGTTATTACACGACTGGGCACTCATTTCATTATAGATAAAACCTATGTATTTGTTCAAGATAGCGCGTTCTAGGCTAGGCTTCTAAATATTGCGAACTGTAATGTCATAGACCACACCAATGTTAAGTTCAGCCATCCGACAAAGTTAACGACCCGCGACAATAGTCGATTGTGGATTGTGATGTTATCACCACAAGTTACTTCATTACTAGCTATCAGCATCGATGCGATCGTGATTGTTAGTGAATCGTTAATCATGAATCAGTTTTATTGTTTAATGATCGTGACTTTAATTCTGATGGTCGATGTAATCGGCTTGTCAAGCCTTTTCAGCATCAGCATTCAAATGTGGTAGGATCTAACCGGGAGCCTAGTTACTGTATCGAGTACTATCTATTTGCCAGATATGAATTCTGCTCTCTATTTATTTATATCAGCTTCTCATTCAAGTCTATTCACAATTCAATCGTCGTCTATATCATCACTCAATACGCACATTAACAATAGGTTTTTTTTTAAACATCATGGATCCGTAGAAATTTACAACTGCTTTATATTTCGTTATTAAGAGGCCTGGAGAATGTAAAATACCACAACAACACAAACTATTTCGTTCATCACAAATTTTGAAATACTTATCTGAAGCTTTGTAACATACGCAACAACACTTTTAAAATTTGTATTATTTTACAAAACAAATGCAATTAAGTGATAGAATTCTCACAGATGATTTAAACAAAGTTCTGTACACATTTTTAAGTTAGATAATTTCCTTCTATACATTGCTATAATCCAATTACGTGTAGTGGCTTACGTTATTGCTTCTCTCGTCTGATGCTCGCAGATAACCCCCGGCACTCGGTAATAGGGTCACATCACTTCCGATAAAGCAACAGCAGCCATTTTTACAAAATCCCTATCAACTTTATCATCGTTTATGTTTACATTGGCACGCTCGCAGATAACGTTAATGGTGTTGTGATGCGCGGATCCACCAGACTTGAGGGGATCTAAATGTTTAATGCTGTGACGACATCATTTGTTTTGTTTGCTGTTATGTGACAGATTTTTTACAAAATAATTCTTCATCTTTGGTAGTATTTCTAAGTTTATAAACCGTATTCATTAATGCTAATGAACGTTCTGAAAATGATATGAAATTTACTCTCTCAAAGCTACTTTATATGTTACTATTTATTTTGTCTAGTCCAAGTTAAACATTAAAACGAGCGTTTATTGTAACTCTGATGGCTCTCGGTTATTAGTTCCCCCTTTTATCTTAGCATATTTAAAATATTGTATATCTCTTAATAGATTAAAGTTACGTGTAGACTTTAATAATTAGCTGGATTTCACTACCCGGGTGACTTAGGCTTCCTAAATACCTTCTCAAATTACCTTAGACTTATTTTTCCGATTTGCTTATGATTACATTAAATAATAATTATAGTATCAAGGCTTTTCGCTAGTATAACTTAAGTGACAAATATAAACATGACCCGATACGTCTGTAACGATATTGTATAAATTCAGATAACCCGTGTAATAACGACTTGTTTGCCATTCTTTATCAATCTTATTTGTCCAAATACAATTAATCTCATGTCACTCGCAGTTTGCATTTTAGAATGTAGGTACTCTTGGTAAATCAGAATTTGTTTTAACTGTACAATGTTTACGATCTTATTTGTTTACACATTCAACATTTTTCGTGTTTGCTCGCCCTTATACTTGCTAACAAATTGGTTTACATCCTTTAGCAAGTGCAACGGTTGAGTAATTTGCGATAAGTGAATTGACCCCATTTTTAGTATCGTGGTCTATCTATATTGTATCACGATGTCTTTTGGCCACTCTACGGTAACTATGATTACTATCCTTAGCGTTAGCATTTGTAGTTTAAATGTTGTTATTCATATATTTGACTATCAGAACTCGTCTTGTGACAAATTTTTCATGCTGTTTCCTGCATAATTGAAAATGACTGTTGGTTTCAAACGATTGCTGCGTGTTAATTAACGTATGTCATCGCTTAGTTTAACACGTAGATTTGCGGTTTCCTCCAGCCCAAACGCTGTGTTGCGTAACACATGTCTCGGTGTCTTAAGATTTATCTACTCTCGTAGATCGTAGGACATGTTGAAACCTCGTCGCATTCGACCCGAATTTTTCGCAAATTGCTCCAACGTGTAAGTTTATTGCCTGATATATTAGCAGTCCAATAAACTTAAATGTTGTTTTTATGCGCGGCAAATATAACAACGCATTCGTTTTACGTAAGTGCTCCAAAAACACTGCGTAGGTTTCTGTTGCTTTTTCAAACTGGAATTAATCAGTTTAAAAATACACATATATAATAAATACTGCTCTCAATATATAAAAACGACTTATGGATTGAGTCTAGTGTAGTAGTTAAAATGCAAACTTCTATCTGTTGATTAGCATAGGATAAACTAACTATGTTTATGATGTTTTCCAAAGCTTATTATAATCGTACCGTATACACATGATCGGATTAAGCATTCGAAAGGCTCTTAACCCACTTACATCTTTATTCTAAGGCTTCCACGCCTATGCGCTTTACCCACTAGCAACCATTCTTCGATCAATATACTTATTGGTAATAGATGATTATCCAATTCAGAGTGTAGGCTTTTGCTGCTCGAATATTGCATCTATTCAAGCCAGTTTATTATATTTACAAGGCTAGTTGCAGCCATAATAAGTATGACAAATGATTTAACTGCAATTACTAATTGAATTTATTGTGTGTCAATTAAAATTTATGCTTTCAGACCCTACTGAACATTCACGTAATTAATTGTGATAAATTTGTTTTGATTACTCTGTCTTGTCAACATTGTAGTAAAATCTTTGTTTAAAAAGAAATAAACCGGATGCTTTTAAATTTTGGAACAGGTTGGCCATAATGGCAAATTTAAACTATAATACGCATCCAATCCCAGTCAGGTGATCGTAATTACATCATGCCACTGATTCAGAAAATGATGGAGTTTACCGCCCTCTACGATGATGTCATTTAAGACAGCAAAAATATTATTTCCTCTTTGAAAGGTTACAATAACATTCGATCCTGTCTTGAATATTTATGGTTCATCTTCATCTTTAGGATTTGCATCATTAATTTGTTGACTGCTTTCTCTTTCTAAATATCTCATCCTTATGTATGACATGGAAATAGCTAGTCGCCATTGAGTCTGAATGGTTTTGTGACGTCACCTGTGCGTGGCTCACAACGTTTTATTCGCATGCGACCTCTGTGATACGCAATTATAACTGATTATCTCTTAGTACTGTATTATTCCTTTTGCTAGTGGAGTTGCTTCTCTTTTTTATTACTTAGTATTTAGTATTTACGCGCTCATTTCAGATGGCTGTCTTATCCGCGAATACGGTTTAAAACGCTTTTGAAGAACCATTATGATGTCTGTAGGTGTTCATAAGTAATTGACTTTAAGAGAGAAATGTCACTGACGTCATCGGTATGCGAGGCAACCGGTCGGACAACTTTTCTCAACGTTTCATAAATCTTTGCCACAAAAACAAGCTACGAAAAGTAATTGGCGTTTACTAACCGAAGCTTCTCTCGCCGTAGGAGACTCACAATTTTTTTAACCAAAAGTCGACTTCAGTTGGACTAACCTACCTAGTTAATTTTTGCGTTTTTGCGGGCAGATTTTTGTTTTTTAATTCATTTTTTTAATTTTATACTTTTTGGTGTTGTATGTAGTCCCATTTCTTAGTTGATGTTAAACTGTAAGACATTTCAGGCTCGCCGCAAGCAACGCCGCGGGATAGTCATATTCATATTTAAACAATAAATTTTTTTCGTTGTAGTCGCTCAAGTACCCTTTAACGCCTACTGTACTTGCACGGGTACAGCTAATAAAACTGAGATTTCAGTGGTTTTTCTGAAGTCTCAATTGATATCATTGCTCAATATGGTCATACATATCTCTTAATTTATGACAAATTGATTATGCATTAAGAAAATTGAATTAGATGTTAATAAAGCTAGTTATAGCAAAAAAAAAGGCATTATTTAATTTTGGATTTTCTTAATAAATATTAATAGTTCGTAGGTTACTGGTTACTATTGTTGCAATAAAAACAAAAAAATATAGACAGTTTACTTTTGGGCGATAATGGGTTAATCGAGATATCTTATCGCCACTCTCGGAATAGATACCGATGAGGAGTTCCGGAGGGCCATCTGTGGTCTTCCTCATCACCAAATGATTCTTTCTGTATGCAAATGCTAGACTGGTTATTAAAAATCTAAAATCGCTATATGTTTGCCTACATTATTTGAGGAGTTCCCTCAATTCCTCACTGATTCCCTCATCAGATTCAGATTTGGTGACAGTGGGACTACCTCGGAAGTATACTCTATCAAACCAAAAAAGAATTTTAAAATCGGTCCACAATTGACGGAGAAATACAAAGTACAGAGGAACGTACAATAACCTCCTCTTTTTTTGAAGTCGGTTAAAAAGTCGAATTACGAATCAACACAAAAAGCTTAGGATGATATTGGATTTTTGAGACAGAAGAGGGTAACTTTTACACAAAACATATCTAACAACTCTGAATAGTAAGGAAAGGACTACACTCAAGATGCCAAAAGTAATTAAAATTTTAGTATCAGTTTCGTAAACGTTATAATATAAACTTTTTACAAATTCAAAATAAAGTAATCATTCAATTATGCGTCTTGGATGTTATAATCATATCTGATCAGAGTATATAGAATTAAAGTAGGTACATATTTCTGTGTTTGTTTGCTTTATGATAACAAAGATAAGTAACAGTCGCGTGTAGATTCTTGCTTGCGTTTCTCATAACATCGATCGATCTACTTCTTTAGATCCAGTTTTATAATGACGCTTCCTATTTTGTAAACAACACTTTTTGTGGATCATCATAAAATTGCGTTTTGTGCGCCCTCGCATTACGTCATCGACCACGGCGTATGATTCTTATTTTCGCGCCATAGCGCATCACCTATCTCTCTCCTTCGTGCTCTTCGTCTATCAATCGTTCTCGCTCGCACGCCGCTGGCGACAAGCCGTCTGGTGGTTTCGGGCGCCCGCCGCGACGCAAAGAGAACCCTAGGTCACGGTCTTTGAACACATTTTCCTCAAGTTCGAACAGGCTGGTAATAATCGCTTTTCGCACTGCTGCTCCCTAGATGTGGACGGTCGGCCGTGAAGTTGGACCACGTGTCTACTTCTCGTAAATACCGTGGCCTTGTACAGTGTTGTGGGGCTCGGGGGGAGCACTCCCAGATACAAAGTTTATTTACTCGAGCTTCGTAAACAAGTTTGTTGTTATTTTCCACTTCGATAAGTGATAACGTTTTTTAAACATCAAGAACGCTTCGTTTTAATCCGGCGGAGGTTTAATATAACTTAAAATAAAACATAATTTACCGGAAAAAGCAGATCCTTGTTACAACATAAGGCGACTCACCACAATACGAATTACACTGCGGAACAGGTCGAGAAGGTCAATGTAAATTTAATACCCGCAGTCACGTCACTTTTCACAAACACTAGGAGACCGTGAAAAACGCCGGGAACAATGGCAACTGCCCTTACGCACGGCTAAGAATACATATATTTCAACCGGCCGCAGAGTTGACCGTGCCAAGTAATACATTAACATCTCATTGGAGATAGCATCGCGCCAAGTCGCCAACACGGATGGGCTGACAGACGAACGGACTCCCAAAATTCACTAACGCAGAATGACAAGTCCCACACGACACGACCTGACTCTTGATCGCTGTTGATGCTATCTACGCTTTCGCGCAGAAAAAAAAAGATACTAATCGCAATGCAGACCACTGCCTCAATATATATGTGGTCTATCATAGACCGGATTTGAAATCACTCCTCAGCACATCACACATCATAGGCGACTAGTTTCTGAAAGAGCAAATTTTGAAAATACACAACCTGTAATTACTATGCTTTACGAAATCTTAACCGTAAACTGGTTGAGTTATTTTCAATTTATACATTTGCAAAGTTGGAATTCTAGGTTCGTCAACCTATCTGAATTTGATTAAGGATATCCCTCGCTGCTGCGTATTTTATTATTTACAGATATTGAAGGAACACCGCAACGATTTCGACATCACTCTGCGGTGGTCTAACATTGTTTGTTATTATTCTGGTTACAGATTTTTACGGCTTCCTTAAATAAAGATTGACTCACACGGGTAGTTTTATGGCCGTCTATTTTTACGGCAATTTTATTACCAAAGGTGTCTATCACTTAAATTGATTGATACGCTATCTCATGTATGGTATTTCTTACGTCTTTTACACTACTATCGTTGATAAATAACTGTTTATACATATATCAAACCAGGTTGTCAACCTGTTATTGTACCAAATTTAATAAATAAATAAATAAATATATAGTCCTCCACGTCGATTTCGATCACGGCGACCCTAACACATTTTTTTTAAATAGATACTATTTAAATTTATTTTCTAGCGTTAGCTCTAATGTGGCTAACTAATAAATAACTATGAATATTCTGAATAAGTTCGTTGAATTTTTATCCATACTTCATTAACGTCACTTTGAGGCTCATTTATAACAATACTTCACCACTGAGTTCTATAGGCGCGTGGAATCACAGCCATTCTCGGAATGAACTGAAGTGTCACTGATAGTCGTATTGAGTGACGGATGTCTTCCTGCCAGTTTTCCTTACTATACAGCTTTTCCAACTATTTCACTGTTTTATTCTGATTTGAACGTTATGCTCTATACTTAGGTTAGCTTCTGTCATTGGTAATGTCTTTTAGTTACTGTTCTTTTCACGGCGGTGATCGATTTGGCTGCGAGAGTGCGGTAGACATTGCCAAAGAGCCAAAGGCGATCATCGACTGTTTTGTCGACCCTTGCACACAAACTGTTACCTTGAATCCATCAAAGCGTTCGTTGTTTAAACCTACTTATATAGTTTAGTAATCGCATTTAAAGCTTGTGTACAGTTTTTAAACCAGTTTATGCCTTTGAACAATCGTTTTTTATCACACAATCTATATTTAATCAGAATCCAAGGGTACTACGAACATAAACTTCAAACAAAAAGCTCGCCTTAACGTCCACGCTGGTCGCAAAAAAGCATGACATCATGTCTTTTAATTTAACCGCGGCGTACGAAGCCTGTATTTGGAACCAGTTCCAAGCTGCAGGCTATCAAATCGCGATCGATCAATCCACGAAAGAATTACAGTTAACTACACTTAGGTATTTTTGACCCGAATAACTGTGACGGTCTGTCCACAGAGACATCTAATATCTTATTCAATGAAGCGTAGCACTTAGGATGTTCTACAAACTATATAATTGCGACAATTTTATAGCAAACAAAGCTATATTAATCTCGATGTAGAGCGGAAATTAATGTCATAGAACTGTTATATGATCAGGGATCAATTTTCATTAATGTCTTCAAACAATAGGCGATTTATGCTCCTACTAATATGGAACGACGCTGAAATCTGCTTGAATGCGAAATATAACTACATTATTACGCAGCGAAATTTTATTTGCATTCTTCCATGTCACGTTCACTATAAAATATCTATTACAATCTTTATTTTTAGGTTGATTGGTTGATTGTTTGGTATATGCCTATGAGAGTTTGTAATTGCATAGCCAAGCTGAGGTTTTTTTCCTCCTAATTCTTACCTGCTCGTTAAAGAGGTGCCGTATGTATGTCAATCTTCTGTACAATTCCATCGGCTCACGCACTCTTCAATTTCATTCCGCGAGTTTTTACAGAGGTTTTTTGCGCGCAACTCAATAACGGTGGAACGAAACAGAATACACAGGTCGCTTTTTGTGAGAGGCTTTAGGGTTCCTTAGATGTAACTATCATGGTAGTTGCTATCGAGGATTGTAACCTGTGAAAGTGTTGTTAGGGCTGTAGTTTCTTATTTTTCCTCCTCTCTCTCGATTACATTATTGAATACTTTAATGCTAGTCATGTTTGGCTTTACTTTACTTTTTATGATTGTAGAAATTCAGAACACTTGAATAAAAACCAAGCTTTGGCTTTACTGAACTTCCCTTTGAGATTCTAAATTATCTTTAGTATTTAAAAACTGACAATGATTGATGGTCTGATGGTCCGTCGTTTTTGCTTTGAATAAATTGAATTCAGTTTACATCTTCGATGACAGCTACAAATTGATAATTCGAAGCAAATGCGCTCATTTTTTTATATACCCGTAAACCTTTTTATATTCGCGCTTAAGTAAGATGTTTTTTTTAATGCACATTAACCCGTTTCTGTGCTTCGGCTATATTGCAGAGTATACCAGCCACTTAAAACATAAAACGCTTAGGAGGGCTAATTCTTGCAATTAGCTATCATAAATACTAATTTAAAATTACTGCTTGTTTAAAAACAGCCATAAACTTGTTGTAGCTCAGTCAGATGGTGGTCACGCATTGCACACTGACTTAGGCACAGTTTTCACTTATTGCTAGAGTTCTCGAAGCTCATTACCGTTAATTTGCATATAGAGTGGAGCTTCGTGTTCCTGCCGTCCCTTTACTGCCCCACGGGAACGTAACAGGCACCCCGCTCGTCAACCAGTATCGCTTTAGCGATTTAATTAAAATTCATTCTCAACCTGCTCTACTTCGTCTGTTGGATTCCTAAGAAATGCGTCTTAAGGTCTTTCTTTTCCCTTTTCGCTCATTTCTCCTTAAAATGATACGTGAGCTCGAAACCACCCACTACGTCTGATTCTGTTTCGGATCGCGTGTAGCCATGCACATTTAAATATTTTTTAGTATCGAAGGATATCGAAGCTAACATTCTGATAATACTCCAGTAGCAATGACTTGTTAATCATACTTAATTCAATTCGACACTTAAGTGATGGAAAGGGCAATTAATGATTTATTTTGGCGGGCCTGAGAGATGTTTATATATAATCAATAACCAATCGATTGTGGACCTAGCCATCGATGGATCATTTAACACAATGCGTGCAAAATTGTTCGCAATAAAAATCAATGAACCGACGAATTACTGCATGTAATCGGACGCCCGTGACATTGAATACTAAGCTGGTACGCCTAACGTGGAAAGAATTTCCCTACTGAATATTAACGCGGCAACAATGTTTAATATTCGTGCCGGTTTTGTGATAGCTCATCTCGTTTCTTTCGCTCGCCGCGGCGCAATAACAATACCGTGGTCTAACTTGGGCGATGATGTCAGACTTACTTCTCTCCTAATGACCACTGCCTGTAGCATTTCACGCACGTAAACAACCTGATATTTTTTGCTTCAAGAATCGTTAACACTTAACAACATTGATAACCCTTTTTAGCTTCTTGCTTATGCCATATGGTGGCTCATCACCCTCCAATGTTATGCCATGCATAATTTTATTACGGAGCTTTACTTAAAATTTATTATTATAACTTTTAGAATCTCCTACCAAACCGGTCGTTTCGCAATTTGGCATGCATGCTCGTAACTGAGCGGTCTCGACCCTCGAGATCTCCACAACCAATTATTAACGTAATGTTCTCCTGCCATAAGCAATATTTGGAGAATGGAATTCATCACGAAAATGATAGAAATTACTCAAAGGCCTGCCTTCATGTTCACTCTTTTGAAGGTTTATTTTATCTCTTTACTTTACGCCAAGTTTCGGAACAAACTAAATTGCCTCTGGGCACGCTTGGATGCTCGACTGACTTTCGGTGTGATTATAATCGGACTTTAAATTTCCTTCAGCTCACAAACATTACCTATTTTGCGTTATTTATTACCGCCTAGAATTTTCTTTTTTAAAGTAACTTGAATGGAACTTGAAACGGGATACTCTTTATGACAACGCTTCATTATTGCGCTATCCAATGTCAACACGACTACACTCGTTCAACGTTAGCATTTTTTAGGTATTATGTATGTTACGATGACATTACTTACATCCTTTACTTTATCGTTGCAATTGGTTTTTATTTAATTTTTATGTTTTCTCGCTATCTGCGGATTTATATCCAATCAAGCTGTATGTTTCTTTTTTATCGATGTCATTTAATCACAATCCTTGGATTTTCTGAAACAATTTAATGTTTTGCAATTGAATGCTTAGAATTACTGAAGGTATACCTTCAAGCCCTTATTTTTTGCTTTGAACATTAACCAAAATGGCGGGTTGCATAGAAGACTACATTGCTGCCTGACGTGCTTCTAACGAGGTGCCTTTGGACACATTAATTGATGTAAAACGTTCAAGTTTACCTCGAGTTTCTGCAATAGCAGGATTAAATATACTAAAGACGGAGTGTTCTAATAAATGAACTTTTTATATATTAACTGTCTGTCCATAAATTGCAGACGCACAAGCGAAGGTCAAAGATTAAATTTTCTAAACTGAATTGCCACTTTTTTAAGTGCGTGGTAATTTATTATTACACCATGCAAATAAGCGTTTCGAAAAACTCCATCGAGCTGCTTGTATTTTTATTTCGCTACAAAGTTAACTGTTCAGTGATTGAATTATTTTCGAAAGGAGAAAAACTTTACGACGTCGTATCGAATGCTTTCGATCTGCTGTAACTTTCTGTGTTGCACCAATGCTCACGGTCATCTGCAACATTGTTATTTTCTTTCGTTATATCCACCTTCGTGTTTTCTGTTTCTTCAACTTTTTTTCTAGGTGTAAACTGTCATCAACAGTTATTTTCAATCCACTGGGATTATTCTATCGAGCACCGTAGCAAGTAAATATATTTCCATTCAAATAGCCTTATCATTTTCTGCAAGTTTGTCACGAGATGACAGTGTGTGTAACTTTCAGAGGTAGGTATGTCAGAAATAGCTTCCTTACTGCAGTTTTACACATTGTAACATCCTTATTGCACGTGGGGACCATTCGAAATAGTTATTTGCTGTAACATAATAAAACGTCAGCTTGCAAAACTATTTAGGATTATTGAAAGCCTATCTCAAATAAGACAGGTAAATGTTAAAAACTTTTTTTTTGACATAAATAAAATCATTCTGTAATTTAATTTGCGTTTGTTAGAAGTACTTTTAAACTTTATCTTTGTATTTGCTCATAAGGTTCTCCGGTATGTAGGTAATGCACTACAGTCGTTTTAATTCAACCCCACCGTTTTTTTGACCGTCATCAAAATAGTCGAAATCGCTTCATTGTTTTACTTATCCGTCGCAGCGTCTCAAATGCTCGTAAAACCACTTATTCGCGACTTTTTTTTTTCGACGTAAATTAGAGCGACAATAGCAAAAATAAGATCAACCTAGCGACCTCTTAATTTAATTACCGCTTCCTACCGTCTACTGGTTTTGAGTTACAACTTTTATGTCCAGTGACACAGATACCAACGCGCTTTATTCTTAGAGTATCTTAATATTTGTTTTTCATCATGTCGTTAACCTCTTTAAGACCAACAACATTGTGGTAATTTTAGCGACGAAAATGGTGCTCATTTTGCACGTCTACCGATGATCAAAGCGGTTGTTGTGAGGCTGATTTTCAAAGTGACGGGGTTACTAATTGGTCAGATTACAGAGGCCCTCGCCAATTCTTAGTACCTGCTAGATACGAGGAAAATTGTTACCACTAAATATTTTTAGTTTGCGGAAAAAGGTATTTTGGTGACTTTATAATTAAAGCGGATGAGATTGAGTGACAGGTCAGACGGGGTATGGGAGAGACGTGGACCAGTTAATATTTTATGACCATTACCGTCCCGAACCTTTGTCGATTATGTACCTAATAGATATATATATTTCTTTTTTATATTCGCCACCTTCTCCGTCAGTTACGGACCGATCTTAAAAATCTATCTTCGTTGATAGAGTATGGTTCCGAGGTGGTGGTCCCATTATCAGCAAATCTGAATCTGATGAGGGGATTCGTGAGGAATTGAGAGAACTTCTCAAATATTATCGGCATATATATGTAGCGATTTTAGTGTTTTCAGTAACAAATCCAGCATTAGTATTCAGAAAGCATCATTTTTTGTAATGGAACTGATGACGAAAACCTCAGATGGCCAACGGAACTTCTCAAGGGTGGCGATCTCGATTAAACTATTTTAGCGACTGTAACTAAGAACAAAATCACATACATACACCTTCTTTGTTCTGATGATATCAAGCCGTTGATTATAGATAAACAAGATCTGACACGAGCGTCAACGATTGCTCCTGACTTTTCCCTCTCACTTAATAGTACCTACACGTTCGAACTAAAAATAAAGCAATGCAAACAAGTGCTTGTTCTGGGAACACGAAATTTTTCCCTTTGGCACCAATTTGACATTTCATTTTACCCGTTCCATTGTTCTAAGTTCTTGTGCTATACACAATATCGTGAGACATACAGACGACAAAGATATCACGGCTATTAATCTATGACATAGGTCAAACTCGGTTTGCTTGAAATAGCTGAGCAACTGTTGCAAATTTAACTAATGATTGCCCCATTGCAGGGCTAGCATAGACGATCAGACGATCGCGGTTTCGGCTAACTCGCCCATGATTTATCGCTTCTCGTGCCAATGCCAAACTATCTACGACTCTGTTAACGATAGTCTATAGGAGTCTGTATCGATCCAATCTAGGTCAATTAAACAGATATAAATAAAACGCTCTGTGTCCCGCTAGCAAATCTTGCGTTTGGCGACAACATCATCTATAGCATCATATTAGCATCTTGAATATCTCGATCATGCAGAAACGTCGCGCTTTTATAAAAGCTACTGTCTGCCATTCATGTCTTGGTACGTTAGATCATGCTAATACAGCAATAGGCAATTGGGCCGCGTGCAGCAATTTGATAAATCGTCAACCAAGCTGATCGTTTATTCCTGACATTAGGACATGTTCAACACTAATGGAGAGCAATGTTGCAAGGACCACGCGCGCTATTTCAGCCAGCTTTCTTCCCAGAATACCCGCCAGTTCTCTTCCTGAAACATGGCCCGCTTGCACTCCCAACAGTTTCAGCATAGTGTGTTTACTAGCACCGTCTTTTGTTTGTTTATGAAATTTCGCACAAACTGGAAAATCATGTAGTTCAGCTATTTGCGCTATAACTACTCAGGTACATGAGTCACACGACTAATTTAGATTAGGTGTAGTATATACCAACTGTTAATACTAATCACATAGTTTTATGCAATACCGCGAACAATTGAACATAATTACACTATGGTTAATAAACTAGCGGAAAGCTAAATTATGGGTAAGGACTAAAAAGTTGGCCGCGCTAACTCAACCAATTAAATTTTCTATGAAACTTTTCCGTTGTGACACGATAATTAGCCATACAATTGTACGGATACTTATCGTCGCACAACGGAACTTTTTTCGTCTTCGTTGTTTGTATGGTTAACTGCGCTTAACTGTGGTACAACTTTTTGGTCCTTACCCTTATACACTTACCGAGCGTTTACATGCAGCTAAATAGGGCAGTTCTAAATGTCAAATGACCAGCGATCAATAGTCATAGAATTTTCTAGCAAGTTAGACTAATTTCTTACCGACTACTGCACATTTACGGAACGTAATGATTCGCTTACTAAGTTATTATTCAGAACAGAATAAGTACTAATGCTTCATTGAGGGGTTACGTCTCTTTCATACATAGGAAGTCATATTTTTCTCAACGTCCGTCAGATACGTAAACAATGTCATAGATAGGATGTAAATATTATCTTAGTATAGTAGTTTTTCTTGGAAGCAGCAAGACGCAACGCTACTGAGAAACAAACAAGGCATTCTCATCGTCTTAATTCTTAATTGCATTTTATATAAACAGAGGCGTGAGAACACTACCCATTGGCGAATCGTAGTTCACACGGGTATTCCCCGATACTATCCTGTTACTTTATCCGTCTTCAAAGCCTACGTGCCTTAGCCGTCGTCCGATATTGTCGGTGCCTTTTTATCTTCGAAAGTTTCAGTTTACTCGTTATTTGATTACCTACCAACTTATTTCAGTCATTCAATAATTCATGTTACTTTTTATTTATTCCTTTAATTTTATACTTCAATCTGGTTTTGCAGTTATTGCCATATAATTTCCAACACGCAATACTTTTACGTTGCTTCTTGGTAATAGGACACTCGAGGCCAACACGTCAAACGCTGGACATTCCTTATTAAAGCTTACACGGCAAATGTCAATGTTATTATAATAATACGATCAATTACTACTATGTAGCCTACTGTGTGGTCCTCTTTGTCATTCATAACGCGCAAAGTCTTGAACCAATGTCATATCGCAGGAATTTATATGTATCTTATTAAACTGAAACTGTTCTACTTTTAATAGAAACAGATTCTGTCAAGATATAAGTTTTCAGACTGCTTTTTTTGGTCGACTGTACTTTTTCTTAAACAGTTATCGAGCTAACTCATGGTAAGTTAACGGACTCGCTAGCGAGTCGAAACTCTGTCCCTCGAAGACCTTGCAAGTATTCTTATAGTGTGCTCATGGTAAGGGTACACCTGCTTTTCGAGACCGATCTATTTAGTTATGACACTGTGCGCCTACGTTTGGTACAACGGAGATTTTGATGCCACCTTCCAATTTCATCATAAAATCACCTCTAAGACACCAATAACTGGTTTAAAATGCAATACTTGCCCCTAACATACCAGGACATGAAAAAGGTTAATAAAAGCTTGTAAAAACAAGGGTGTCGTGCAGCCGTTTAATGAAAAGCTCCTTGCTCAAGCTTTATATGAAATTGTTCTGTTTTGAATATAGGTACTCGGAAACTTTTTCTCTATTCAGAGAAATCAGGCTTCATCAACGCTCGCGTTGTCACGTTGTCGCTATTGAACAACAACAAATCACGTTGTCGTTATTTTTGAACCGGCGGCGGTCACAGGCGCCGTCACGTGACTGGGGCCATGAAAATGCAATCAAGTTCTAAAACTGAAACGGTTATTGGACGTTGTTTGTTATGGCATTCTGCTGACTGCGTTTATTCTGATACGTACCTAAGTTATTTTAATTGCGACGTTCTCTGACCCTTTCTGGTACGGTCACGAGCGTTAATTTGGGACCCATTTCAAGAAAAATATGCTCGAGTCGTCAATGTCATTAGAGATGTCAAGTCATTTGTAACATTTAGGAAACTCAACCTTATTGTTGTAGAATGTCAGATTGACTTTGGACCTAAGGTGGGTACCAAATTAAATCTCGTGACTGTACATGTGAGAGTTTACGGCGAGATTTGAATTATTTTGTTAAGAGCCAGTTGTTTACAGCTTTTTTAAGGCTACTATGGTTGCCTTGTGACTCTACTGTTTAACAGCTGGTTACAGGTGCCGGCAAACTTCTTGAACATGTGGCCTTGCCTGCGCAAAAGCGATTTTTAGGTGTCGTTGGGAGTGGGGGCCGCGGGCGGCGTGAGGTGGCGGCGGGGGAGCGTCGTGTCGTTCACGGGATAGGTCGATCAGTTGACGTTTGCGTCCCGCACCCCGTCCACGTCCCTCTGCTTCCCGAGTACACTTGCGTGCACTGATAAAGCCGATTGTTATCATTGACTTTCTGGTTATTTTATTTTTTTGAGTTTTGTTGATCCTTTTAAAGTAACTAGTAAATTGTTATTGTTATTGGTTGACTTTTCGTTATTGTTTTAAAGTGAATATCGTTTCCAAGGCTGGTTGCATGTTGGGTTTTATTATTCGCACAACCAAACCGTTTAAAAAAGTGAATAGTCTTACTATCTTATACATGTCCTTAGTAAGATCCACCCTTGAGTACTGTAGCTGTGTCTGGTGTCCTTTCTATAATATCCATTCGAATCGTGTTGAGTCGATCCAAATAAAATTCGTTCGCCATCTCAGTAAGTTAACAGGAGTGCGGCGTACAATCCCTGAATATAGTGACCGGTTAACACACTTCCACTTATCGTCCTTAAAATCAAGGCGCGATGTGTCAGACCTGGTGACGCTGCATAAAATACTGAATGGCGTCGTGGACACAGATCTTGTTAATACGTTGGCATTGATAGCCAGTAAGAGAATCACTCGAAGTCGCAAAATATTTAGTGTACCTTTAGCCACAAATAAAGTCACCCATAATTCTCCGCTGTTTAGGATGTGTCGTAGGTACAATTGCTTGGAGATTGATGTGGATATCTTCTCGGATAATTTAATTAAATTCAGAAATGTTTTACGTAATCGGCCACATAAGTAAATTAGTTTAGTTTAGTGTTATTATAAGTTAATTTGTATACCTACCCGCTCTTTACATCAACGAATGTTGTGTACAATTGTTATTGGGTTGTTACCACCTAAATGTCTCTGTGATAACTAATTACTTAATTAATGTTTGGTTGTCAACCTGTTATTGTACCAAATTTAATAAATAAATAAATAAATAATAATGCCACGCCAAACGAACGTAGTTTTAACAAAACAAGCTCGGAAGATAGTGTATGCGTGGTAGATTTGGTCACTGACCAATTCTTAATTTATGCCGACTATGAAATAGACTCCGATGATGACTCCGACAATAACTCTGATGATGATAATCAACATCACGATATATTCATGATAATCAAGAAACAATGACCAGCTCCAGCTCCCCTGAATCAAGATCTAGTACCAGCGCTGGTATTGCCTTAATGGAAGGAATATCCTTTTTAGTTAAAGCCTAATTTCCTGTATTTTTTAGTGTTATTCTAACAAAAATATAAACATGTTTTTAAACCATAAAATATTCTGTACTAAAAATAAGGTTCTTTTTTTGCACGTATGTGTATGATGCGCGGACTTTCCCCCACCACCTCGCCTAATGTTCAAGAAGTTTGCCGGCAACTGTAAATTAGTTCTTCTAGATTTTGTGATTTTGTTTATCTAATACAAACTTTATCGGTAAAACTTAGTGTTTCTCAATATGTTTTATTGCTGACTATTAGTAACAAAGTAAGTTAAGTACCTACCTATAAAGTCTATGTTCTTTGTAAACAGTGAACGGAAGTTATTACGTCATAATTCATAATCATAATCACTCGTAAATAAAAGCGGTCGTTGGAGTAGAGATAACGATAATCCCTAATATTATCATTTATTATTTTGTGCGTTTCTTTGTTTTTATCTCGTGACGTAACAATGCTGTACTTAAATGAATTAGGGGACCACTCGTCAATTTCTTTAATACGTAATTTTCGTCAACCGGTCCTTTTCTGTGATCCGTCAATGCCATTAAAAACTTTAATTCGTCAATTTCCCCAATTGGTCATTTCTTTAATATGTCATTTTCCTAACTCGTCACTTTTGCAACTCGTCAATGCCATTAAAGTCTGAGTCGTCAATATCCCCAATTGGTCATTTCTTTAATATGTAATTTTCCCAACTCGTCACTTTTGCAATTCGTCAATGGCATTAAAGTCTTTGATTCGTCAATTTCCCCAATTGGGCATTTCTTTAATACGTCATTTTCGTTAGTTAGTCCAGTATGCGTAATGTACTGTCGAGGACAATATAATGCATATTCTTTGCGGAAAGTAAATATTAAAGTATGAAAAAAAAAGAGTTTATAAGGTAAAGGAAAACAAGAAAGTCAGTAATGCAAAATAGACTTAAAAATTGTAAGTAAATATTTTTCTAATTAAACTGCAGTCCTTTTTAGGGCTGTCTGTCTCTATTATGCAGACCTAAACTTGCGTTTTAGAATATAATTCCAAGTTGACCCCATCATTGAATACTTAAGCCTACGCTTACTGCAAATTGTGATGTGCAATAAATTGTAAAAGGCGTGCACAAGTGGTAAGACCTAGCCACTTGGCTCGGTAATAATATAAAATTGCTCGTACTAAAGTTGTCAAGTCACCATTTGGAGCTAGCGTACCTAACCTAGGTGCGCCCACGACTGCGCACTAGTGTCGTGCCTTTTTGTACCATTTTTGATTGCGGTACTTTCAATGACCCATTTTGTTCATAGCTTATTTTCTTATAGAACTGTTGTCAATGTGGTGTCTGCGAACAGAGGATGTAAGCTTGCCCTAAATAAAGATAAGATTAAATTTTGTTGATTGTTTATTGCGCACAATTTTCCAGCAATCAATATTATCCCAAAACTGGTACACTGCGGTGCAGCTCAAGCCTCTGCGCTCGTAATGAGAATAATGATGGAAGCTTGCGCCATAGATCAGCCTGCGCACGCGTGCAGATTGCCGATGGCGGGAAATCGCTGACACTTGCGTAAACGCGCCAGCTGCTGGGCTTAACGCCTTTCGCCTCGGTGCACCTCTTTATCTATCCAACAGTCTACTATGTTTATGATCGCCTTCAACAATTCTGCGATCGATTCGTTTACTAATTTCTGTTAAAGGATTTGCGTGCAGTTTTAAAGCTATAATTCTGAACAATGTTAGCGAGCACACCTCAAAGTGTTGAGAGATTTTCAGTTGCTATTGCCATCTGTACGAACATGCTAGCACGCATGCTGAACGCAGAGCTTAAAATATTTTATATTTAATTATTGCCAATTACTCACCTTCTTCAGTTGAATTCTAATCATTTCAAAACATCAAGCTACCCCAGGACAAGAATCCAAACATCATCATTATCTTCATTATCATCTTCACCAGCCTATATTAATTAGTCCACTTATGAGCGCCTATTTAGTAGCTCTGGTCAAAGCGTGCTTCATTCAATATTTATTGGTCTCTTCGTAGACAAGTATCATTTAACTACAAAACAAAAGCAATCAAGCAGACATTAGCAACTCCAATGCTTGCGGCTTCCAAGTGAAGGCCTTCGTTGTAAAACAGGCAAATCAAGTAAGCAAACTATCACGTTTAACAACACGTTGCTAGGGGAGTTTCATAGAAATAACAACTGGGTCATATTGCATCAATCGGGCGATGCACGCGAACGCTAAAGACACCATGCCACTGATTGCAATGCAACTCTGTAATTTCCTCGTGTCACGAACGTAACATGCATCGCATTGATATATGCAATCGTTTTCGATGCGATTTCGTTTTCAAATTGCTAATATTGATAAATATCATAGTGTACTTCATGATATCCAATGATAAAGGTAAAAAATCTTATGAATTGGTATGAGAAGATCTCTATGAAGATTAATAGGATCCCTGTATTACCCATATCCTCAATAAAACATAGTTTTTACTACCTTCATATTACGCAAAAAATCAATCAACATGCGAATCCATCAAATAGTGATTTATAATTGCCTATTTGAAAGGAAGAGGATTTAGCATAGTTGTAGGCTTGTGTAATACTCGTATTTACAATTAAAATTACAAAAAAATACCGCTCCTCAGTGTATAATTAATTTATTGTTTCACACAATCTGCAATTTAAAACATGGAAAAATTAAAGCCTAGTCTGTTAAAGGAAACTCTGGGTTTCCTGGCGGCAGCCTTTGAAGTTACTGCTGTCAGTTATTAATGTAATTTACAACTAAACTCTTCTGAATGTTAATATGTATCATGTTTTAGGATATTATAAATGATCACATGTTCGGAAAGTTATGCTATCAGTTCGATTATACGTGCCTTAAGCTATCAGATTATTGGACATATTATGATTGTTTGGTATACATTCAAAAAAGAGACACGGATAACAGATGATAGTTCAATCAAGTAAAGGGTGAATTGCAAAAATATTGTACATTGTTAAGGACTTAATTGACACAACGTTAACTTATTCCATTGTTTTTCTTTTGTGTAACGAAAGTTATACATATGATTATATGACTAATCTTCGTTACACAAAGGAAAAAGTAAAGGATTGTTATGGATTTTCTAATTGAGCCCTTAACTATATACAATATTTTTGCAATTCATCCTAAAAGTGTTTACTAATTGGTAGGTACTAGTTTAAGTAGCCTGAAAAATTTAAGGTTCCGTACAAACAAAATAGGTAACACTTAAGAAATATACGAAAACATAACAGGGATGTACAAAGGCGAAGGTGATGTGAAAGTCGGTGTGATTAATGATTATAAAACGAACCCTAGAGGATAGTGTTTATTGTAATTTATTGAAATTATATTAGGATTTTTCTAAAGTGCTCTTGGATAAGGTTACCTATAGAGTTCCGGTTCTGAGGTTTGCCTTTTGTATTCAGCAGTATAATCTAATTTTGTATTAATTGTGGTTAATATATATTTAGAAGAATTCGCTGGGAAGCGCCACGTGGATTTAAATGCAGTTTAGCCCGGGCTGCGTCGCAATGCATTCGTATCTGTCTGGACTGTTCCAAGAACTGAACAGGAGTCGGCCGGAAAGCCGGCCACTTTCCCAGAACTCGTGTCATGTTTGGCAAAAATAATACTAAATGCAGTGACACTTGACATGAGCCCGTTTTCATGTTAATAAATGATCGACATTGATCGCATTTCCTGCGCATATTTATTTGTATTTGAGTATTTATGGATTCGTTGCTTGCTTTGGGAACGCCAAAGAGTTTAACACCTTGTCGATGATTAATTACTGCTTTAGCCGCGTAGCCTTTCATCCTCGCTCGTACATCATTACTTAGAGACATTAACCGAAGCTTTGACGCGACGGATTAACCAAACCCAAGACTTCAGGTCATTGTCCTGAATGCTAGCGAAGAAATTCAATATGTCATACGCATCAGTATGTAGCGACTCAGCGTCAGATAGAAAAAGCTTGGGTTCATTAGACGAATCCGCAGTAACACTTGTGGCCGCAGCAAAAAGTGTTTTGCGTCACTTCAGCCCAATTGATGGTGGGAGAGTTTCTTTTTTCATGATAACTTGTCGGAATTCTTCATACAACGCTGACACGCGGTCGTTGACCTTGACTACTATTTAGGGGTTCTCGGTGGATAGCCAATCTTAACAAGTCCTCAGTTAGGGGACAGATAGAGTTATAGTGACTTTGAAACAAATGCATTTAATGTGATAGTATTTAGTAACTTTTTAGTTTAGTAAAACGGTATGACTTCTGTTTACTGTTATAAAACGGCGATATAGCATGATTTATTGCATCTAATTTAACAATTATTTTATAACTGCCCTTTTTTGTGGAATTTCCGGTCACATTATGCAAGTATTTTTTGCGTTGATAAACATTTTGGTTTATCTGTCAGAGGCATCTGGAGAAATTTTATAGATTTCCTCCTACAATAGTTATGGTTGTCACACCTTCTGCGTTTAAATCAAGGTGCGTGTGTTGACTATAGGCACAAGCACGTTGTAGATATAGCGGTGAGCGGATATCGGGCGGGCGAGCACGCGCAGCGCGCGCGCCCAGTCAGAGTGCCGCCGTGCAACCAGACAGACGCGCGCGCCCTGAACGTGCACCCAAACAACGTTCACGAGTAGTTCATCACTGAACTCCTCCCTGAAACACATTATTTAACACTCGTTATCAATCCCAATATGTCAGTTTGCATGTACTTGTTCTGCCCGTGGTTTTTTCTCGTGATGTATCTCGCGTTCTTGATGCTGGACGTGTGAGCTCCGTCTCGGTCCAAGTGCTTGGTGTAGGACAGCCAGAGCGCAAGCGCGGCGTCACGATCGATAGCCCGCCCGCCGTAGTAGAGTGTCGGGCCGTGTCGGCCGAGTGCCGTGTTAGAGAACACGCGGGTTGGCGCGCTCCGGCGACGGTGCGAGCGGGTGCCGCGTGCCGGGAGCGACGGTGTTGTTATGCAGGGCCGCCGGGGCCACTGCTGAGCCAGCTGAGCCGGCCGCCACGATCGCTCCGCACGCGTCGGGCACGCGGCCGCGCGCCGCGCCCGTCATGAGCGCCGCTACGCCGGAGGTGCGCGGTCAGCCGCTTGACGCCGCCTCCCCCGCTATCGCCTTGCCCAGGATCAAACCTGACCTCGGCCTCAACGATGCGACTCTCTTCGCTGTTTACTGCTTCATTAAAAATTTCATTGGGTAAGTCTATTACCAGCTCGACACTTTCCAGCTCCGTGAGAACCCCGTTTATGCAGGACGCTTCTTTTTATACTGTATACGAAGAGTACAGTGCAATCGCGCGTTCGATAATTAGATTAAGATAGAGCGTATTAGCTAAAATGTTTACAAGGTTGTGCTGACGTTGCCAAACGCATTTGAGAAATATCACCGCTTGCCTTCACCGACGTTTAAATTCATTCGTGACATAATGTACAGTTTAACTGAGACCGCGCTGTTACTATGTGCTCGAGTCGACCAAGACCACGCTCGGTGTTGTTCGGTTAGAACACTCGGGAGACTTGTGGCCGATTAGTAGAGAGATTGCTAGCAGCTCGCTTTCCATGAAAATTATGAAATAATACGTTTGGTACCTACAACCTACATATCAAAGAGAAATAATTAAACAAGTACTATATAGCAATTACTTTTCTAAACTATACCCTACGCATCCAGTTATTTTCTAGGCCTATGTTTTTTTATTAAGAGCCTATGATTTTTTGTTTTTTTGTAAATTGGTAAATTGTAAACAAAGAGAAGCTAAAAACTTGGCCAATAGTGGCATGTTAATTTTATATTAGGTAGAATTGTTTTTATTGTGACTAATAACATTAAAATCATGATTTTCATTTCCCTTAGTCAAAGAGTTGATGACTAATACTTTTTTTTTATTACTTTAAAAGAGCTGTGACGCCTGTGACATTATTCGCTTCTAACTACTAAACCTCGGTAAAAAGGGAATCTCCTTATCTTGCGGAAAATAAAATTGAACCGTATTCAAAGTCTCCCATGACTGTTATTACTTATTAGTAAAGGTTCAAAAACTAATATTTTTAAACATCAAAAATCGGTCAAGGGGTCCATACCGCGGCATTATTATTATATTCCCATTTGAATTTGATTTTGAATCTTATCAGCGCGGATCCACTTCACGCTTGATAATTTTTAGTACCTACTTGTTCTTTTTCTTCAGGGTGTTTTATATGTGTAATCATACCAAATTGGACGCTTGTGTGTTTTACCGTTTTTACGACACAACAAATATGAAAATACGTTAAAAAGTTCCTTGTATAGGGTTCCCCTTATTATTTTACATTCTTATTTTATTTTGTAAATTCGCTGTAATTAAATTCGAAAATAAAACCCGCTATCTATTACGGTTCCAAAGACACAGCTCTTTAAAGTTAGGACGGACGGACAGCGTAGGCATATTACTCGTTATAGGAACCCTTTGGTACGGAACTATAAAAAACTACTAAAGCAAATGGGGTGATCAGAAATACACACGAGTTCTAAAAGTAGCACATAATGTAACTCGCAAAATAAGGAAACAGTTAAAACTATCCATCTTTTCTTATGTGCTTCGGTTCAACAATGCATGTAGAAAAATATATATTTAGTACCTTCCATGTTAAAACTTGGTTTGCGGTTATACTGAGTAATTTTTATATGATTAACGTTTAATTAATAATACTGTCAAAACGATTCACTTACATTTATATCAGAAAAAAATGCCAGATCATAGGCTGAGTAAGTAAAATATCATCCTCATGAGCAATGAGAGACACGAGGACAACACAAAGCATTTTTATTTTTTACCTAAGTTAAATATAATGTATTGACCACATGGTTTGCTCATCGCCTATGCGAGGGTTATTACTTGATTAGTACCTACTGTTAATACAATAGAATAGTTTACCTTGACTTACTTTGACTTCGCTATTTTATTAGACGATTCCTATTACTCTAACATAGCATTTTGCTGTGTTATGTTTTATACAACTCTTCTTCAATAGTTAATTTGGTAAAATATGTTACTTTAATTATATTTTCTTATGGAATGCATCTGCGTGCGGTTGAAATCTTAAAACTGCCAGACAGCAAAATGAAGGTTGAAGAAAATATGTTACGTCGATAAATAAAAACAGATATACACAACACATTCACTCGTAAATATGTTGTTGATGATAATGATGATATGTCTACTGCGGCTGATAACTTCCCGCCAAGCTACAGCGCTCGGAGATAACCTTGAGTTTAGCATACATAACCGACTCACGCCCGCGCCTGTGTTTGTCCATTTTTACAACTTAGGGATAGTCAACATTTGATAACCGATAAGTTGTGGTAAACACTGCGAAACGCCCTCTAGATTCAACACAGTGATTTCAATTTCAGTCCATTGTTATAATGCCATTTCTAATTGCTGACCGTTGCGGCAACCATTTTAAAGGGCAAGTACTAGCCGCACCGGGCATCGCCAGGAGAAAGTCTTCGCTTAGAAAGTATACTTTGTTTTGTTTTCGTGCCCGGCATTGTGGCCCTAAGCTCACCCTAAGCCAGATAAACAACTGGTTGACACACTCTTAAAATCTTTCTAGAGCTAACCGATTTCAATGACCGAGTTGGCAATCGCCAACGATACTCGCCAGCGGTCTTTAATGCATTTGCAATTAACATAGTGAGTTCTCATTTTGCATCACTAAACAGATAGACGTTCTATATAACCGCTGCAGCGGCATCATGATCGAGTGCATTGAAATGCTGATCGTGATTGCGGTTTCTATGAAATTTCATTTTCTGTAGAAGTAACTTGATGATACCATTTCACACGCGTAGCGGAGTGTAGTATTTTTTGCCGATTAATGTTATCTACTTCGATTCTTAGACTGTTTGCTCGTTTTATATACGTTGTTTTACATGCCGAACAGTTGTTTCAATGGGCATCATCACTTTCACAAGAAGAAAAGGGAAAGTTTCGTGGCGCCCGCTCCCTTGCGGTCAGATTAACCTAGGCTATCGGCCGGCGCTAATTCCTCTTGTTTATTTCATTTCACACTAATAGCTTTACGATTACTCCCTAGTTTTCTCCTAATCATTTATTATCTAACAAAATTACTCACTTTGAACAAGGGTGTTCTCGAAATATTGCCGGAATATGTTTTGTACCAGATTCTTACATAACATCTGTCAACTATAATTCAGTTAACCCGATGATGGTGACAGAATGATCATATCATCACGTTTATTTGTCTTATCGTCGAATCAATCTTCCTTGTAAATTGCTTGAGCATTCCACATTTGACGTTCACGTTTTGTTTTATCAGTCTCATCATTTATTTTAAGGTACGTCCACACGACATACGCTGTTGCGTGCACAAGAATCTGTGTTACTTGTATCGTATTTGGGATGTAGATACCTTTTTTAACCCTCGTGGTATGGGGTCACTTACAAGCGAGGATGCTTATCGCAGTCGACATTTACTTCAATTAGCTGTTTTTGTGAAAATTGACGGGAAAATGCGTACTTACCAAACGCAGTAAATTGTCGAAATAATGATTACTAAGCACTCTGCATAACGTTTTTGCTTTTGACATGTTATCGTATTGTTTTTAAATCGGCCGCCATCACTGTCAAGTCAAATATGGTTTTACCGTGTATAAGCCAAAAGCTCATGCTGAGCCCAAGGTACTCCAGCATAAGAAATATTTTTTTTTAAATTCCATACTGCTATACCTATTCCAATTAACAATGCCCTGTAGTTTACTCGAATTAACCTGAGCTGAACTCAAGTCTGAATGTGCGTAACAAAGTGCAGAATTCTGCGGCAATCATTTATGTCTACACCGAATTTTGTTGCTAGATACAAAAACGCTCAAACCTCGGTATAATATCCTGACTCTGGACAAAACCACACGGCGCATTTGCAGTTTGCACTAGCATAAGTATGCATGTATGCAAACTCTTTATTTCATATGAAAAATTACCAGACGTTTGCATCAATATAGATAATGAACGTAGGCGAAATTATCCCACATGGGATAAGTTCTCCCTCTTCCAGTTAACCTCGGAGTAGAATAAGCAAGAACGATGCAAGAGGATGATAATAAACAAAATAACAGAAGATAAGAAATAGTACATACAGCACAGTCTTAAGTTAACCTAACAGACACGCTGCGCAGACTAATGTCTCTGACGTTTGGACGCGCCTTTGTGACAGTTGTATACCATTTGTTCATATTCTTGATAGAAGATCTTCAGAATTCCGTTTATATATGAGTATATGTATATACAGTTACCTACAGGGTGATTGGCAGTCGGGTGTAGGGGTCTTAAGAGATGATAGTTAGGGTCATTCTGAACATTTTTGACACCATTTACTATTAGGTATGCAAAGTTACACGGTTTTTGAGATATTGTTTTATTTCATTCGTGAAAAAACGCTATGCTCACCTGAAAAACAATTATTAAACACCCTGTACAGCCAGTACCTATTGAATATTGTTTTAGTATTTTACCTTCACAATACCTTTTTTTTTAAATAAATTCAAATGGACACCTGCTAATGCTTGACTGTTTATTAATTGTTTTTCTTGTAAACATAGCATTTTTTTTAAATGATTAAATCACAATATCTGTAAAAACCGTGCAACTTTGCATAATAGTAAATGTGATTAAAAGTGTTTCAGAATGACCCTATCCGTCATCCCTTAAAACCCTTGCACTCGACTGCCAAACATCCTGTATAGTTTATATGTACGTAATACTTTGTGAATAACTACCTACATCATTTTCTACAATGGTTCCGTTTCCTTTGTTCCATATTTCAACTATACAAAGGTCTTCATTACTTTTTCCTATTTTACGTCCGGCTCGTTCCCCTCTGATTCATTATTCCCTGTTATTTTATCACATGTTTTCATCTCATCTTAATTAATAGTTTTTCACTTCTCATGCTCGTAAAGTCCTTCTTTATGCTGGGTATAGGCTGCATAAAATCGCATTTTATGCACTAGTGCATAAATGGTTGTCGTCATCTAGACTAAGACAATTAAGCCCTACAGCCAGACAGACGAGGTGACTACATTAAATAAACTTGTTATTTGAATAAATTTACTTTAATTTTATTTATATTTGCATCGTAGTTGCATCTAACAAAGAAGAAATTTAAAACTATTAAAAACAAGCATTATTAACAAGAACATTAAAAAATCAACGTAGGTATAAACTTGGCAGTATTGCGTTCGACCTAAGTCAAAAATCGCAAACAGAAAAAAAAAAATTTTGACAGAAATACAGTGGCGGGAAAGAGGTTTTGGACTATTAATTAGTTATTTTCTTTGCAAAACTTGTTGTGTTATGGAATTTAATTAAAATGTCGTCTAGTGAAGAGGAAAATAATGCTCACACCTAACACACTCATGGAAAAAAATGCAAAAGAACTTATTAAAGTTTTTTTACATTATCACATGGATAAAATGCAAAAGAACTTATTAAAGTTTTTTTACATTATCACTGTTTTATTTCCTCGTAATCGAAGTGAAAAGCAGAGTGTATAACTCGGTCTTAAAACCCATTTTATCCTCGACTTAATTATCCATATGTCTCGGAAAAAATGGTTTGTTTTATGCCCTTGTTGTACAATCTATTATTAATTAGTGACTTCGTTTTAAGTTTATTTTTTGTGTTTTGTCAAGTTTCGGTGTCTTTGTTGTATTCTTTTATCTCTCCCGAACATTTGAACGGACCACGTTAAATGTTTGTCCTTCATGAAAAAAACTTTTTAACTCCTCTTTTTACATCATTTGTAAGATTTGTGGCATGCTCCAATTCCAAAACGTGTAAACAACTATGATAGTTCCCTTACTGTCTTATATCATTAGCGCTAAACCATGCAGTATATGTACATATTTATTTATTTGCGTTAACGTCAGCTCCCGTCGATCAGCTGTCCGTTCCTACAACGATGCGTACCGATTTGACGGGAGATAGTGCGTGTCCGACTCATACGTACGTAACATAACATCAGGCGTTACGCAACTAGGTATGCACATACAACTAACTGTATTCACATCTGGTGCACCGATGTACTCCGTTATATCACGAGGTATTGTGCTTTGAATTATTCCGATAAGTCACTTTGGAATTGCATAATGCATTACGCTTTGTTATTTATGCTGTTAAGATTCGTTATAGTTCGGCCCTTATTAATTACTTCGTACTTTTACTGTTGGGTTTTCTGAAGTAACGATGTCCATATGCGTAATATATTAACACTCCTCTGACCTCTTCGAAGTTATCTAAACTATCTACTGCGTATGTAAATAAGATTTCTTGCGTTACCTTACCATGCTTCCTTATCTGCAATGGCTATTTCATCACGCCGACTACGTTTTTCATCTACATTTTGTGCAAACATTCCTAATCACTATTACCGCTTAGTATTCAATCACGCGTGTAAAAACTTGCCGATTAGCTTGGGATCTCCTCCCGTTCTATTGATTGACGCGTTGCCTTGACGTTCCGCCATGCCGCCACCCTACAAAACCGCCCCTTCCACGCGAGGACCTCGGGAACAGGGACGCGCGCATTGTCAGTGTTTGCACGACCACTGAGCAGAGAGGACGCTCCCCCAAACTGTGCCCCAACAAACCCCGCGAAAGTGACACAAAGTGTATTCCTAACTGAAGGGAATAAGCAGGTGCGCTGGAGGACACGTTAAAATATCGACTGTAAGTACGACATTGCGTCCGACCATACGCCCAGCGATACCTAAACTAGGTCAAGCTTCCGCGTCCTCAGCCTAAAACGCTTTTTATTTATGAATGGGCGTGTTGTTTTCTACTACCTACTACTCTGCTAAGCGAAATTAGGACGATAATATAATGTCTTTTTATTTCTCAATGGTAGCAAATTTACTCTACAGAAACTGACGTCATTGCTCTAGTTGTGCTTGGTCGTTGCATTGACCCAATTACTACCGGGTCAAATGGAATTCGCAAAAAGTTTACACTTTGAGCCTCTCCTATGGATCCTTATGTGCAACTCAATGTGAAATTGAAAGTATTTGCATTGGCACGAATGCTCGGGCTCGGGACTCCCGGATCCCGAGCCCTTGCGCGTACCTGCTTGTTTTATTGACGATAAAACGCCGAAAGCGAGGAGGGCTGCCTAGCTGCGTGCATTGAACCCTAATCAAGCCACGATACGCACCGCGTGTGTCAACTCGACCGTGGCTTGCTGGCATATTCAAATACTGTTATAAACCAGAAATGTTATTATCACGTGATCCTGTTGCTCTTTTAGTTTATTTAATAACATTATTATTATATTATTTGGTCTAGGTATGCTTTTGATGCTACGACTCCATTAGGAAACGAAAAGGTACCTTCGCAAGATCCAATCTTCGTCTGATGTAATCCGGGTGGGGCTGTAGATTATCAAGAAAATTGCTTGTTACACTTCCTCTTTACTTTTCACGATTGTGTTCGCGCCGGAAGCATTGATTTGTGCGTTGGTCGATTGCGCTCGGATAATCTTTGATCTAATCTCATTACTCCCCTCAGTCCGATTGGAGAAAGTTTGTTTAGTAAGGATAAGGATTGAAACACCGCTCTTGTTTAAGCATCGATAACATCTGTTACGAGTTCCTATGTTATCTATTTTCCCCACTTCATTAAATATACGTAACATTTGAATATTCATATCCAGTCCACCATTTCAAGGCTTGGCTTTACCACTATATTTGCACCTTTATAGTATACGCAGCTGTTGCCTTCTCCGAAAATAAAATGCGTATCTAACACGCACACACGCATATTAAAAGCCAGCATGCGAAAGGTCACTTTCGAGAGTGTAAGAAGGACGCAATGTGTTGCCTACAAACCAGATTGCGTTTCAGACAACTTTTGATGATGAAAGTTGCTGCATACGCGCGTCCGCCGTCTTAAGTTAAACTTTAATTTGCATTCATGTTTATTTTCTGTTAATAGCGTGGTAAACTACTCGATGTATATATCCATACTGCTAAATCTGCTAATCAACCGTCATTATTATCAATCGTCAACATATCATCTTGAGTGACTTGAACGTCGGTTGTTGCTCAGAGGAACAAAAACGACGCATCGGTTTCCTCTGCATCTCTGATTATAGTGGTCGTGCACTCGACCGGGCACACTTCCTGTACTGTCGCTCGGCTGGCGTCAGGTGGTGCTATTTCTGCCTCTCCGTGAACCGACTCGTCTCACAATTCACGTTCAAAGTCGATTATTTTAAATACGGCAACGGAACCGCGTTCGCTTGAAACAAACATTCATTCAAGGATATCTCAGATTCTGGATTTTATTTTGAGACACACTTGATGTATTGCCGGTTTTTCCTGGAATATCAGACGCTATACTTATATTTAAATAATAAGTAAGCGTTTCCGTCCTTGCTCCAATTTCACATCGGAAGCGTACAGCGTCCTATATTCCTCTTCTCATGCCAAACTAGCACAATTGCATGACTCCGTTCTCTTTAACTAACACCGCCGTTCTAAGCAAACCTCAACTGACAAATAGATACTTAACTGGAAACCAACAATCGAGCTAAACCGGCCGACCTTGATCAAAAACTTGATTTTGACTAGTTTTTGATTAAGTAATTTGCCACAGTGCTCCAAATCTATCGTGCGTATCGTAGCGTCTTTCAATCGTGCCCAACGTCCCCACCTAAATATAAACGCGAAATTTATTCTGTGTCTCGCATACACCACCGGGCGCACTCATCGGGCACTTATAAAAAGCGGCGAGGTCATAGGCGGACGCGGGCCGGCAGTGCGGACTCCGCACGCGGCTCGCTACGACGCCTCTATCGATATCGATGCTTTATTTATCAGCACGTGCGCTAGTGACGTACCGATGTGTCGATGCAACGTGTGAGCCAATGGCTCTTGGCACGCCGGCGGTGATTGATTGAAGGTTTGGCTACACAAGTGTGCGTGTCGCGGTGTTGTTTGGTCGTGTCCTATGGTGCAAAAACTCATGGCGGATCTGAAGGTGCTGATCGGCAAGCGGGCGCCGGTCGAGGCCTTGCCGCCGCCGGCGCCCCCTCCCCCGCCCCTACCATCGTATCCTCAGCAGCAGTATACACGAAGAGATCTCAAAGCAAACCTGCACCGGCATATGAGTATTGTTTTAGACAGGTGAGTCCGTGACAATGGACTTTTTAACTAATAACAAACAGCAATTAAAAAAAATGTTACTATGTATACTTAATGTATACTTAGTATGCTAAGTATTCAAGCATTTTAACGCATTACTCGAGATATTTAAATTAGAGAAGCAAAACATTCAGCACGCCTCGTTTTTCTAAGTGACAGTGTAAATTAATTAAATTAATTATAGTACCAGTAGTTAATTAAACTCAACATTACACTAATCATTTTCGGTCACGCAAATTACATATATTACGTGGTGATATATGATTTTGTTTATCCTACACAGCTCGCAAGCAGCTTCTTTCAAAGCGAACACGGCACATCATGTTTAGCGACCAGCCACCTAAATCAAATATAATTGATTAACAATCTTGTTTTGGTTCAGCTGTGATTGATTTGACAACAATACAAATTACATAAGGTTCGTAACATACTTGAAATAAGCTCTGTAAAAGACGAAAAATTTTGTAAAGTTACTGCCGTAGAGTCCGTATAAAAAATGCGTATGGACCTTGCTGATGTATGCTAATGCACTGAACTCATTTCTATGCTGCGGCCGGTGCGACGGGGTTATCGTCCAGTGAATGAGGGAATCCATGCAACATCTAAGTACCTAGGATGCCTCACAGTGTGACAACGTTTCAGAAACATTGACTGACAGAAATACTAAAATATTATTACTGTAATGACAGAAATACTGATATACTAACTAATACTGTAGTACAAAAGAGCGTAGATTTTTGAGATATGAGCCGCTGCTTAAAAAAATACGCCCTTTTAGCTTTGTGTTAGTGTTGCTAAAGGCTTAAAGCTCTTTGAGACCACAAAGTTCAATAATGTCAATGACGCTTGCAAAGTCATGGTTATATGAATAACGACCAAGTTAGATATAATGCTTGGGGAACATTTAAATTAAGATACAGTTAAAAATTCAAATGCGCTTTAACATTGCTACCGGCAAAATGTTATAACAGCATTAGAATGAGAACATCGTTTGCAGCGATGCGAATAATACCGCTGACTGTTAACTACCTTTTAACTTTCACAAAGTTTGTAATATATTATACGCATTCCAAGGTCGTGCTCACCTTCGCGCATTTAATGACAAAATGTATCTTATGATATGAGGTATGCTAGAGCCGGGTGTTTCATAAGTTGCACTTACCTCACAGCGGTAAGCAGGCAATAAGTAATCGCTTTAAGTGTGCCATTTACTAGTTGCCACAATAATTTGTATACAGGAGAAAAGAAATAGTTGTTTGCATTTAATTATTTCGCCATTGTTTTGGCAATATGAGAAAAATGTTCAAGCTTAGATCTTTATTACTTTAGTAAATATAAAAAAATCGAAGGTAAAGACCATTGCGCTTACCTACTGACCATCCTATTTACTATGTGGTAACTAATACATCCGAAGTTTATTACTAGTGGTTCAAGTTGTATCCATTAAAGCGTTTTGAAACGGAAAAAAAATGCATCATCAATTCATAAATAGCATGCGATATCCCAATTTCCTACACCAAAACCATTACATTCTTGTTCATTCATCACTTCGGCATATAGTTATAATAGATTGTTTACATTACGTTAATTTGTCCAACGAATCGAACTGTCAAATCAAACTGACGATGGCGATACGAAGCCAATATTCCGTGTTGTTTATAATGGGCAAGACGAATGTCGAAATGTGTCGAATGAGACATTTGGCAGCTGCCCTACTTATGGTCGGATCAACCGATGGTCGATTTCAGATGATCCGGAATCTTGATTTGGATTGACTTATGGTATTGCTGTTCGAGGTAGCATCATTCGCTTTTGCGTTACATGATGGTAACGTCGCTAGGTATAAGGAAATGTGCGAACGTTACACGCTTTTAGCATTAGTCGCTCGTGTACATTTTAGGGACTCGACAACATTATGGTTTTGGAGCAAATTTCGTATTATTGCTTCTCGGACGGTGTGAAATCTTGGCTACCTGTTTCGGTCACATGAGAGTGATGCTGTGTTGTGGATATTTCTATGCAGTAAATTGCTATTTAAAGTGACAAATGGGTATTGCAATAATTTAACTATGAAGAACTGGTGTCCTAAAATAACAGTAGATAATTCTAAAACTGAACAAACGTCCTTGTACTGAATTAGTTTGGTTAAAATCCGCAAAATAAACACTGAAACAGAAACACGGGCTCCGCTTGCGCAAGCTGAAATAGTTGTTTGCGAAACCAACAAACACCACGCGCTTCTCTGCATGTTTTCTTCATAGTAAAAAGCGTTGAAAAATGTAATGGACTATCATCGTAACGATTATTTATTGCGATAAGTTATTGGACCCAAGCGAAGAATAGAGGAAAAATACTTACAACCGATTATTTATAATGGGCACCTGGATGGGTTCCAGCGGAATGTAGGAATGGCACCTCGAGTCGCATGGCCTCGTCACACTATGTGACACACGTAGGGCGGGGTATAATAGGTATTATTCACCGCAAACATCGATATCTTCTCCAACGTTCGGATTACGGCGTTCGGCGATGCTAGTAGCGAAGACCGCAGTCGCTTGCGCCGAGCCGCCCGCGCACGGCCGCCCGCCGAGGCCGTCGCGAAGCCGTGCTACGTCTAGGTCAATACACTTATTTGCGTGTACTTCACCTAAACCCTTATCGCGATCCTACTATCGCTTTAAGCCTATTTCGGTCGTGTATCGATCGATTCCGTGTCCGAGCCGCACGGCGATACCGTTTCTTAGTACGGCAAGAGTAGTCGCACGCGTGTCGCTCGTTGGATGACATCAGTTAATTCACCACGTCCGTCGGAGGCCAGACGCGCTCAGTGTCCGCGGCGAGGCCGGTTCGGACGCACGAGGGCTTCCATGGAGGACGGCAAGTGCCCGACGTGCGAGGCCCTCGGCCGGCGGAGCCTCCCTAGCAAGCTGCTGCAAGTGGCAACCGCGCAGGCGCACCTGAAGACCTGCTCCAGCGCCGCCACAACACCTGAGCAAGGACACGACACTGACCTAGCCTCCCGCGCTCTCGCCGCGAAACGCCGCAAATCAATCGCGAGCCTCAAACTAAGCCTACCCTCCGACCTACAACCGAAACCGACAACGACCGAACAGCATCGATTACATTTCGGGCGTCGAAACACGTGGTGTTCAACTCAAACCGAGCTGTAAGTCTCATTGCAATCTTTTTGACTTTCAAATTTTGATTCGCCATTTTGTTCACAATTACTCCATCGATTATTTTGTGAAACTGCTCGTCCTGTTATCATGTTTGTGCTTACTATCTTACATATGTCATATCTTACCTGACACTATCACCTCTTGACAATATTGATTAAGTACGTGATTGTTGCTGAAGATTCTTATATGTACTGCGAATCATCATAATTATTATGTAAATCTGATTAACGTTTCGACGTTAATTAGTAACAGAAAACGCTACTGTACATAAATTTGATTATTTGTTGTTGATGACAATGATGACCTTGGGGTATTGTATGGGCCGGCTGGTTCACTACATCGAAACTCGAGTAGGTACTAAAATTCGCTTGAAGGTCTCACCATTCGCTGTCTATTTTACCAGCTGATCGATAAAACCTTGGATAATATCGATTCTCATGCAACGTTGCCTGTTTAAAAATGCATTCTAAACCCTCCATATTATTGACGTAACAAAAGTATTGACTAATCAAATCTATCTGATGTCCAACCTCGGCTGATAATTTATTATATTGCAACTGCTTTGTTTTTCAATAGTCAAAGAATGACCATAAATTTAGAACTTTACTACTATTGATTGAATGTGTTAAAAACACTTTAAAAATGTAAAGTGCCTTACTTACTGTCGCTGTCTTGACTGTAAGGTAATCGGTGTTTTATGATGTAAGGAATATAAAAGTATTTTACAAATATAATTAACTGCACCGGCTTAACTTTCCAGATTTGCTAATGTATGCATTTTTAGTTTGTACTCTTTTATAATAGATTAAATGCGATAATTGAGATGTTTCGTAACTCTTTACTTAATTTAAGCATGTTTCTTCGCCTTTATTTAAAACTAGCGACCCGCCCTCGCTTCGCTTCGGTTTATGTGAGTTTTCTGTAATACCCGTACGTAAAACTCAGTTTATTATACATGAAAACCTTCCTCTTGAATTATCCTATCTATTAAAAAAAACCGCATCAAAATCCGTTACGTAGTTTTAAAATTCTAAGCATACATAGGGACAGACAGCGGGAAGCGACTTTGTTTTATAATATGTAGTGATTTTAATAATTGGATTGACGGTCACGTTGACTTTTATAATTCGATGGTGACTGAAAAGGACTCCTTGCCAGTCCTGCATAAAAGTAGTAAAGCCAGTGTCTAGACTATAATATGATATGACTATCCACACAGTCGCAGAAAAGGGTACCTATACGAGTGTTTTCCTGACAATTTCCACTTAATGTCGTCTTAGTAGTCCTTTAATACGGTACTGGCGGAAATCTCAATTGATGATACTTGTCCACTAATAAGGCAATGATCCACATGCAGGAACTCCTCACTTAAAGATCATTTCTTATATTTCTATGCATTGTTAAATCTCTTTCTCTCCTGTTACTAGTAGATACTCTGGAAGTGTCTAAGAATCACGTGGGATTATGTAATCAATGTAAAAAAAAAAGTAACGGTTTGTCTTGACCATCGTAGCAAGTTAATAGGAATGACTAAACGGTACATGGGTCTCAATTTCAAGTCCCACTTACCAGGTAGCCTGTGTGCTCGTTTGCCTTCACTATGCTATTAAAAGTTACTTATTCTAAAGAATTAAAGAAACTTCTTTCCGAGGAAGTACGAACAAACACAAAGCAGGTACAAATGGCGGACTTAATGCTTCAAGGCACTATATACCAGTCAACAAATTACTCAAACATAAACAATTCTAGATCACAACAGTTGGCAAAACAAAACAATTGAGAGAAGAAGAAAGAGATAAAGCAACTTTGAACGGTTTGCTAGTTTTGCGACTTGTTTGTCGATTGGATCTCCCTTTCTAACTAGTCTGTATAAATAAAGACGAACTGTGCGACAAGCGCGAAAATACAAGATTTGCTAGGGAGACTGAGCTTCTTGATTCTTGAGCACGCAGTCTTTATTTACATAAATAATGTTTTAGTAGTCTCGTTAAGACACTGACTATTTGATAATGAACAGTAGTGGCTATTACAGTCCAATTATTTTCTTCAATGCGACAGTCAAATATAAATTGTCCTTCAGTCGAAGGTGATTGGCGTATTTGGAGTCGACGAAAATAATTATGGTTTTGCCAGCATCTTTATAAAAATCAAATTATAATGACTACGATGTTTGCAATTTTAATACGTTAGGTTTCGGTCATGTTTTTAACACGATTCTGTGTTTTTTAGTTGTAACATGCACAACTAATCGTAGTTAATATTTGTGACATCAACTGGTAGACATATATGACCATCCAATAAGATCTTTATGCGACGAATCTGGCATCTTTGCCTTTGACATTACCTATTTAAAAAAACACTATTTATACCTATATTCTTTCCTTAGAGAGTTCTGTACTTTTGTTCTTTGATTAGAATAATAAAAAAAAGGTTTACTATGATGTCTACAAAAACGTAAAATTATTAATCACCAATATTTATTTCAACGTGGACGAGGTAAACCAGTTAGCCAACAGAATAACCAAGCATAATGTTTATATACTTTAGTTCGTGCTCTACGCAAAACGTTTAATAGGTGTCAGTTTATAAACCACCAAGGTTAAATAAATAGCATATTCGCTTCACCCGGCGCATACAATGCTCTGTTTAATCCTCGCTTCAATAATTATATTTAGTATCATAAAGCTTCACTCTATGACAACACTACCGCCGTTGCGCACCATGCGAACATTCGTAATACGTATATCACAACCAGTAACCCAGCTCAATGTACAACGTATCTGGCAAGAAATAACCACCTCGTTAATGATAACATCTTTATGTCTTTCGTGCAATAATAATTATATAATACCGATTTCAAAACACAACAAAGTACATGTCAACATATTGCTTACAAAATTCTCTCATCCAGAATGATTATTATATGTTCAGATGATGTTAGCGTTGAAATGAAACGGTGCCAAGAAACTTGTACTATAGATTATGACTGTCCTAGGTCTATGCTAATAAATGCTGCGAATTATGTTGTCAATTTGCTATTGTGTCTGCAGGCAACGTCTTATCAGTTTGATGATTATTTGCATTTGTATCAACTATCAACGGCAATTAGCTGTGGTACAGCGGAGATAATGGCCGTCGTCGTTGTGACAGCACTTGATCTGTCGGAGTTAGGCGCGAAACGAGCTGGCAGGCTGGCAGGGTGTTAAACAATACACGGAAGTCTGCGTTACGACAATTGTTTGATGACACTTGTCTAGCCGGCTCGTTGAGGATTCTGATAAGTTATTGTATCCATACATCTTGGCGTTATAAGCCCTACAATGCAATAATGGTAACAGAACTGTGAAACATGTTTATTTTCAGTCAGAAATAACCTTATCTCGGCCTTTGATTTAATTGAGTTGAGGCTAACTTTTTTACAGAAAGTAATTAATTAGCTACAAAATTCAACTGTTCTTGATTCAAAAATAGACCTGTGTTTTAAACCTTCGCAGTTCGTATAAAAAGCCGCCTAAATCTGGTCAGCCTTGAACTTAACGATCGTATCATTCAAATGAAGTGCTCCGGTGTTGCTGAAGTGGCGAGGTGCGTGGCTGTAGCAGATTTATTTGCGCTTTAAAGTGCGGCGGGTGTGTCTCGCAACTCTCGCAGCGTTGCCTAGGTGTTCGGAGGCGCCATCGTAGCCCGTAGTAGGTAGAGCCGTGCGCGCGCCGCTCGCGCCCGCGCCCCCGCCGCCCGCCGCGGCCGGCCCCAGTACGCCGCAACGCGTCGATCCGGTCGCCCGTGCGCCGACACAAACCAGTTTAAACGTTGCATTTACTCGCACACGCCCCACAACCAAGCAAAACGGCGCCCTCAAGCCCTTCCGCGGGGACTCTCAAGTCCCGCCACGTGCAACTCGTACCCAAAACTAACGCCATGCAAGCTAAACTCATAAGTGCCAGCTACTCCTCCATCATGAACAAGCAAGATCTACTCCGCGAAGTGGTCGTCAAGTACATCGACTACTTTTACCCTGTGTAAGTACTTAACCTTAAACGACACTGCCCTCCGCAGACGCATAGCACTTGACGCATTGCAGCTTTTTCGACAAGTTACATTGACACCGCGAAATGGTACTCGGCCCTCCGTTGGCGAAGGTTCTCACAGTACATGGCTAATTACGGAGCCGGTAAGTCGGTGAAGGTTCCTCAGCAACGTGGCCGGCTGCAGCCAGACAAACCGTTGCGATTGGGTGACGTCAGCGCCGCCTATTGAACCTAGGTGTCTCTGTAGTCTCACTGCTGTATCGATCCGTTGCACTAAACAACACAAATTGTGCTCTCGTACAAGGCAAGGCTAAACCTTTAACTCGAAGTTCAAACAAATCCGCTTACCGGATGCATCGATGAGTAATTAAATTCTGCCCACGGTCATTGTTCAGATTAAGCTAGACCAACGTAACATTACTGACGACTGCGTTACTCGTGCAATCCCTTTGTAATTAACGCTTTCTACTCTTACTCTTACATTTTTATTTAGTTTTTTAACTCAATAATTCGGTGGGCCCTAATTGAATCTCCATGTTTTTTAAATCATAGGTCTACATCGCGTGACCGTTTCGCGTGACAAGCACTGAGTGCTTCGTTCCCGTGGTGTCCCATTAATGTCCTTTGTGACCAATTCGTTTGATTGTCCACGTACTCCGCCGCACTGCTGTTTAACGACCGTGGCGTTAAGCCGCCATTTTCGGCAAGCTGTGTCCCTTGATAACGTTTTATAGTCGAATCAACTTGAGGCAATGCGATAGAGACTGTTAACAATACAGAAATCAACCAACATCGTCAAACGCCTACAACTTGTTATGACAACAATGGTTCACGAATTTCTTTAATCAGGCCCCAATCTTCGGGTGAATTGAAAGGAAATTAGTGTATTACGAAATGTAAGTGAGATGTAATGATCTCGACGGAGGCACCGGCGGCGCTGGCGCCAACTATGTCGACACAACTCGACACCGTCGATTTCCCTTCAACGACCTTGCGCTCACTGCTCGCCACCCGATAATACAACAATACAAGAGCAGGCGCACACTATAAAGCTTATAATCTACGCTATTTGATCGCACGCCGAGCGTGTGTGACAGAGGACGCTCAATGGTCACGACCGGCAATTGAATCGGTGGCTACAATCGCTTAACGACTATTATAACTAAAACACCGCGAACAATATCGTTACGGTCGCCATTTGATGCAACTGAGTCAGCCATAAACCCACTTTTATTAATAGCAGCAACGTCTTCATTAGGATCTCTGATCAATTGAAAAACAGACAGCACACAAAAGAGAAACAAAATGTATTATTATAAATTCAAGAGCTAACAGAAATAACACGTATCAAATCCCTTAAGATAGAATAAATAACAACCCAAAGATAATTAATAAAAAAATCGGTCAAAAAATATTGTCAGCAACATTGCTTCTGCAGTATGACTCAACCGTTTCGTTTAACATGAAAACTTCAACCTTGAAAGCTCTAGTGTCAAGCCTGTTGGTAATACGTGGCGTGATATGGGCAAATTAATAATGTAGAGGTAATTTCAGCGAAGAGCATTAATTTATTCTAATGTAGTCCAAATGTCACGTGCACCTGCAACTGAATCTATTGTTTGCTTACCTACCATATGAGTCATATGAGTCACGGAAGCAACCTTTATTTCGAAAGCCCTATCAACTATTGTCTTTCAGTCATCAATTTTAATTATGGACGTAATTCATTAGTTTCATTACAAGCAAATTATCCTAACTCTATTCTCATTTTAAAATGGATAAACGCCAACATGAACGATGGTCAAGTCTCATTTTTGTTTTTACAATGACCTTACCTGTTTTCGCCTTTAAGGTTATTGACTTCAACTTAAAGATTAATAGTAACTTTTTTTATACATAATGAATTTAAAAGTTCAACAGAATGAAGCCGGCAGTGACGCCATTCAGACGACCCTTGCGATGCATTGCTCGGTAACTAAGACGATAAATAATTCATCGAAGTTCTCCCTCACAACATAGATGCCCTAGAGTTAAAGATGTCTTTGCATCTTTAACTTCATCGATGCGTTTAGTTCTTACTCAATCCTCGTTGTGCCTGCCAAACAACCCGAATATTTTATTTCCCAACCAAAGATTCCTCAATAACTGGTTTTGTTAACAATAACGTGGCTTGTGCGTTAAATTTTAGCGGTTGCTATTTAAAGGCACTATTATGACGGCAGAATGCGGCATTTATTGTGCTGTTTTTGTTCTTTACGATTGCAATGAAAGAGTTTTGAAAAGTTCTTTTATAAAACCAGAAGTGGTGCCTTTGTTCTCATGTCTTTATGCATGCGATGAAGTTGATCTACGCAAACACGCACGTGCGTGGAGACAACCGCTGATATCTCTTGTTTCTTTGTTTGCATTTTGTATTTACCTAACAACATTTACATCGCACTCCTAAACGTACGGTATATGTGTACTTATACTGGCGAATCCAACAGTTTTCTCCAGTTTGTGATAAGTTAGCGCCTTAATTTCACTTAGGGAATCATTTTAGTTTACGTTGTATCCTGCAGTGTTATTTTCGGGGATGACTCTTTTAAAACATGAGCTTAGCAAGTGTTCTTTGTTGCCAAGCCGCTTCGGTTGACGGACACGTGTGAGGCCGACGTGTTGAGTTTATATTTGGCAACATATTTGGTGCCTTGTGCGTGAAAGTCACCTCAGTCAAACTTTTATAGTTCGTATGGAGCAGAGCTGATGAAACCCTAAAAGATTCAAGCGCTTGAGCTGATAATTATCATGTTGGTCCTCTTCGGCAAGTGGTCGCTTCCAAATACTTTCTCCGCTTCTCTCGTTTCGCCTCCTTATGTTTCAACTTTTTCATGTACCACGCCACCGCGAACAATTTTGTCAACGAACTTGCGTAATCGCTCAAAGAATACAAAACTTGTTTTCGTCGAGTTCCGCTTAGAGAAAGCTGATTTTTTTTATTGTCACCCTGAAGACTAGACTGACTTTCGAAGTTAATCTTACAGTTAGTTGCGAAATTGTTTTTACGGTCACAATCTTATAACATTACGTGTCACTTACACGTATGGATTGCATAATTATCGTAGAGGCGACAATGTTGGTTGAAGCCATTGTCAGTGGCGGCCATGTCGTGTGGTCAGCGGGTGTTATTCAATATCGGAGAGTTCAGCTGTGGACCGGTCGCAATCGATCTGTTGCTGCGCGCTTATTTTCAACGCTCCAATGGGTTCAAGTTTATCATTGTGTTGTTCACCTCATTGACGCGACGCGGAATCCGACGGGAGAAAGTCAAGTACGTTTGCCGTGCAACGTGCCACATACATCGGCTACCGGACGATTACACCAACGAGATTGGATCATAATGGGTAAGTCCGGCAATAGTCGGCAGTAATCGACTTTACAGACGAGGCAAAGTAGGCTGTGTCGTCATTTCTCGCTCGCACGTGGCCGCCGGCCGCATGTTCTGCTCGTGACACTTACATTGCAGAGTTATTGTTTCCCCCGTTAACTCAACAATGTACGATTCTGCCTATTACACTTAATTAGCTCAACGCTGCAAAAAACGTGAATTACTGTCTACGTTACAAACATACCTCGCCAGTCCAACAGCATCAACGGTTTTCAACTACGGTCTAAGATCGATACGGGTTTGTGGGTCAAGCATCGACATCTGGCGAAAGTCTACGTTTTTATGATCTATGTTGCTTATTTTCTTATTGCGCATTATTTTTTTAATGCACTGAGTCAACGCAGTATCAAGGGGTCTCGCCCTAATTTAAGCCGGACACTTCATTGTTTGTAGATAGTGTCACAAACAAGTTAGTTCACCGGGTCGTTGCTTTGGCAATGTTTACCCGCAACGCGGTAAACGTAATCATCCGTACGGCGTCGGGCGGAAGCTATCCTAGAAATTAACCGCACACCCCATTCATTAACTATGCTGATTATATGATTATACATGCATCTGGTCTAACGCAACATTCGCCCTTGCATCACCTCTGCTATTGCAACCAATGCAAACCGTTAAATTTTTTACCGTAATATTTCTATGTTTTCATTTTTTAACACTCCGATAAAACTAGGTATTTATGCACGCATTCCAAAGCGATAAAAATTATTTGAAGTTACGTAAACAAATCTTAATTATACTATACGACAATCCGAAACGAATGCATTGTTTTGGTAAACTATGTTATCAATTTTAAATGCAGTTTTTTTTTATAAAGTTTTCTTTTGTTACAGCGCATCGGGCACCAGCGCGGTGGCCATCGACAACAAGATCGAGCAAGCTATGGTACGTACCGATTATTTATACTTACTTTATAACGGCCCTACGTGCGTCCATTATCGATTCCCGGAAAATATATTTCTCGATTATGTCGTCAATACCCTTATAAGGTCCTCGCTCACATCACCCGCGCCATCGACCATTCTACCGCTGTCAATTGTCAATTCAGTACTTCAGTTGTAATGCGAATTATCTTGCCTACGTGCATCGTTAGCAAAACCCTTTTTCTGTTGCCGCCGACTATTATCATAATTGACTATAAATGGAGGAAATCATGTACATTAAATGTCTATAAGAAACATCGGCTACAATGACGAATGGAATCCATTAGCGATGCTACTATCCGGGCTGTTGTGCTACTTTATCCAACGCGAATCGCTCAAATCGACGAAGATTGTCGCTTGACCATTAAGAAAATTCCTCTCCATCAAATAGAAAGACTGTTTAAGGCGACATATCATTTGCGAGTAATGCGCTTCTTTCCATTGAAACCCTATGATAGGCGAGATAGACGTCTAGTAGAAAGCATGCGCTGAATACTTGCGATGACAATGTATTGGAGTACGGTGTCATGTCAGTCGGTCGCAAGGGTTCCGCTTGCGCTCAATTCTAGGGATTCTGGGAACCGCCAACCGGCTCTACACCGCACCGCACCGCGTCCAATTGCGTGCATAGACAGCCCGGTTTATATGCAGTATGCGTCAATATCTTGTGGAGATCACATTGACAGACACCAAGAGTTACAGCAGTTAACTTTGCTGTTTTATATAAATGCTGCTTCCTTCCCATATTCATAATTCTGTGATCTACAAATATGCAGCGGATGACTCGTGGTCACACCAGTTTGTCACCCCAGTGCTATTCGCTTTAGTCGGTTATTCGTCAGAAATAATTTTTATTCCGCAAAAGTAGGTAGGTTAGGTTCGTTAGGTATCTTAAGATGCCCGAATGGCAAATCGCTCAGAAATAGGAGCCCTGCCATAGGCAGGGCTCCGTCGAAAGGCACTGGGGTGACAAACTGGGGTGACCACGAGTCTGCACCCAAATATGCGTACCATACCATTTTGTTAGGGTATGATAGAGCATGGGACCGAAGTTATCAAGGATGCAATCTTCAGACATCAACGGCGTTTGCAATAGTAATGGGACTACATAACACCTTTATTAACGCTGGTTGGCTCTCTAATGACTTCCTCCGGTTGATCCCGGGAAATGCTAAGCGTAACGGTACCGCTTTATTACTGGTTACGTAGCTTTTTGTTTCACATCCTGGTCTGGAGTGTGAAGTGTATTCGCTAGACTTCCCATGAGAAGTGATCTGTAAAGCCGAATCGGGTTAGATCTTGTCTTCTAGATTACATTGTTATTGCAGTTCCATTTGATAACCTTATGTCTAAAATAATGTTTTGAATTAGCATTGAGTTTGCTAGTTTTTATTTTTCAATTGTTCCGATTTTCTTTGTAAAGGAAACACTCCTTTTCAAAGTGGACCAGCGGTAATTCAGTAGTTCATTATCAACATCCGCTAATGCTGCATTATTAGCACTAAGTTTCTCCTCGGTACCCTACATTCGCGTTCGCGTTTGAGATTCATCTATGTACGCTATCGGAGCCTCGCATCCTCTATAATTAGCCGCAGATGGCCTCAAGCGATTGACCCCAATCCCGCCCTAATGCTCACTGCCCAGTATTTTTATCACTCCCTATTCAGTTACTTGCAACATTTACGAGTTCTACTAAAATTTCATTTTAGTTGTTGACCCAATCCTATTGACTGATTGTGTTCGATCTTCGTCTATTTTTGTATCACGTAGATACGCCTAATTTATTTTATTGTTTTAAATTATCATAATTTATTTTACAATCAGTCGATAAGTTTAATAATAAACTCATGATCATTTTCAAAGATAACAAAATGCTTGAACAGTCAGATGCTACGATATAAGGTGTTCGTAAACAGCACTTAGCACAAACATGTTACTCAATTCGGTACTCAGCTGAAGGTAAAAAAAGACACGTAGCCCTGTCGTAATGGACCGAGGTAAGCCCTGCGTTGCGTCATCTATATCTATTGTAATTCGTACTTGAAGTGTTTTAACTTAGAATCAATACCGTCTTTCTAAGTTAATAACATTTTCGCAATGCTTAGAAAATAAAAGCACTTAACATGTTAAAATATCAGCGTTGAGATTATTACTCTCCAACAATACACTGGATGGCCTTGAAGCAATAAATTTACGCCAATTCTCGTCTAAGATTCGGACTCGTTCATTTCGAAAGAGTTTTCGTGTTACATCACTCGGGTAATGTTTACGAACGATTCGTCGTCGCAGGAATCATAGTTCACACCACTGACCCACTTCCACGCATCTGTACAAATACAAGCTTCTGTGATTCTCTCCACACGTTCTTTGAATTTGGCTCTTTGAACTTTTACTAGGTACTTTTACCCGATCACCAAAGTTATCGTCTGTGTTTAAATACACAAATGCGTAACGGCATCTTTACTGTGTCGGAAGTCGGCATTTGTTTATAAAAAGTCACGTGTGGTAATTTTCATTTGTTTGGAGCGCCGCGGCATGCTAATTCCTTCATTGTGTACATGATTTGCATGAGTCAGGCGTGACCCGACAGGGCTCACCCGACCAAGAATAGACACGGAAGGAAAGCTGCCCTCGATGTACCGCTGCTGGACTGGAGACACGTGCTCTCCAGATAATACGACCAAATCAAATATGTCCACCCTGGGATTAAGCTTTAAAAGACGTAGAGGCTCTAGCAAATCGGTGGCCTACCCGATATCGAGATCGTACGACGAATTATTTGCAACTAAGAGTGGCTACGAGAGCGCACGGCACGCGCCAGATCAAAATCACAGCACGAAGCCATTCCAAGTCAGGAAATGCAGTGGAGTTCATGGAAAACAAATCTCGGACCCTGTAATGAAGCTGTCACGTTTGTGCTATTGAGACCCGCACTAGAATTGAGACTTACAGCCGTCATGATCTAATCCTATAGTTTACGCTTAAATCCAACAGTATTAGAAACTAGAGAAAGACGTCAAATAATTACATATAAAGTTTATGTGACGCGACTGAATTAAAGGTGCGGTCCAATTTATTATCCCTTGATAAACTACGTAGCCTATTTGGATTAAACATAAGATTACACTTGAAAAAATATTCCATGATGTGATCTTGAATGTTCCTGTCGATAATCCCTATCGCTTTAAACAAGATAAAATATGGAAGACTACCCAGTGACCAAGCAAACACAGATTATTTTTATCGCGTGGATCAAAACGCTATACCTACACGAATAATGACTGGGGCCTGATAAAAACCAGATTCGTTGTTCGATTCAAGTAAACAAGCGCTCGAATTCAACGTGACCTTTCGGTCTTGATTACTTATATTTATCAGTATTACTCAATTCGGCATCCACTTGATTTAGACATAAAAGGCTGTTTCCATTTATCTTTGAATAAATATCATCTGAACTCGCCCACTTATGGAAAAGCAGTGGGACAATTGAGTTTTATTTCTGGTGGTTACAAAATTCCCAGTATTAATAAATAACTTTATCAAAATAAAAATAAAATCTTTATTTATAGAAAAAAATGCTGATTAAAAGGTGCAGAACTCAGCTATGGAGCAGTTTTTCAGTCCTCATTTGGATACAGTATCGGTAGATGGCTGTTAGAACAATTTAATTAAGAACAAAAATAGCATTCCTAAAATAACATTTCAATAAGGTCAGGTGGGGTAAGGGGAACATACTTTATTCTTCTTATCATGTTTTGAGTTCTATACTACAAAGTATAAGGTTCTTAATTGTTTCGCTTAAGACAAAACATACTTATTTTCGTTAGCTATCCAGGACAAAATACTTTTTATGCTAGTTCTAATGCATATCGCCAGAAAATGATTATTCGTTAGACTAGTTCTATCGTTTCCCTTTCCCTATTTCTGGGGTAAGGGAAACAGTCTCAATAAATCTAAAAGTAATAATACTACGAGGGTTGATCCGTATGCACCACCCCTGACCTCTTTGCTGTTACTTGGTTATTAAAACCTTTTTGCTGTAGGTTCATAGACATTTAGAGGTTATTATATATATAAAAAAAAAATGAACTGTCAAACTATTATCGAGCTACAGCTTACTGAAATTGTTGAGTTGCGATTTTTTATGAAAATGGATCCTGTTGAGCAGAGGGCGGTAATAAAATATCTACAAAAAAAGGGTATGACACCAACTCAAATCCATCGAGATATTGTGGCAACTGTAGGGGAGTGTGCAGTATCCTATGACATAGTCAAACGTTTTTGTCGAGAGTTTAAGTGCGGAAGATCGAGTTGTGAAAACCAACATGGCGGTGGACCACCTGTAACGGTCACTACAGACGAAAACATTAAAAAAGTTCACGATATTGTGTTACAAGACCGGCGAATACGTATCAGGCAAATTGTTGAAGAGACTGGCTTGTCATATCATGTAGTGCAACAGATACTTACTAAAGAATTGGGCATGAATAAGATCAGTGCAAGATGGGTGCCACGAATGTTAACCATTGATCAGAAAAGGCATAGAGTATTGATTTGCGAGCGTCTGTTGGATATGTATCAAGCAAATAAAGATAATTTTCTCCATAGATACATAACCATGGACGAGTCTTGGGTACATCACTATGATCCCGAAACTAAAGTTCAAAGTAAACAGTGGAAACACAGTGGTTCTCCGCCACCACGTAAATTTAAAGTGGCATCGTCTGCTGGAAAGGTTATGTTGTCTGTATTCTGGGATGCTCAAGGAATAATCCTGACTGACTATTTAAAAAAGGGAGAGACTATTACAGGGGCCTATTATGCAAACCTTATTCTAAAATTGCGAGAGGCTATTAAAGAGAAACGCCGGGGTAAGTTAACAAGTGGCGTTCTCTTCCACCAAGACAATGCTCCCAGCCATACGTCCTGTGTTGCTAAGGCTGCCATACACCAAGCAGGCTTCGAATTGGTGGAGCACCCACCGTATTCGCAGGACTTGGCCCCCAGCGACTACAGGCTATTCCCAAAATTAAAGGAATTTTTAAGAGGAAAAAAATTTTTGGACAATCAAGAGGTGATATCTGTTGTGGAGGAGTGGTTTTCAGAGGTCGGACAAAATTTTTTTCAGGAGGCTATTGAAATGCTGGAGCACCGATGGAATAAGTGTATTAGTGTAGAGGGAGACTACGTAGAAAAATAAAATATAAATCTTGAATGTAGTTTCATTGTAAGTTGGGTAGGGGTGGAGCATAGGGATCAACCCTCGTAGTTTGGATTATAACTACGCAAAACATTTTAAAAACACCTTTATTGAAATGCGTACTTGATGCGTAACGAACAGAGATGGGCAAAATTTATTCGAATGACGAATAACGATTGAGAATAAAAAAATCATTCGCGAATAACGAATAAATTTTCCGAATGATTATTCTTATTCGTACATATGGCGAATAAATTATTCGCGAATAAATCATTCGATGAATAAATTATTCGCGAATAAATTGTATCACGAATAAATCATTCCCGAATAAAATACTACGAATAAATTATCCTTGTTTAAAAGTCAATCGCTATAAGATCGACAGGGGTATTAAATTAAATAAAGAAATGAAAAATATATAGTGGTTTTGTGTGGTCTTGTGATACCACATCACGGTTTTCACTCAAATCCGTGGAGTTTAACGAGCTATCCTTGCTGGACTGGATATTATCGTCATCGTCATTAACCTCACTCATTTTTTTGTTAAAGTAATACACAGACTTCAGAGATGCGACTGGTTTAGACCAAAGTATGCGAATGACTAATTTTTGTGAAATAATAATGAACACGGGTAAACAAACCGATAAGAAAATTGAGTTACGTGGTTATCTCGTTCATTCATATATCCATCTCTTTCTGGTTGGCTACCTGCGAGACAATCCCTAGACCCTAAAATATGCTCCAGTTGCATTTTAATGGTAAATTTGAAAGTGTACTATAATATTATTCGTGGTATTTATTCGAATAAAATAAAGAATAATTCATTTATTATTCGAAGAAGTGGTAGAATAATTTATTCGCGAATAAATTATTCGCGAATAAATTTATCGCGAATGATTGTTTATTCGAATGATTATTCAAATAAAAATTTATTCGAATAATGCCCATCTCTGGTAACGAAATACTGTTGCAAATAGAAGATATTTATCACAATCGGTATTTGGGGTAAGGGGAACATACGAGTTTCGAACAGAGGTAGTCAACTAAAAACAAAGGAAGTAAAAAGGAAGTGCAATGTTTTTATTGTAATGTTTATTAATCGTTAAAATAAAGTAGCCTCACGCTTATCAATAATTACTAAGAATAATATTAATAGGAATTACTTTTATTTGGCATTACAAAGTTTTACATACTCAATTAAGACAACTTAAACTTAAAAAAAAAAAAAATATATACGGTCGAATTAAGAAACCTCCTCCTTTTGGTATGACGCATTATTGGTTGTTCTCACATAGTTTCTCGGCATTTTTCTGTAAAAAATATTGTAGTCTGTAAATATTTTTTTCTAAACGGATAAAAACAAGATGTTCATATCGCCAACCGTCATTTGACATCATACAAAATAACATAATAAAAGTATGTAATAACATAATATAATAATAGTCAATAGATAACCAATCATTATAATAGAATAGTTCAATACCTAACAATTTTTTTCCCATAACTTGGTAGGTACCTTACCAAATTAATAACCTATTTTGCCATTTAGGTTAGGGTATAATTTGTATGGAGAGGACAGCTGTTACGGTGCCCAAGCAATGTGTAAAATATCATAACATTTATGGTTAGTTACCGATTCAAGAGACTGTAGCACTGTATTTCTACTTTTTATAAAATTTGCCTTGCCTTCAAAATGTTTGTTACTTCTGACATCGGGAAAGAGAAACATATGTCCCCCTTAACCCGGACATGATAGTTTCCCTTACCCCACTTATGCATTTGTAGGTTATGTTACAAATCACATCAAAATTTAACATTTACAGCCTATTCAGCAAAAATTTATATGCATACAAACAAAATATATCTATAAAACAATACTTACTGACATTTGCAGACTTGTTACCAGACTTTTTAACACATAAATCGGTATCCAAATCGAACACGTCGAACTCGTGGTTTCGTTGTTTGCCAACTAAAGTATTGTTTTTGTCACACTCACACGTTCAATCATCATAACTCAATCTGTGTTTTTTTTTTGGAACTAATTCTTAGTTACTGCTTTATCGATCGAGTAATCACAACGCTGCGGTGTACAGTTATTGATATATCAACTAGTGTTTCCCTTTCCCAGTAGTTCCCCTTACCCCACCTGACCTTATGTTCTTAATGAGGAGGATAAGTTACTGAATTTGAACAAAATGTCACTCTATTTGCTTCAGATATATCTATTGAGATTGAGACCGTACTGGGGTTGCTTTTAGGAAAAGGGTCTCGATCTCGATACTCTCGACTAACAACTAATATGACGGACAACGAAGTCATCTCAAAATCTTTAAGTCGTACGAAAATTTAAAAATCTTCTCCATCATGTTGAGGATCGGACAGTTACAACTTGAACTGATAAACACTGGATATTACGCTTGCTCGTAACATTTCCACTATTTAATATTTTTATATGCGGAACGTTGACGTCATTGCATAATTAAGATCTGGATTCGCAATACAGAACTTCGAAACCGGTTTTGAAATTATATTTACATTATATGAAAAAACAGATACCCACTTACAATGTTGTTAAGTGATCTGATCTTTGCTATTGAAGAGTGCTCTTATCTTCCCGAGTAAACTAGTCATTTATTTAGTTGCAGATTATCTCAGATCCGTCCATTCGAGGTGACATCATCACACTCATATCATATCGTTGCATGGGTCAACCAGCAACACCAGATTATAAGTTCATGTGATTGTAACTTGTTTGTCTTACAACCGTTATCTCCAAGATAGCGCAGTAACGTCAATACATGTTTACCTTTTTATTTAAATTGTTTTCATGATAGCCCATCGTATGGAACATTACAAGCACGAGGAAGCGGATAAGATTGTCTGGTGTTGTTATTGTACAATTGATTAAATTGCTAATGTTGTTTACAAAACTTTACGTTTACTGTATCACGCAGAAATGTTTTATAGTTTTCGCCTGTTATTACTTCAAAGTTACAGACCCCCGAAGTAGGGCCATTTTAATTTAAAAGTGTGACCTCATGCAAATTATACTCGTATCATGAATATTTATAGAATGTATTTTTCTACGATACAAACATTTCAGCGGGTGTACATAGGTGTGCGGTTTGGAAATAACAATTTATTTTTCCATTTCGTTTTTGAAATGACTGTTTGCACATGTGCTCCTGGGTCAACTCCACCACCTAGATGCGCAATTGTTTCGTACGAGTGAACGTCGATTTATGTAATTGTCTGAAATTATTGTAAACACCGCATATTTCTGCAATGCGCTCATTATTTGATGAAGAAGACGTATTTGAACAACGGGCTTGATATCAAACCTGAATCATCAATTTGCACTAACTTGTTTCTCTATTTATTCAGGTTGTTTTTTTGATTTTGCGTCGCGCTCACTTCAAAACAACGCATCTCACGATCCACAGTTGTACATGTGGCATGCCACATCCAACCTAAACCTTTAAACGTTATCTGAGGCTTACAAAAAAGACACTTTTAAATATTTGTGTAACCTGTGGCTTGGTGCCAGGCAGGCGGGCTCCTCGGCGTTCTGTTTATTATTACGGCTTGCCTTTAAATCGCGTTAACTTGGGAAAGTTCCTGATATAAAACGTTGTACACACCGTCCAGGCTTACTGTTGTTGTCGTTTTTGCAAACTTCTTACTCATTGAAATAATGTTTTTATAAATATTAACTTCTGATTATACGTGTCGAGTAGTCTGCCTACAATAACACAACATCAATAATACCTACCGGCATTATCGTACCACCCTAATTCAAATTCCATATATGGCTTTGTTTTGCTTCCCACTCGCACTCTTTGGACAATGTGCCTACTTTAATAAAGATGATGTCATTTATGTATAATTAAAGCTTACGGCCGTCCCAACTTTGTTTTGAACTGTTGTTTACGTATTCAACTTAACCAGTTTTTTTACCTTGAACGTCTTGTTTGAATCATTTATCAAGTTATTTGTGACATATGCCGTTTATTGTTATCGTTCTTAGTAATACACGTTACAGAAGATTATCGCTTATGTAGTCGATTTTAGTATTCTTTCACTGGATTTACCATGGCGTCTGTTTTTCTCTCTTCTGTTCTATCCCAGCTTCATAAATCTAATCAAGGTTTGTTTGATTAAGATCTTACACAAATTACTGTTAATGTAGCAATTAAACGTCAACTCGCTAGGTTTTTTTTTTTTTTTTTTTTATGGCATAGAGAAGACAAACGGGCACACAGGCCACCTGATGGTAAGTGGAAACGGTGACCCATAGACATTTGCATTCACAAGACTGCCATGCAATCCTAAGACTGCAAATACGTTGCCAACCCTGAGGACTAAGAAGGAATGCCTCTATGCTAGTCATTTCACCGGCTGTCTTATCCCCAAACCGGAACACAACAATGCGAACACTGCTGTTTGGCGGTAGGTTAATGGATAAGATGGTGGTAGCGATCCGGACGGACCCTGCATAAGGTCCTACCACCCGCACCCGCAGGTTACGAGATAACTTGTGCACCAATTTGCACAATTTACACCGGTTTAGTTGAAAATCGCCTGGTTCTGTCTGGTTGTCGTTAGCAACGCGGCAGGTATTATCATACGCCCTTGTACTAATTATATCATCGCTACAACACTCAAGAGCGGTTGCAAACACGAGTTCACTGCTCTGTTGATAACGGTGCGATTTCTATTGAAATCATCACAACTGATACTGCCATATATATTTTCATACTCCCGTCCCGTCACACCTTATCGTGTCCCCGTAACATGTTTTTGTGTGCTCTTTCTTTATCAGATTTTACCTACTAACATTAAAATATATCCACGTGAGATATCTCATTACATTTTATCATTGTTATGTTTGACTTTACAATCTACGTCTTATTCCTTCTTTCCTGTTTTCACCACAATTTCTAAGCTGTTTCTGTTCGTTATTACTTATTTAGAATCGATATGCAAATTATATAAATGAGTCTATTGGCGCCCCGTCAATCTGAGACCATGGCAGTAGTCAATACGATCTAACGAGATCCGGCGTGGACCGGTGCAATTTAGCACTCGATTCCTCTAATTGAGACGGTGGCACCCACGCGAACCGGCTCGCTAAAAACATCTCATCAAACCCCGGCTATTTATAGCCTGTTCTAATTATAACACCGGGCCAGTTGGTCCTCAGGCCTTGACTCACGAACGCGTCAGAAAGTCTAGATTTGTTTAGCTCAAATCTGTTTTTCCACATTTTCGCTGTGGAGTGTGGGCGTAATGACCGACTTACCTGATGAGATGCCTAATGCGAAATCAATGAGTCTGTTACATCTCTTAAGGAAAATGTTGCTTCTGTAGGTATACATATACCTTATTATTTATCCTCTTGATTATAGCTGAATTATTCATGTGCTTCTTGATCAAAGCTTCTATTACATTTAATTTACCATTTAATTGCTCCATTCATTAATCGTTGCAGAACTATCCGCATTCTTACGGTCCATTTCAATCATTGTCAATGGAACCCAGGCATTGCTGTATTTCAGTGGAATCTACCAGGATCCCGTCTCTTAATCGTCTTGTTTGTAAATATTCCCGAAGCTCTGTTCATTTACTCTATTAATACACAGGCCCTTCATTGTTGTGTAACAAACATGTTGACGTATAGATTATTTTAGACGGGGCTTGCTCTCGCATTCTTTATTGGGCGCAAAATTGTACGAATTAATTTTAATTGCGGTCAGCACTCGTTGTTAACAACCAGTGGCTGGGCGAGAAATGACTAGTATATTTAAGGTTTTTCATATTTAACATAGCGGTGCGTGCGAATGATTTCTGTTCATAGATACATTTAGCTATCGAACGTGTCTGAAATCCGCAAACATTTACGGAAAATTTTCCGCGTTAAACTTGGAACGGCAGCAGAAGCAACCAGCGTTATTTATGTCTTTGTTATAATGTCTTCGCTTATTGGTAGCGCTATTTCTTCTTAAACTACCTAGTTTACTAGAAGCGTGCTCCCCAATTAATTCCCTAATACTATGTAGTACCTAGTTGTTTCGTTATCTGTTGTTTATTTCTTACACAAAACATACCTAGCGATTGAGAAAACAAGAGGCGCTGATATCGGGTCGGCAGTGTTGTCGAGCCGAGGCGCACGGGCGGCCCGCGTGGCGATGACGTGTGCGCCGCCATTTTAAATAGGGCGCGCGCGAGCTCAGACCATCAGTCGCCTGGCAGGACGCGCGCGCGCACAACCTTTTTACTCTCCATACTGTATCGTTCGCGTTCAGCCACGACCGGCTACTTCATTTTACCTGAACTCAGTGACCCTCAAACATTTCCCCTCTCACCATGATCGACGTCGTCGCGCAACCCAGAGATGGCTGCCTTTACGAGATCAGGCAGAAGGGCCACCAAGACGCCTGCTACGTCGTTATACCCGACACCAAAGTACGTTACTTTCTCTATAAAATCTGCAACAATTCAAATGCGGTGATAATTTTTTATCATATTTTTCGTAAAGTGCGTTGCGTTCGTTTCGTGATTGCGGGCGGTCATGCGATCAAATCAATTTTGGTAATCGACACCGACTTTTACTACGCCTGTATCAAAATTTTCGTTTTTTCCATAATTTTAAAAGAAGTTTGTTTGATTCTAACAATCTACCAATTTTTTTAGGTGTTTATGCCAGTGGCATTTGTAACTTTCTATACATTGCTTATACAATTTTTATTGACTATGATTTTAATAAGCCGGTTTATTTTTAGTTTTCTTTATCAATATCATCAATCTTGCGATATGTATCGTGCTTACCATTACCTACTACGTATCGACATCCATATATTTTAATGTAAACAAAGTAAAGTCTACTTTGTTTTCAACAATCATGCGTAATTTATTTTTTATTCGTATGTGTCTTCAACAAAAGTTCTCCATT